>JAOYRR010000097.1:0-600000 GCA_038994665.1 Podotricha telesiphe
CAAAATGAGTTAATTAACTGTCTAAATCAAGCTATTCAAGTTGTTGAAACATGAGCTTACTGTGACTTATAATTCTAATAGTCAGTTTAAATGTACTTATATAATTATTAAAGACAACTTGTTTTAATAAAAATAACTGTAATTCTTTTATTTTAATTATTATAAATAAGTAGATTTATTATAATATTATAACATATATTTTTAAATGTATGTTATAATAATCAATAATAATAAAAGTTTTATTATTTTTTTTTTTAAATGTATTTAGAAAACGTATAAAAATTCCCGTCCTGCTGCGTTCAAATTTTATACGTTTTCTAAAGATATGTTATTCAATAATAGTTTATTGACTTAAGTAAATGATACATAATCACTTAAGATTAATTACAATTATGTTCTTAAATCTAAGGGTGAGCGTTGACAACCGTACTAGTACAATTAGTGTTACAGCCACCAGCATTTTTGCCTCTTGGAATGCTACATCTTTGACATATTTAAAAATTTAAGTTATTCATTTATTGATAATACAGGATTAGTATATAAATTGAATATTTATATATGATTTAATTCTACACTCTTGTAAAAAGATATTGACTTCCGCCATTCAACACGCAATGTCGAATTCGAGCGCGGACGGAGTGACACTAGGCTCTCTCTGTCTAAACAAACATAATTTTTTTTTAAGGAAATGTTTTTTTAGATCAATTAAATTTTTTTAAAATTAATCTAAGTTAATGACTAATTTGAAATTTCAATATTTTAACCATTGTAAGGATCCCAATATCTATCAACAACTCCCTCGACACCGTGATAAAAAATAAATCGTTTTGTTATGAGAAGATGAAATGAAGGAGGCTGTGAAGTTTGATTAAATCTCGTGTTTTATAGCTTTTTATATAAACATACGTAGTTTATAAAATATTTCATGTGACACAAATTTTCAAGGATTCTCCATATAGTTACAGACTTTGGTTTGAATAAAGGAAATGAAATAGAAAAAGGTCAAGGATATACATATAATTAGTTCATAGTATTCGTGTGAAAATATTAAAAACAATGTTTTTTCTTATTTTGGGTCGGAAAGTGGAGAAAAGAGACACTAGGTTCTCTATGATAATCCTGCTGCACGGGATTAACGTGTCGTCGCACTCACCCCGCAAGGCGCGAAGGGAAACGGTATCAGGGCGAACCCTCTGACCGTGGGGGTCAACGCCACCCGTGACTACGGGTGGGTCATTGGAGAGACCGAAAATGAAGGTGTAGCTGCACGGGAAGAAGCGTGAAACTTATAAAAAGGAATTGTAATAACAGGTTTAATTATCTTTTGTTATTGCTTTCCTGATAAAACAATTTTCTTGTAATGCCTTAGGCAACTTCATGGCTTTTCTCAGGTCGTACCTAGATCTTCTACTATGTCTATGAATTTATAGTCAGTGTATTTATTTATTATTTTTTATATACATGTATGTTTGTGTTTCTCTGTCTATTGTTCCCTCTGCTCTATTGTTCTTTTATTATAAATTCGGCCTCTGCTGATGCTAGTTAGTATAATTACTACTGTCAGTCTGACTGACCGTGAGCCAAAAGTTCAAAGTGGAACAGAGTCCGACTAAACACGATCGGCTGTAGGTTCGATTCCCACTCGGGAAATGATTATATTTATAATATTTTCAACTCTTCGCTCTGGTAAGTAAGACCAAAAGCGGCGATGAGTTCCGAACAACTTTAGTATAGTGCTTACATATAATATTAATTAACCACCCACACCCAAAGTGCAAAACCAAACATGCCAACTGAGCCAAAGTAATACTTTTATATCAAATAATTGAATAATAGTATAAAGTAGCTCTCAAGTAAAAAAATGTTTAAAGCTTCCTTCTTTGAGAATGCTTTGTTTGCATAATAAGCTGCATATTCGATGTCGTTCGTGCATTTGCATATTATTGAGATGATCAGTCCTTTTCTCCTCAACTTTTATTTTTTATAAAATTACTTTTGCCTAAAGAACTGGTAAAGTAAGTTGTTAACGGAAGGTATATTTTGATGCAGCTTTACGCTTTTCTCGTCTAGCAAGTTAGTGAGAGCGAACCAGACTTAGTGTCAACACTCAACCAGACTTAGTGTCGTTCTTAATTTTCCGCTCAGAATTGAGATATTCTGTGTTGAGTGGCGGAAATAAACGCCGTTTTTTTTCTTATCAGAGTGACGAAATAAAAATAATTTAAACATGATCGTTTCCTCGAGTGTCAGCTGTGCTTACAATCAGAAACTGTCCCTTTGCGCCTCGATGGCTTCGAAAAGTATATTGTAGCGCTTAAATAACTATTTATTTAAATACATTGAAGATATCAACTTGCCATAACTAAGAGAAAAGCCCCCTTATCGATCAAGCAAATGCAGCCTCATTTTCGTAGTTTCAACTCGCAAAGGAGCTTTGCTCAAACAAAGGGGATGTGATATTATGAAGCAAATAAGCTTCTTGTTTCGTAGCGGTAGTTTTTAGTGCTACTCGGTTGGTTACGAGAATTTACCAAAGCTTTTACATTGGCTTTAAGTTTCGTACGAAAACTGTAAAGTTGCTTTGGCAAGTCAGAACATTTTGACAGTATTTTCGTCCATGATGCCATTTAAAATTGCATTATATTTTTTTAAAATTATAGCTTCAAGATTTTTCCTCATAACAGGGTACTCAGAGAGAGCCTAGTGAAAAGACACTCCATGTTTCACTTCCCGCCTGACATAATCGAGACATTGCGTGTGGCGGAACTTAACGCCGCATAATATCTTATTTTCAGAGCGGAGCAATAAAAATCTATACAAATAAATAAAATTGGAGTCCGGTACCATGGGCAACGCCGGGCTTTGTGTTAGGCACGAGAACGGACATTCTTCCGGGTGGGAATTAAACACACAAGCAATCGCGTTCACAGCCGGTAGCTGTCTCAATAGCGTTCAGGCCCCCCTTTAGTAAGTTAGAATTTTTTTATAGATTTTTTGTCTAAGATACTATACTAAATTACAGCCTTTATGAGTAAAGGTCGCGTATTGTTACTGGATCGCTATTAAGCATGTGATCTAAAATATGGTAACTTTTGGGTCTTTTTACCATTATTTGCTAGATAATGTGTAATTTGCACTTCAGAAGTACCGTAATTGAAGAATTGAACTTAACTAAAAATTGCATCCAGCTAGAGAACATTTTTAAAGAGCAGATTTTCCGGAGAAAGAAAGAAAGAAATTTTAATTATTTAACAATTTTTTTTCATTAAGCAATATTAAATGTTTTATAACAGTTAAAAATATAGCAGGATGGTCAGACCAGTGTACTCGATTGTCCTTTCCGTGCGTTCCGTGTAAGTGTTATTGACACACTTACGAAAAATATATTTTTAGAAAACGAAAGATCCTGTTGCATTGAATTTTTTAAACGTTTTCTAAAAATATGTTAATAATTAAACATCCTTAATTATAATAATTTCCCCGAGTGAGAACCCACAACCATTCGCGATTACATTAGGCCTTTTCACACATATATTTATTTATCGATATTATAGCTGTATTAAATCCGATATCAAAGTTAGTTGACCACTTTGGGTGTTTAAAATAATAAAAAAGATTAAATCGGTAAATGAAATGAAATTAAAAACTAAACGTATCTACTTGATCGTAATTTTTATAACACAATAAAAATTTCACAAACTTCAAAATTGAATCATTAATATCTAAATATGTTTTACTAGGTAAGTATTAGAGAAGTCTGTTTTCTGTAGATATTAATTTTCCATTTAAGTTTGAAAGTTTAGAAGTTCTAGGAAAGGAGCGCTTAGCTTCCTGACAGCAAGTTTGAAGTAATGAGGCGATGTTATTTAATTAATATTATATGTAAGTATTAGTAAGTTTATACTTACTAAGTTGACTATATCATTTTATATTTAAACTAGCTGTGCCTGTGACTTCATCCGCGTGGAATTCTAACACAAAAGTGGCCTCATTTACTCCATAGTACATTGGTTATCTACCAGGTTAGGGACTCCTCCAGTCCTTCTCACATGAGATAAATTGAGATATATAGATATAAATTGAGATTTGAAAGAACTTTAGTCCATTGATACTGCAACTGCGCAGATTTTAAACAGTTAAAAAAAAAAAAAGTAAGAATAAATAGAACTTAAAAAAGCAAGGAGAAAAAAAACAAGTATATATAGTTTTAATTTACATTCAAAATTAAGAACCTTTTATGTAACAATATATCATATCATCAAAATTTCAAATCTCAAAGATAAAGTTAAGCCGCAAGACATCTATGCACATATATAACAAGATGATATGACGGATTATTTCTAGCTTCTTTGTTCTGCTGACAAAGCCTAATGAGATGGGCCTTATGGAGATGTACGATACAAATCCAGCATCGTATACAAGTTTGAAGAAAGTCCTATTATGTATGGTCTTAGTTTTAGCAAGTTATACTTTAAAGCCACATATGCACATGTAAGATATATGAGAAAAAATATTATTAAGGCCATTTTTCTCTGCAAAAGAACCCAAAACAATGATTTTTAATTTTTTTACCTGTTTGTCCGTGTGTCTGTATGTATGTGCGCTTGTGCACGCTAATCTCAGAAATGGCTTAACCTATTTAAATAATTTCTATTTATTTTTTTAACATTTACTGTTTAGTTTATTTGAATCAGTTCATAAAGAAAAATGTTACAACAATTTGAATTATTAATTTATAAAAAGTGTATGATTTAATTGAAAAGGTTGGCGGATGAAAAATGAGTTATAATCGTATAGCTTACACAGGCAAAGCTGCGAAAGGGTCGCTAGTAATTTAATATATAACTAAATTAAATATTATATTATTAACTTAGGTAAGTGTGAGTCCATCGACTGCGCCCGACTATAAACGCGATAGTTGCGGGTTTGGTCCCTACCAGCGGGAGAGAATATATTTAAATAATTTTAAGTTACCTTGTACTGTAAAATAAAACGCGGCGTTGAGTTCCGCCACTCAGAATGTCTGGATTTCAAGTGAAAAATGGACTACGGGGTGTCTTGACATTAAATTCACTCTGCTTGCTAAGATGTAAAAGCGTATATCTGAAGAAAAAACCAAATAATTAATAAAGTATTTATTTGTGTGCAATAAAATTTTGTACCTAAGTAAAAGAGTAGTTATGTTTGTTACATCTAACCGTAAATATATTCATCAGAATTTGTTACCGAAATGAATAGCTTCCGTCTCTGGAGGGCTCGTTATTAAGAGGCGTTAGACTCCGTTTATTAAGAGGCTCGAGAGCAGTCAATTATGTTTCCGTATTGAAAATGTATTAAAATTTGTTATATAAAAAGGTTATGGTAACAGTTTCTACAAGGCGGAACTTCGAAATAAGGTTACGGTCGTAAATTGCTCATCGCATTTAGAAACTCTTATATTACTGCATTGATTGGAAATCAATACTTAATACTTTACAAAATAATTTTCAAAATAATGACATTTGTGTATACATTACCGTAAAAGCCTGAACTACGAAAAATAAGAGACTTAGTAAATGTTATTTGGGTTAGGTACAAACTGGTTCGGATTAGCCAGTTCCGACTTTTACCATTAAAGTTGCTAGATCTTATATTTTACTTGGATGATAATTAAATTTACCGCAATGCGGCTGTTTTCTGTAACATATATAACATATACAATACAGGAATATTTTTTGTATACATATATGACAAAGCTCAGAAAGAGTGTTTATTCAAAGTTTAATTTGTTTATAATTTGGTCGAGAACTAAAGTCCCTATCGCTAGATACTCTTTGTTTACTAAGCATTAAAGAGATAGCGTAATAATACTTTTACAAGTTTCAAAATAGCCTTTTAACGCTATAAATTGGCAACAATTGACAAAAAAACACAACTCAATTGCCGCAGTATAATAAACAATGTTAAATGACTCCATAAAGACAATTCCATTAAATAAGACAGCTCACCAGGAAACATTTTTTAATATAAATAGATTTGATACCATTATTTCTTAGCCGGGAAAAAATTATGTGTAGGAAAGGTTTTGGGTTCAATTTCAGCTAGGGGTAAATTAATATTTGAAATATTTTAATATTTCCAATTTCTTTACATAAAAGGCGTTGAAGTTTTATTGTAATGTCCTCTGCCTACACCTCAAATATTAATAAAATAAGATAAAATTGAAATTGGATATCATATGTATGTATACACGGTGCATATACTAAAATAACATTTTGTACAATTATTTTCTATTTGTCAGTCAGTTTGTTTCAGCTAATCATTGGAACGGCTGGACTGATTTTGATGGGAATTTCACTGGTAGATAGCTGATGGAGTAAGGAATAATTAAGGCTGCTTTTATTTGGAGAATTCCACGCGGACGCAGTCGCGGGCCTAGCTAGTATTTTAAATATAATCATTCCCCTGAATGAGATTCGAACAAACAACCAAAGCAGTCCAGACGCTGTCCCACTGTACCACAATGGCATCTGACAAGTATATAGTTATCATTATAAAACTGTTATTCTGTTTATAAACAGAAGACACAGCCCAAGAAGTTATAAGAAGATTTAGTTCAAGGTGTGCCACAACTCTATTACGTTGGAAGATCCATTTCTTTTATCTATACATGAGGCTCATCTCATTAAGCTTTGTCAGCTGGACAAAGACGCTACTTCATCATGTGACATCTCATCTAATTATGTAAGATGCACATTTTGAGTATTCGGCTTTTTTGGGTTATAACCCAATTTGCAAAATGCATAATTATTTTGTAGTTACTTTTTTCGGCGTTACGCTTTTTCCTGCATACCCAGGATATATAAGAGAACCGTGTAGTGTCCAGACACTCTGTTTTTTTTTTATTTCAATTATATGATATTAATTTACTTAACTGATATAAATTCCTATATATATATTAAACTACTATCCGTATAAAGCTCGAATTTGGTATATAGGTATTAATTGGCTCTTTGATATTATTAGGCAGCACATAAGTGTATGTGATGCGGACTGCTTGAATGCATTATAATATAAATTGAATTTCAAAATATTTTAATGCTGTGATTTAAGAACATACCGAGTGATAATAAAAAAACCGATAAGAAATAAAAAGAAACTGGTTGAATTATAAAGGTGCAGAAATATGGAACGAAAAAATTTCAAATTTAATGAACAAATTATATTAATTTTAAAATAAAGAGGTTTAAGCATACAAAAATTAGAAACCAATGTAAAAAAAATTTCAGCATGAAGACAAGTATATAAAATAGTATCTGATTGCATAAAAAACATGAAATAAATTTTTCAATGCAAAATACTAGACCAAATAACAGGTAGGTAGGATTATAGAGTAGGTAGACTGTCATTACATCATCATCATCAGCCGGAAGACGTCCACTGCTGGACATATGCCTCCGCCATAGAACGCCACTGTGATTACAGGGGCTTTTAATAATTATAGTAATAGACCATAAAATAAACAAAATGTTAACTAGTCGTTTTAAATGTTAATAAATATATAAAAAAGAAAGGAGGTCATTCATACGAAACTGTTACTCCTAAGGGAACTGTACAAACAAACTAGGTTTTCGCGTACACGAAGTTGAAGGCGACATCTTGTTTAATGTAAGAGTCGAAATATTATTTATAATGTTTTCTAAATCTAGGTAAAATAAACTAAATAACAATAAGTCGCTTGATTATCTTTGCCTATCAAGCAGTTTGCTGATAATCATGAAGCAAAAACAAACTATTTACTAATTAAAAGAAACAATTTTTATATTTTTAAAACAATTATTATTTAATAAAAATTTATATAAATTTTATAAAATTTAAGCTTTTATTTACAACACTATGAGAATCACCTAATTGCTAAAAACTATAAGTAGTTAAGATTTTCAAACTATATTACAAGAAAATATAAATATCTTAGAAAAAAATAACAATATCTACTGAGATATTAATATTTCTTTTTAACTTTATAAATGTTACGTAGTTTCCAGAGTCGTTAGTAAAGTTGATGGTACATTACAATATTAGAATATCCTTGCATTCAGAGACACTGCATACTCAATGGTGACCATGAAATCTGTATTTTGCCTGACCAGATTATTATATCTTATATATAAACCTACATCCTTCGCTTTAAGTCGAATACTTTCAAACTGTGCCATGACGGTGTCAGCCTTGGTCATATTGCTTCCATATTTATTACAGCCATATCGTTATCATTCGTATTATGAGGGCGGTTTCATAAAATTACCATAAGACCAGAGAGGTTACGTCAATAATCTGGTGATAAAGGGGCGAATCACGTACAGACAATTTTTATATCTCACTTTGATGTACGATTCACATGAAGTGGCATATGTCTGAAGTATTTTTTTTAAATTGTTAAACCAAATTAGAGACATATGAAGTAAAAAAGAACTATGGTTGCTGCTTGAATTATCTAGAATGTTATATCCGCAAATAATTTTTCAAGCTTTTTTTCTCACAGCAATTTAGTCAGAGAGAATCTGGAGTCATGGCACTCCGTTCTTCGCTAAATCGATAAATAGCGTGATAAGAGGCGGAACTCGCGCTTTGTTTTGCTAGAGCGATGGAGTAAAACAATTTAAATCCAATCATGCCACCGGGAGGGTATCGAACCTATAACTAATTTCGTTATTAGTCAATCTGTATCACTGCATAAGGACAGCCGCAGTATAGTTTTTAGAATATCTAAAAATTGTTGTAAAAATATTATACCTAGCAATAAATTATTGTTTGTCTGATTTTTTGTAATATTTTTAGTTAATTTAAGCGCCAAATTTTTTTTTTGTTTTGCTTGTCATGGTAAGATTGAAAATATTTTTTATGTATCGATATGTGACCTAAAAGAAGTCTCTATAGATAAATTGAAAGCAGGTTGTATTATAAGAAGCACTCATGGCACTCGAGTTCCCAGGACTGAAATGCATATCTCGAGTAGTCCAATATTTGACTCTGTATCAAATAACTTCAAATAACGAAATAGGACCTTATGCACATGTAAATTAAGACAATTTTACAATGTACAATATAATTGTTTTTTATTCTCCTTTACTTATAGTTCTATAGACATTTTCATAGAGATTCTTCCTAACAATATGTAATGAATATTGTATCAGTTTACAACTTAGATGAAGTTCATATCAATAAAGGTGAAAAGACCATACATTTTAAATAACTTGAAAAAACTGAAGTTAAGTAATATAGTTTATATTATTTAATATATATTTAATATAATAATGTATAATATTAATAAATAATAATATATAAAATTAAGTAATATAGCAAAAGCAAACTTGATGTAACGTCAACAAGTTAGATTAAGTTATTTTTTATACTTTACTTTTACACTTAAAATTAAAAAGTATGAATTTAGTATGAAAATGAATAAATATCGAAATATAACACTAATTTAAATTTCGTATTGAAAAGTTCAAATTTTATTATTTTTTATATTATTTTCGAGAGATTTAATCCAGCATCTCTAATCCTATGTAGAAGAACCAATAATAAATGGGACATGGTCATACATAATGCGCAAAATAATCCCACATGACGCGCATTTTCGTTTGCGCTGGATAATTAACACTTTCTTAGATACACTAAGATTAATGATAACAAAAAATTGCTTGTATTGCGTATAATAATAGTAATTACTAGCTGAGTTTTGGTAAATTACTTTTTATACTGAGTTTTATTTAGTTTTGTATAAGATATACGTGGTATAAGTACATATTTTTTTGATATGTATATTATAATTGTAGGAATATTAAAGGATAGATTTGTCAGTCATTTAAATATTGCTTGCACATTGCTTGTTGAGTTGGTTGTTCTTAAGCCATTACACATACATATTCTTATTCATATTCTTATATGGTTTATATTTATATAATAACATTTGCGATTACGACATGGGTGATGTTTGTGGGTTTTTAAGATAATTTAATAGTGCGTTACCTACCTTAGGCAAAGTGTATGTGAATTTGTACAAAACTGTATGTCTAGGACTCCGTAATAATAATTTTTCTTAATAAACAATTATAATTTAATATCTTTAATATATAATATGCTTTGTCTTAAGTACCAGCTAACCAAATACTATAATAAACATAATAATATTATGATTTCGTTTAAATTCTTAAGTCCATAAAGATAAATCGGTATTTACCGTTGAACTATTAAAAAGAAATCTGCAACTATAACACGACGTTTCACAAATGCGAAAATATGCTTGCAATTTGCAAGCTATTTGCATTGTAATTGCATGGGGCAATATTATCGATATAATCTTGTTATTGCTGTTTGAAACAACTATAGCAAATACTTTGCAAACACATATGTGGGTACTTTTATTTATTTATTTTTTAATATTAAATTGAACTTGATTGAAATTAAAGAACATACAACGTTTATTAAAACAATAAATATAAATATAAAAAACACAAAAATTAAACAGCTAAAACAAACGCTTATAAAATTAATTATGATTCCATAAATGGTGAATAAATTTATTGAACTCATTGTTGAAATCGATATTAAAATATATCATATTATAGTTGTTACAGTTCCTAGTTATAAGAGAATTTTGACAATACTATGTTTTGCCAAGACAATTTTGTATATTATGTCAATCGTCACTTTTATTGTAAATTGGTGTTAATAGTTTTTTTATTTGTTTTCCATTCAGGAGGTACACAGGTTTCACGGAAAGACTTATTAAAAAGGATAGTTAAAAGAAAACCATAATTAGTTTTATTACATTGCTTAAAAAATTGGATTTATACCATCTGATTCATATCCTTTGGACGTATCTTACTTAGATAATTATTGATTCGAAATTTGTACCTTTGGTATGTGTGTAAATGACACTTTAA
Organism: Podotricha telesiphe; assembly: GCA_038994665.1. Taxonomy (NCBI): domain Eukaryota; kingdom Metazoa; phylum Arthropoda; class Insecta; order Lepidoptera; family Nymphalidae; genus Podotricha; species Podotricha telesiphe. The sequence goes on from JAOYRR010000097.1 coordinate 10,929, forward strand.
CTTAAACAATTAAAATATTTTGTAAACAGCGTTATTACTTGCCAATCAATTGTACTTAGAAATAATCTTTGGGTATCAGAAATTTGTAAAAATGTCTCTACGGAGATGCGAATAACAAAAATAACTTGTAACAAGGGTATAAGAATTTTGACGCAGCTAGATACACGACGTATCGGGAGCCATACATATTTCCATGATGCTAGTTTCCAAGACACACGGGTACGAGTCCCGCTATATTCAAATTATATACGTTTTCCAAAATTCATTTTCATATCCTGAGTATATATTTTTTTATACAACGGGATTAATTGCATATATTTTGGTATTCCCGAACAGTGTTACCCTTTTTATTTACAGGTTGAATATACAGGTCAAATCTGGTTAAAATCCAAAAACTAAGATTATAACTTACTACAATAACTACATCTACAAGAACTACTATTTAATTTGAATGCAGTTTTTGATTTCTACGAAAAAATATAATCTAAAATATCAGCCTTATACAACCACAATGCTGTATAATATTCTTAAAAAAAAAATTCAAAAACCAACGCAATAACCATTAATGGCCAAGAACGAGTCACTCTAATGAAGCAATTTTGCTCGCGGCCAAATTACCGAGAAATATTCCCTTTTGTACTGGCTTTTTTATAGTTTAAATATTTTAAAACAGTTTCTTTGTATATTGAAAATTTATTGGAGACATTTCATTGTATGTTTTGGTTATATAAATAAAATATTAGCAATCTCATATTGAATTTTTAAAACAGGATTTGAATTATATGGAAATTGTATAATAAATATTTCAAACCATGACAGGGTTTAAATAACTTTCATTTGTTCCGTTTTATAACTAACTATCTTAATAGAAATAATACGATTGTGTAGATTTAAATTACATTTAGGACACAGGTTATTTGTCATCTAGATTATAACATGAAACAATTTTTTAAATATTTTATATATATTATAATATGGCATATATATTTTCAGTTCTGATTTAGAAGATTTTACGGATGGGTTATATCACGGACAAATTAATAGCTACTATAGGTCTAACCTTTAAATTTAGCAGAAACATTAATAGACAAGTTCTAATCTTTTTATATAAGTCCCATTACTTTTTTGAGCTATTACAACCAATAACTTTTTATTTTCTTCCCGTAGTCAAATTAATACAATTATAACAATCTTTTATTTATATTTATGTAAATTATATTCTAATGATTCATTCAGTGGCATTATGTAAATTATTGATCGCAAGTCGCAAAGTTCTACATTAAAAATAGTTTTCAAATAGCCGTTCAATTGTAAATTGCGATTTAGATATCTATATAATGTCAATGGTTCATTACAAACGTAATAATGGCTATAATTATAATGAATTATTCTATATACGAGTAGATGAGTTTACGCGTCAAACGTAATATGAAACACTACACTCTATTAATTTAATGCGTAAATATATATAAATAGCATCAACACTTTTTCCTCAAAAAAAATATAACCGTATCAAAAGTCGTATTTCTCCACATTCTAAATTTCTAATTATAAAGTTTTATATTTTGGAAAGTTTGGCTCTGCAAAAGTATTACATAAGAGCAATTTCCTAGATATAGTCTCAAGCGGCCAAATGTAATAACTATTTTTCTGGAACGAGTTACTTATATTATAAAAGGTTTGTAATAAATAATAATTCCGTAAATAGTACGAATAACTTGGTAACTTTTTACATATTTTAAACATTTTTTAAAGTGTTATTCACATACTTAGGTTATTGAAAATAATTTTAAGAAAAGGTATAAATATTTTAAGGCAGCGGGATTCGAACCCGCGTCTCATGGAAACTGTCCTATCGCTCTGATCACTACAACTTATTTGTGTTGTTAGCATCTGTATAGAGAGATTTTCACAGATTTGTGCTAAACAAAGATTTGATAAAATTGTAATAAGCGAGTAATAATCTGCCGTAGCCAGATGGAGAACACATGGCCCAGCGGTCAGAGAGCTTGGACGGTTTTTAAGAGCCGCGGGTTGGAATCCCGCTGCGTTCCAATTTTTATACGGTTTCTAAAAATGGTTTTTAGTATATTTCTTTTATTATCAAATCCAACGTCAATTTTTATTTTGACTATAACGAATAGAGTAAAGTAACTTGTCATAGTCTAGTAAAAAATAAAACTCAACCTGTTTTGCGAGTGTTCAGCGTTTTCGGCACATAGCTTGGCCGTATTTAGGTTTGCATACTAATAGGGGCTAACCGCATATTCCAATTTTGCCATAATTGTCGTTGCAGCTTTAGATTCTAAATGCGGCTTTCAATTTGAAAATATGAATTTTCACAGCAGATTTGAATTTGAAAAGTACTAAAATAATTTCGACAAGGACAACGGTTATCAGAAAAACCTAAGCTAAACTTATTGATTTTATAACATTGAATTGATATATTATACAATTTACATCTGTATAATATGCATTATTTTGAGGCCACCGTGGCGTAGTGGTACAGCGTTTGGCTGTAAACACGATTGGTTGTGGGTTCCATTTCCACTCAGGGGAATGATTATATTACAATTATTTCCATTCCACCGCTCTTATACCTTAGACAAATCGTGGCGTTGAGTTCCATTACTCAACACATAATTTCGGGTAGAAAGTGAATAACGGGTTGTCTGAACACTAGGCCTCTGACTCTTAATATTCTCTATCCTCTGGATTATTTAATGTAATATTTTCCTCAACAGAATTTGAAGAAGTATTTCTTAATGTGCTACGCTGACATCAATATCTATGCTAATAAATATATGAAATTGAAGTGTCTATTTGTAATATTAAAATAACCGCTTTTTACAACATTCATATGTATGTATATTAAATAAAAATTTTGTATGTCTGTCTGTTTTTTCCAGCTAATCTCGGCACGGCTTGACCGATATGGATGGGATTTGGGATCACTGGCAGAGACCTGACGTAATGAAGAGTCACTTAGGCTACTTTTATTTTAGAGTTCCACGCTGATTCACGCTGTTCCAGTCGCAGGCAGGCAGTTTTAAAATAAAATCAATCTCAAATTATAAATAACAACCCTTAACAGGTAACAATTTTTTTTTGTATTAAACACAAACTTTCAGAATGAATAGAAGTTTACCGGCGGTTTTTACCTGGTTATATATAGCATATTACTTTTTAGTCAGCATATAAGTTATATCGGAATTGCTGATATTCATAAACTTAAAATGAACAATATATTAATAATGAGTTTGTGTAAGAACGAAGAAAGTATGATTATATACATTTTTCAATTAGTTTAATTGGTACCTACGTCTGTAGAAGACGTATAAATAGTTGGACGCAGCGTAACTTGAACCCAGGCGTCTTGGGAACAACGTCTTGCGCACAACTTTGACACTTTTCAAGAAGCGCGGATCTGAGTTCCGCTACATAAAATTCTTTTTACATTTTAATTGGCATCACACTTTTATTCTTAACATTTTTAAAGTGTAATTCACACACACTTAGTAAATTTTATATAACTAACGACAGAATCAATATATAATTTCTACTAGTGTGACACGTTTTGTGATTCTAAAGAAAGAAAATGTAAGATCTGTATGACGAGATACCTACATTAGCAGGAATTTAGTACTGTTTATCATATATGTCCATCCTTTGAATCCAATCAGGAGTTGATTCTGAAGGAAGTTGAATAATGCTTTTGTGTATATTATTGCAAAATTTATATAAGCGACTTAATTGAATATTAATTATAAAAAAAGAAAAAATATATTTTGTTTATTACTAGTTATTAACTTTGACTATAGTACATATCTTTTCTATATATTTAATGGTTAACAATTTGTCCTATTTATGTAATCATATATTTACTTCCGATATAATTACTGTGGTTTATTTCAATGCGATAAGTGAAGCTTGTATTGTATTTCATTGTCGTCGCTTCAAGTTAAATGCGGTGACCATCTTGGTTCAGCTTATGTGGAACGGTCTTTAGGATATGTAAGGATTTGCATTAATATATTATTATGAATACTTCGTTACGGTAATCAATGTAATATAACGGCTGTTTATTTAGCATTTAATTACTTCTACGTGTACGTATCAATTAAAAAATTGTTTTTCATTTTTTAAAGTAAATCGCACACTTAGGAAATTGAAAAAGACATATTTAGAATACGTATAAAAATTTGAACGCATCGGGAACTCAATATGTATTTTTCAAAAAAAATTTAATGGACGTGGAATTTGCGTATGTTATTCATTGTAGTGGCTATGAGTTCGTTGTTTATATGTCATATTTTTATTTTATCTGGTTTAAGTCCACAGATAATGTTTGCTTTCTAAAATTCTAAAAATGTTTATTATAGTTTAAAATTATTTTTGTGTCTCCGCTCTGGTGACAACACCTAGCGCGCCGCCACTTGGTTCTGCAATACGGTAAAAAGCGTGAAGCAGCTTCTTTTGCTGATACTAGTGGAGGTTAGATTTAAATAAAACCTGAACCAATAAATATATATATAAAATAAACGTACCTAAAAATACAATTATAAAGTGTAGAATCTCGAAGATTAAATGTACAAAGAAGAATGTTTAATAATTTCAATCTAAATGAATTTTAGTCAGTATGATTTGTTTTAAAATTAAATTCCTGCGAACGAGTATTGTAGTTAAATCACAGTGCTACCTCCACAGGCGCGATGAATATCTATAAATTAATGAAAATAGCTGGGTGTAGCATTAGAAATGCTGGGTAAAATGTTGGGTATATATTTCTTCGTGTATTTTTTCATCGTTTAAAATTAAAGTGGCCATTATGGCGCAGTGGAACAGCGTCTGATTGTTATCGAGGTTGTAGATTCGATCCCCACTCGGAGGTATGATTATATTTAAATTATTTATATTTCTGCGTTTTGGTAGGGCGCGGTGTCGAGTTCCGCCAATCAACACGCAATGTCTCGATTTCAGGCGGAAACTGTAGAACAGACTTCTCTCTGACTACTGTGCTATGCGGAAAAAAGCGTGAAACTATGTTTATTTTGATCGCATTAAAGTTGCAAGGTTATATCTATTTTCATTTATTTACATGCATATGTTGTAATATATGACTCTTTGCCATTCATTTATTTGCCAAGCATATGCATTGTCTTGGTTGGAAGAACTTAATTTCACACTTTCTTCTTACTTCTTCTTCAGTTAGAAATTAATATTTACTGGGAACTAAATTACAACGTCAGACATTAGACATTACATTCAGAAAAACTTCATCCATCTAGATAACACTTTTATTATTTTATAATACACTACAGTTTATATACTATCCCATCAAAAACATAAATGTGAAATGAAAGCCAAGTTAGTACTATGTATTAATATTATGTTACGGTTGTTGACTTCAACGACAAAAGAAAGGAGATCTAAATGGGTGCCAAGTCTAATGGTGTGTCCTGAAATTTATTTATAAAAATAAAAAATATTTCTTATCAACTAAAAATATCCTTTCTTTTTATAACTGAGAATAATATATAGAAGCCTAAGGCCTAAGGTATAGTTCCCTATAACAAATTTATACAAAAAGTAACCAAGTCAGACCAGGTTACGTGACAAATCAGTTCTGCGAATCAGTTGTCGCATTGAAGGAGGCCGCTGAAGGCCAGGGGGGGGGGAGAAGACGGTGCACGCATCTCCAACTCCCCCTACCCTAGAGCAGCTACTGCGGGAGGGTCATGGTGATCTTCCTACAAGTCAAGAAGGCTGCAAGTATTCAGGAAGGAACCGCGGACCACCCTGAAGAAAACAGTGGCCCGCAATCGGTGGGCCGTCCATCGCGGCGTTGTAGTAGTATGCGCGAGCGTCTCTGCAACGTCTCATCGGGGTGGAGAGGGTTTCCGCTGGGTTTTAGTGGGTAGTATCGGGTTTAATTTCTGGTGTGTCCCACAGTATGGTCGGTTCCTGCAAGGATCTGCATACGGGTGGTCAGCGCAAAAGGCATATCAGAGCGTCACAAAAAAAAAGTTGCGTGACAAAGCACGACGTTGAGTTGCGCGACTCAACACAAAGTGTCTTAATACAAGATTCTTTCTCCCTATCATGCTATGCACAAAAATCGGGAAGCTGAATAAACTTTTCTATTACTACGCAACTTTCTCACCTTTCTTAGGAATATTTCATTTAAGGTACTGTTAATTACGACTCCATCAATCTTCCCTTAATCGCTACTGTAATTCTATTCTGGGACTGTGCTCAGGCTTGTTTTCCCTTTACAATTATTAGACTATGGATATTTAAAATTCAATTTGGTGCTACTGTGGCGTTGATGAACATGTCTATATTTAATAAAAAGTTTTATAAATATGTAGAAAAATGTGTTTAAAATTTCCTAAATTCTATCCTAGTTCATTGTTAATGTACTGTCTGCTCCACAAAAAAACAAACAAATAGAAGGCCCATCATCCATATTTATTTATTGTATATATATATTTTTTTATAAACGTATATTCAAATAGTTATGTATAATTATTTTACAATATTTTGCAGCTAACATTATTTTTTATGTAAGAGACCTATGAATATTAAAATTTATGATATTTAAAGAAACTTTTGGAGGGACATGAATTCGAATCTTGCTCTTGCGACCGTTACCCATAAGGTAGTCATACCTGTTACTATCCAGTACTGGCCATCCTATTAATCAGTGGCGACTTGTCCTTTATAAAACGATTCCAACCAGCTTACCTTTTGTAAATCGTAATAAATAAATAATTTATTAATAAATATAATTATTTAAGAATATAATAAAAAAATGTTTTAATGACAGGATAATTTCGTAAAATACATTTCTTTACCCAGTGTTTTTTATTTTAATTCCTGTAATGTTTTATGAGAGCTTGGAATTTAATCTATAGATATCAATATATCAACTAATAGTTTACTATGCAAATAAATTTGGTAAACTAAACTAAATCACTGAGAGGAGTGTATAACTAAGAAGAAGATGAATTCAAATGTTACTACTTATCGGTTTTTCACTGTAAGGCAGCTCTGCGGCGGTGAGTTCCGCCGCTAAACACTCAATGTATCAATGTTGGCGGGAAGTGGAGAATAGAGTGAAGCTGCTTTTAATGTATCTAAATAGTAGTTAGTAAATTTCAATGTTATTTATATATTTTTTATATATAATATTAATTTATTTCTTTTTATAAATAATATTACAAAATATTTATTGTAACTTGAGCTTAGCTTATTAGAAGAACAAAATTTGTACTTCATATTGAGGCGACACAACTTTTAATAACTTCGCCTCTTGACTGTCGCATACTGTAGATTGCTTTCTAATTTCATTACGGCATGTATGAAAACAATTTTTATATTGCAAAATAACTTTGAAAGTCGCAGAGTTTATTAACGTCATATTTTTTTCCAGCCATATTCCAACAGAAAGCTTCATAAAAACTGTTGCCCATTTCTCATTTATGTAGTAAGTATGAGTTTAAAAAATAATACAAATTAATGTACCTGGGAGATGGGTGGGCCCAGTCGGAATGAGACACGTTGGTAGATCAATTATTCGGTGGCTTGACAGTATTAAAAAAGTGGCTGGATAAAACTGGATGGTTTTGGGAAAAAATACAGTGAATTGTGGAGCGAAACGTAGGATATAGACCCCCAAGAAATTGAGATTCATATCTCAAAAACTAATATTAATTATAATAACTAAAAATTAATTCATTTTATTTCCTATCTAAATTTATTTGTACTTATTTTATTTACTAACACTACTAATAAGGTATGCAAAAAAGGCTTATTATTATTATTAATGTACCTATGAATAAATAAAAATTTTATGACATGGGCGTAAGCGAATTTAGGTTTTTTGAAGTCAATTTAGCAACACAAGCTTCGGTTCTTCCCTTGTACTATGTTATGTTTAGTTGTATATATTGGCTGAAAATTATATAAGAAAAAGGTAAATCTTGATAATATTTGAATTAATATTTCCCCAAATATTCTCACACATAGTAATCGAAAGCTGACGTTTTTTACCGCATATCAAATTAGTCATAAAGACAGTCCGTTCACCAAGTTCGCCCGGATTCGAGATATTGCGTGATTAACGAATCTGAATGCCGTGGTTTGGAGAAACAAATATAATTTAAATTCGTTTGTTTCACTGAGCAGGAATCAAATAATTACTCGCGCTTAAAGGTACACGTTGTTCTAATCTCAGCCGCTAGAAGAGAGAAGAAATCATTATAAATTCTTACAGAAAAATTAAGCAAAATTAAATTTTGATATATATATATATATATATATATTGCACACTTCAAGTTGCATGTAGTCAAGTTTTATATACAAATAATACATTTTCCTTTTGCACAATTAACGTTAGCACATCGTCTATCCACTTCAGTTACTCAAGCACGGTCTTTGGCACTACACAGTATTTTGGCTACCTGCCAAATGCTAATTTATAACAAACGTACACCAGTTCATATAATATGGTCTTGTAATATGATTAGTATTATTAAAACTGGATGAATTACTTAAAGAGTTATGAATAATTGTAAAATACATAATTATTGAACACTAAACCAATATTAAGTGTTTTAAACGATATAAGTTAGGCACTTACTTTACTTTGACGTATCAAATTTAGCAACTGTTCAAGATTCGTAGGTTTAAATTTTCATTGTAATGAAGTTATTGTAAAACTATATTTTAAAAGAGCAGCTCTGGAGTTACTCATCTGCTTTTCTTAGCAGAACTGCCTTCTGAAACGGTGGTAGCTGCCGCTAGGACTGATATTACTGACATTTTATGTTAATTGACGATTCGGAAGTGCTTGTAATAGCCTATTTGATTAAAGAATATTTTGATTTTGATATACATTTTTCTAACTAACATGCAGTCTAAACTAATTAACTAGCGTTGCACACATTAATATCTTAAAGAAAATATTATATACGTATTAGTAATAAATATTGATTTCTAAACTATAATAAAACAGTAAAAACAGATTCTTTGTACGCGCACATCCTCAACTTGATGGATTCAAATGAAACTTTGGTTGTATACTTTTAAAGCTAAGGCAAACTATAATTGATTTCGAAGAGTGGGGCACTTGGCAAATAACCATAATAGGCCAGCTGTACTATAAGGAAATTGCGCTTGGACAAAGGTTGTCCAGCGTGATGGGTTAAGTAATGAGTTAATGAGAATGGTCACTAAGTCCATTTTATATATAAAAAAAAAGTTTTTTTGAGAACGGACAAGTCTGTCGACTGCGCTTTGTAGGAAAAATCCTGACGCTGCATAATGAATTTTCTTAAATTACAGAAAAGTCAACTGTTGTAACCATATAACAGTCACGAACAGCAACATTATACAACTTACATAAACATAACCACTAACTATTGTACATCAATAAAAAAAACAAAAAAAGAAGCTTTTTTAATTAAATAAACAAAAAATAAGAATCAATTCTATTTAATTATAAATAGGCAAATACCTCGTAACATTGTACAATATTCTCAAGTAAATATAAACGAAATATAACGCCATCTTAACTTAATTTAGTTTAAGATAAAAAATTGGAAAAAATCCTACAGATGGCACTCTACATCAGTTGTAGCGCTATGAACTACTTAAGGAAACAGAACGACACCTGGGTTTCGAATATAATACTAATTTACTATTACTAGATGGCGATTTAAATCTTTTTATATTTATTAATAAGTAAATATTATATTTTTAATTTCATACATAGATAAAACAACACTTAAACAAAGAACTTAAAAAGCGACTGAACTGAGGTTGTTAAAAGTCTAGAATGGGAATCGAAGTCATGATCTACCCCATGAGTTAAGAATGAATATTATTGGCTAATGCCAATAATATTCATTCTTAACTTATTTAAAGAATACGGTTGACCTAATGGTCAACCGTATTCTTTAAATATTTTCATTATTTTACTTTTATAAATGCCCCCTATAACACTTTTTCTCATATATCTTTAATATACAGACAGGGTTCGGTTACATTTTTATTATATGTATAGATTTGCAAAAGTTTATTGCTATTACTTTATTTGCACACCAGATTACATTGACAAAACAATAGATAGGAAATACATAAAAAAAGGAACGTTCAAAAGGCGGTCTTATGGCTAAACAGCCATCTCTTCCAGACAACCTTTAGGTCGAAAAGAAGCTGGTTAGGTGGTGGAAAAATGAAAATTTAACATAATTAATATGTAGATTTATAAGTAGATATATGAAAGTATAGATACATATATATAAAAATACATATATTTTTATACTTACATACATACATACATGTACACAAAGTCAAAGTCAAATATTTTTATTCAAAATAAGAAGTAACATGCTTCATTTTTTGAACGTAAAACAATTTACCGCAGGTTCACTAAAGTTAATGCCTCAGACCTGAGAAGAACCGGCGCAAGAAGCTCAACGGGACTTCTATTTTTTTTTTTACATACATAAATATATACATATAAATTGTTATATTGTTGTCGCGAAGTTTATTGACTAACTGCGTATGTATAGAAAAATATATATCTACCTGAAATAACAATATCACATCAGCTTATTGCAGTGTAAAATACATCACGACCTTAACACGTATGGGGGTGAAGTCGTAAAATCGCCAATGTATGCACAATAAATTGCTTTTCGTCAAACCACATTGAGTGTTTAATCTGTCATTTTATATCGTTGGGATTTGAAGTAGATCAGGGGTTATTACCTCCTAATTTAAATGCCAGTCTTTTATATATGCTTTATATATGTATGTATGTATTGAAAAAAGGCAAGAAAAAAAACATAATGAGTCCTAAGGCGAGCTTCAGCTTCAAAATAAACCTAACAATTAGTCCATAATTAAATAAAAGACAATTATTTAGTATAATACATACATTTTTAAGATGGTTGAAGTTTATTTAGCATGAGTCGAATTTTGTTTGTCGAATCAACGTTAATATCTAGTAGGTCACTGTACTCATTAACCAAACTGCAGAGTCTAGGAACAGGAGAGTTTGATCCAAACACAGTTTTTCTGAAGATATGTATTAAACTGATTATTTATAACACATTGTGCATTACCAGTTTTATAAATAAAAAATATTGAATAAAACCAAATGAGTACTTAAGGACGCATTAGTACTAGTGCTAGCACAGCGGGCATGTGACTACTAGTGTACTTACTTATATTCAGAGATTTAAAGAATGCACCAAAAGCCAAAAAAGGGGTCCAATTTTTGTTTACGCATTAATATTCAGTATAATTCTACTAGTTTATATTACCGATTGCATATAATATGAATTATAAAACATCATAAGAGGATTTTTAATGTTTTTAAAGTGTTATTTACACACTTATGATTTTTTTTTAAATGTGTGCTTTTAGTTTTTCGAGAGTTTTTGAGAAAAATTTTAAACAAAATATTCTTTATTTAAATAGGCTATTTATTAAAAACACTTGAATCGACAATTAACATTAAAATGTCAGTATTCCAGTCCAACAAAATAATATACTTTCCTCAATAATATGTGATCAAGACTTAAATTGTTCAATGTGGCAGGTCTGAAAATATTATTATATCACAAGCTTAAAATAAGCATAAATAAACATTAGTATTCAAAATATTGTAAATCATAAATAAGCAAACTATATCTAAATCTGCTTAGGAAAATGCTGAATTTTAGTTACGCTTTATATAGAATTAATGCTACAATTGATTTAATTTGGTTTGGTAATTAATAATACTTATATAGCTGTGAGGTTAACATGTGAATTTTATTATTAATTCTAAATTATTCCTATACTCATTTTATCTTTTAATATTATTATTTTTGAAAAGACAAAACGTGGCGTTGATTTCCACCACCACACGCAATGTTTCGAATTTGGGCGGCAAGTGGAGAACGGAAGGCTATGGCAGAAGCTAATAAAAAAATCAGCTAGTTAAATAGTGGCCGCTGGGTCTGCTATTTAATCCAAAGTGGCTGTTTTGGGTATCAGCAGTAGTATATATCGTTCAATCAATTTATAAATCAGAATAATTTAAATATAGTCATTTCCCAGAGTGGAAAGGGAACCGACAATCAATCGCGTTTACTGATATACTGTGCACGATGATATCAGCTGAATAAGGAAAAATATGTAATTTTAATACAAAGATTTCTCATACAATTTTTCATCCCTTATTTCAACCCTTTGGGGGTTTATTTTTGAGAAATGAAGTAGCCTATAATAGAGGTGATTTAGCCATGAAAGCGTCACAGACAGACATACTTTCGCATTTATAATATTAGTATGGATAATTCACACTTTCAAATTTTCTTTGTATGCTCATTATAGTGACACGAATGATACCTCTATTGAAATTCACATTTAGCTAAGTGTTTCGTAATCATCTAAGCAAAGTGCGCGTTGGATAAAATAAATCATTTTTCTTAACAAAAGGTTCTTAAAATATTGGTTTCAAAATGTTATATTAACATTACTTTGTTGGTAAAAATATATTAAATAATAATATAGTATGAGATCATCGGGCCATATGGTGCGGTGATGGCTGTGGGTTCGATTCCCACTCAGGGAAATTATTATATATTAATTATTTCCACTTGTCCGCTCTGGGGACAAAACAAAACGCGGTGTTGACTCCGCCACACAACACACATCAAATATCTTCGAATTGGACAAAAAGTGGAAAACGGAGTATCATTATATGCTCTCTGCCTACCTGGCTATGCGAGAAAGACCGTTAAGCTGAAAAAAAAGAAATGAAAATAAAAGTTTTAATGAAGGTGGTATATTTATGTTTATTTTCAATAGAAATATATTTTTTCCACACGTTCAAATAATATGTAGAAAATTAATACAGCTCTTCCATTGTATAGTACTTGTTCAACATTTTTTTGTTTATATAAAATTTTTAATATTACTTCTTTTGCTAGGGTCTTAGCCCGGAACTGTTATTGTGTGGAAGTGTAATACTTATTACCCACTTTAATTAGAACATTTTCTTGGAATATTAAACATTGACCAATACTAATTGTTATGGAAGTGAAGTGAGTGTTTATTTATACTCTTTTAATAGTCTTTATATATAAGAGAGATGCTTCTGAAAAGTGCAGCTAAGCTATAAGAAACAAGAAAACATCACCACACAAAACAGATATTGCTTAGTGCAATGGGCATTTACCATTAACATATAACAATTAAATATCTGGAAAATCTGATGTAGAGCCATTAGTACCATGACGGCCATCTTTAAAAAAGAAGTATGACAATGGCAGTTTTTGTTGACAAATAAAAATCATTAAACGTTGAGGCCATCAACAGTCGCAGTGGGATAGCGTTTGACTGTGAATTTAATGGTTTTAGTTTTGATTTTCACTCGACGGAATAGTTATATTTAAATCGTTTTCACCTTTTTTTTCCGGTAACACGTGTATAACTGAAAATATTCTGGGACATCTCATGTCGAAATCTAAGAGACACACCCACCCGCAAACTAACTTAACGTGACTTAACTAAAATTATAATAAGTTTGTGTACAAAACGTAACAAATATTTTTTTAAAAACATATTTGCAAAACGTATAAAAATTAGAACGCAGCGGGATTCAAACCCGCGCCTCTGGGAAACCGTTCAAAAGGCGGGCTCGAATCCCGCTGCGTTCAAATTTTCATACGTTTTCTTAATATGTTTTTTAATTTCCTAAGTGTGTGATTAATCACACTTTGAAATGTAAAAAACTATTTTTTTAATTTAATTTTCAAGCACCATTTTTATTTGCCGCCTGGTCACTCTGTCTGTCTTCGAAAACAAACGCATTTTATTCATGCAGACTAAAAAAATACCATTATAATATATATAATATTGCAAGTTCTATAAACTAGCATATCATGTGTATTTAAAAAAAGAACTGTAAATGTCAATCTTGTAAAACATCTTCTAAATTTGAACCCCTAACTATAGAATGCCTTGTACTCTCAGCTAATCATTATAGTATAAAAGAATATTAATGAATAAAAAAAAATTCTTCATCTTTACGCTTTTTCCCGAATGTTAAGGTTAAGTGAAGTCTAGATACACTTTTCACCTGAGTGTACCACCTTGCATGTTGAGTGGCTGAACCAAACGCCGCGTTTTGTGTACCAGAGCGGAATAATGAAAAATAATTTAAAATAATCATTCTTGAGTGGCAATCGAACCCAGAACCGATCGTGGTTACAGTCAGATACTATACCACGATGGCCTATCACAAAAAATACGTATATGTAATTAAAATCAAGAGAACGAGCTCATATTACTTCGAAAACTGTTTATACATAGTGGGCGGATAGTCACAGGGTATATAAAACTCCATATTTTATACGATAATCAAATATCAAGCCATCTTTATATAAAGTTTACTGAGTTATAAAGGAACAAGACATATATGTGCATACGTGATTTTCTTATGGAAAGTTCAATTAAAAAAATATTTAATTTTCCATAAGAAAATTGCGAAACCTTCGTGGTTCAGTGGGACTACGTCTGACTGAAAACTTGATTTGTTATGGGTTCTATTCCCTCCCAGGGTTACGATTATATTCTTATTAGTAAGAAAAAGCGCGGTGTTGAGTTCCGTTACTTAACAAGCAATTTCTTTACTTCTCTCTTTTTCTCTGTTATGATTCTATAATTAAAAAAATCTCTCTGCATACCCTAAAACTTTTAAAACGAGTAAAGAATAAAAATAAACAAACCCAAAGACATGAAATCTAAAATTAATATATTATATATTTCACATTTGAAATAGAATGTTAATAGACTAGACATTTTAATACATCATTATATTTTATAAGGCACTTGTCGTATCATCGTTAAAGTCATAATATCGTATCGTCGCCAAATTCTTAGCTCATCCAGTTATCATTTGGTACTAAATTTGGTGATACTCCTTTATAAGGGAATCTATTTAATTGCTAGAGCTTCCAGGTTTTATTTTGAACTTAAAAAAGAGCTTAGATTCACAAGCCGAGAATCAATTTAATTTCAATTACAAAATAGTTTGTTAAATCGAATAACATTAATTTGAGCAGTGGGAAAGCGTCTGAGTAATAAGGAATAAACGCCATAGTTGTAAAATAATTATTTTTTCATTTAAATTATAATTATGTTGCAAAATTTGAAAAGAGCAACTGTTGAGTTTCTCGCCGGCTCTTCTCAGCAGAACTGCCTTCCGAGCTGGTGGTAGCTGCCGCTAGGACTGACAATACTGACATTTTATATTAATTGAAGATTCGAAAGTGCTTGTAATAGCCTATTTGAATAAAGAATATTTTGATTTTGATTATATTCATTTCTTCATTTTGGAAAGAAAACGCGCGGCGTTGACTTCTCAAATTCAGACGGAAAATGGAGAACTAAGAGAAAGAGAATGGAGAAGAACTCAAGAAAAGAAGGAATCTCTTGACACTAGGTACGCCCTGACAACACTGCGGGAAACGCGAACGCGTGCATTCAATGACGTCATTTGTCCTCCCAGAGCAGGAATATGAAAAAAATTAAATAATTCCTGCGAGTGAGGATTGAATTCACAATCATCGTGTTTTACATGTAGACGCTCACAAATGCAGGTATACCTTGTAATTGACAACCTATAAAAAAGCAAATAACAACTACATATTCAAAAGTATAATGTAATTATTTCAAAAATAAGTAAAATAGAATAATTTGCTTAAACATTTTGAACAAACAAACAAACTTAGCTTTAATTTTGAGTAATCATTTAAGTTAACGATTAAAAAACAAATGATAATAATGAAAAAAGCGTGTTTGTAGTTTTTTTGTCAGCTTCATGCTCTTTCCCGCATATTAGGGTAGTCGGAGAGAACCTAGTGTCAAGACACTCCGTTCTACACTTTCCGCCTGAATTCGACACACACTTTGTCTTAATTACTAGATCGAATAGTACTAGATATAATAATATAAACATAATCATTCCTCCGAATGGAAATCGTCATAATATATGTAAATTAAAAAAATACGCATCATTCAAAATCATAGCGTTACATTTAACGAAACGCTAATTACTTTTAATTAAAATAAACATCTGATTTGCTATTATTTTCTTAAGAAAAGCCATGGTGGAAGTCCTTTCCTAAGTTCCTCAATATTCAAAATTTTAAGTAACTTTGTTGGCTTTCCCACTTAGAAACAGCAAATAAACGAACTTGTAGTACCTTCATAGTTGAAACTTATATTCGATTCGTATTCATAGAGTAATTTTGAACTGATTCTGAACAACTTATAACCTATACCTATTACCTAGAGAATTATTAGTATTACTATCTTACGTTAGTCATAAATATTAGTTACAAACAATTCTAAAATATATTAGTATATGAAAAATTGGAGGCCATTGTGGCGCAGTGTCACAGCGGCTATAAACGTGATTAGCGGTGTCTCAAATTCGGGTGGAAATTAGGAAAGAGCGTAAAACCTTATAAACAATACCATTAACTTATGACTAGAACAAAAACGAATACAACTTTACCAAGTTGCGACCCATTATGGAAAAGCCTGACTTCTACTGTGCTATAGAGACAGTATAAGAAATTCAAACTCTTCCGGTTACCATCATCGTTATTTCATCGTAGGCGTACTCTCATATCCTAAATCTTCTTGAAAATGAAAAAAAAATCTCTTATATAAAATGAGGAACTCTCGAGGAAATGGTTATATTTAAATATTTGTTATCTGTCCGCTTTGGTGACAAGACAAAACGCATCATCATCTCTCAGCCTATGATATGCGGAAAAAAACGTAAAATTGAAAAAATGTGTGTCTTTTTTGTCTGTCTAATCAGTATAAAAATTTTAATCCGGAGGGATATGAAAATGCGCCTCTTGAAAACCGTTCAACCGCTCTGACCGCTAAGCCATGCGGTCTACATCCAGCTGCGTTTACTGCTAACAACAAATATAAGTCAACAAATAAAATGTTATATTATTAATATTTATAATATTCAGGTAATGCAACAGCGTCTGATTGTTAACGAGATTAACTGTGGATTCGATTCCTACTCGAGGGAATAATTATACTTAAAATACCTAAAACGTGAAGGCACCTAAGTTCACTCAACACGCAGTCTCGATTTTGGGCGGAAAGTCGAAAACGGAGTGTCTTGACAATATGATATCTCTGACTTAAATCTCTCACTCACTTTCTTTCCTTCCTTCTGTGAATATTTATAATATCAATTCAATTTATTAATGGAAATTAATTAATATGGTAAAATCATCGTATGTGATATTTGCATACGCATCTCCGTAATGTATCATTTGTACTGCTCAGTAGGGTGAGAACTTACCGACAATGCACGGTCTAAAACACACCGGCTCCACTCAAAGTGTTCATTTGTTGAATTTGAAATTTACAATTGTATCTATATGTGGATCATTTTAATATTTTAGATCAAATTAAATCTACAATAGATATTTTGAAATATATAGTAATATATAATAGTAGTAATATATAATAGTAGTAATATATAATAGTATAGTAATATAGTGGCACAGAGGGATAGTGTCTGGAAGTAAACAGGGGTTGTGAGTTCGATGCTTGTAGTGCATTTCAGATAGCAAGCGCTTATAGAAATGTCTCGACACTAGTGTAGTGCAAAAAAACCCCATCATTTAAATTTGGATGATATTCTCCCCAGGATGATCATGATCAAAACGGGGAAATAATTTAAAGCGTATTGCTTTTAGTTTCATTTGTAAGTTTATTTTATTAATTAAAGTATATATTTATATAAATAAACACATTTCAAGATTGGAATATTTACCTGGTACAGTTTGACAAAGCATATTACCTATACCTAATTTAATTGGGCGGAAAATGGCGATCAGAGTTTCGTAAGACGTTCTGACCCATGAAATACACGATATGCAGTGTATGGGATCACAAAGAAAAAATTGCTGTATCTGTTAAGGTCGGGTTTATTCAGTGTTCATTCTAAATGCATCTTGCGAAGTAAGAAACTTCAAAATACCTTTACCTATAACATAAAAGCGAGTCCAACAAAATAGAAACGGTGTGCATATTTTTCAGCTTCAAGCGTTTTCCCGTTTTCCACCTGAATCCGAGACATCGCGTGTTGAGTGGCGGAGCTCAACGCAGGGCTGGCTTGTACTAGAGCCAATAAATGAAAATTATTTAAATTTATATTTAAATAATTTTCATTCCTGCGAGTGGAAATGAACCCAGAACAAATTGCCGTTACAATTAGACGTTGTTCCACTGCGCCATTACGGCCTCACATTATCAAAACATTTATTATTGATTTTATGAGAAAGAGAATATATAGTTTGCTAATTATTTTTTGAACATTACTTAACAAAAACAAACTAAACTCAGAACGAACCTAGTGGCATTCCTCCGAGCTGGAATCGAACCCACAACCAACCGTGATAACGACGACACTGGTAGGAATCCATGTTTATGGACATAATGTATTTCATTATGTATTGTTGCCTCTTAAAAAGCATAAGGACCTCCTGGATGTGTATGAAGATGTTAATGACTGTTGACGAGGCGAAAGAAGTATGCATGGACCGTAGGTATTGGTTGAGGGTTTAGTCCCCACTCGAGGGAATGATTATTATAAAAATATTTATATCACTCTAGCCAACACGCAATGTCTCGATTTCTGGTGGAAAGCGGAGAATGGAGTTTCTTGACACTAGGTTCCCTCCGCGTAAACTGCGCTGCGGGAAAGAGCGTGAAGCTAAAATAAAAAGCCAATACTATTTTATCTTAAAATATTTTACTGAAGTCTTTCATTGTTTTATTTTCTTTGTTTTTAATTATCTTATTACAGCCACGAACCGTAAGTAATGAATTAATTACAATACATGCCTTTATAAAGTATGAAATATATTGTATTAATAAATTGGTTCGAAATAAAAGAGCAGATATTTTTAAAATATATAAAACACGTGTTGCATGTTTAAATTTTCATATGTAGCTTTTGCTGCCTAGTGTCGAAACACTCTGCTCTCCGCTTTCCGCCCAAATTCGAAACATTGAGTGCCTCTGTGTTGAGTGACACTCAGCACCCTATGCCTAGATTTCGAGCGACACTCTGCTATTCGGGACTTGAAAAGAAAATTAGATGAGTTTTGTAAATAAATGATTATATATTTATATTTTAAATGCGTAAGATACATGTATTCCTAGCAAAGTGTCACATAACACAAAAATGTCGTCATAGCTTTTATCTATATCTATACATATAATAAAAAATGTAACTGATCGCTGTCTGTTCATGAAAGATATATTATTTATCAATAGAACACAAAACAATAATTTTTGGTTTTTTTTTCTGTTTGTCTGCTTATCTTTTTGTCTGTTTGTTTGTGCACTCTAATTTCAGAAACGGCTTAACTATTTTAAAAACAATTTGATTGACTATTGTATTGTGGTAAACTTCCCTTAACATTTAGTCTTTATTTCATTTCAATCGGTTTATAAACAAAAAAGTTACAATCATTTAAATTATTACTGAGGACGCGGGCTGGTGATAAGTTTAATCATGTAGTTTACGCAGGCAAAGTCGCTTGTGGGTCGCTAGTAAATATATTATATTTGTAATGCATTATTGTAAAATCTACTAAGTTTCTGCATTATTTCATATAAATAAAAACTTTTCCGTCCGCATAAGCATCGTAAAAAGAGGTCTAAAGTTCTTCCATCGTGGCGCTGTGTGACAGCGTTTTACTGTATACGCGATTGTAGTGGGTTCGATTCCCACTACGGGGATTATATTTAAATGGTTTTCATCAACTCCGCAATCAAGACAAAGCGCGGCGTTGAGTTCCGCCACTTCAACATTTAAAGTCTCGGTTTTAGACGAAAAATGGAAAATGGAGTGTTTTGACGCTAGATTCTTTCCAACTATGGATATTAATATAACGATGTAAATAGATATTAATATATTATAGAGTTATAATACCACTTCAAAAGTACACGAAAATTCGCAAATGTCTGCACGAAACGCAATTGTTTGTGGGTTCGTTTTCAACTCGGGGGGTACAATTATAGTTAAACTACTTTTATGTCCTCTGCTCTGGCAATGTCTTGATGCCGGGCAGAAGGTGGACAAGGAGTGTCCTGACACCTGCTTTTTTAAAATTAAATTAACTTATTTAGATATTATACCAAGATACTAATATGTAGGCACTTTTCATATGGACATTTGCAAGTTTTAAAGTTATGTCAAAAGTTTATAATATGGGCGTCAGCCCGCGCTTGCGTAGAGTAAAAATATTAGCCAGTTTATATATTATCAAGATAATAATCTTTATATAAAAATGCATAAGAACTATAACTATTTAAATAAGTTATGTGCTAACATCGGGAGGCTGTCGAGGCGCAGTGTGACGCGTCTTACTGTATATGCGATGGTCGTAGGTCGATTGATCGAACCACTGGAGGGAATAATTATATTAATTTTTTTCTTTTTCTCCGCTTTGAAAAAAACATGAAGCTGAAAAACATGGTTATGATTTCGCCTTTCGCCCGGGTTAAAATTAAATGATTTGACTTTCAAAGTCAAAACAAGTTATCTATAGCTGATAAAAAAGTATTGCTAACGTTGATCTATACCGCCCATAGGTGTATAGAGGCTTTCAAGAGGCGAAGGTTCTAATCCTGCTACGTACATATTTTAATATATTTTCTAAAAAAAATATATACGCGTCCTTAAATTATTCCTTTTTAATTAAATTCAATTTTGATATGCGCTATTAAACTTAATTTTGAACCGAAAACCATGTTACATAATGGACAAAGCTTACTAATCGTCTTGGCTTCGCCATGAAAATGTAGTAAATAAAATATATAATATAGGTTGTAATCAGTGAACGGGCGGCCTAACGCACCAGCGCATATATAAGGCGGTGTACCGCCCTGCCTTAAGTAGATACCTGTGTGCCGTTGACAGTGGTGGCCGGATCATTGATGTAAGTTGATATTCACATTTTTTTTAATCATTTTTATTCTTATTGTTATTTTTTGTATTAGATTTTTTTTTTTTTATATAATTTTTATTATTTATTGTAAATTATATTTCTAATCTAATACAATTTAATTTGACAAATAAATATTAAAATGTACGAATACTTAAGTACAAAAAAAAACTAGTTCAAATTTAACTTATTACAAAATAAAGTTTGGTATATGTAATGGATACATTAAAAGTGTCTAATTATTCCACAACATTCAATAAAATATGTGTAGTCCTTTGTTAAATATAAAATTACTTATTTTAATTATATTAACATTCTCTTAAATAATAATATTTATTTAAAATAAAGGTTTTTTTCTATGTACCCAATACAGTATATTATTGTAAATAACTAAGAAATAAAAGATAGGCCATTTTGCATTGAAACTCCTAATATCATAGAAAATATTGCTAAACTTTTTATCACTTTTCTGTCAAATAATGTTAAAGTAGATTACTTTAATTGAAGTCGAATTTTTTCATTCCCACTACATTATTATAAATAAATTTTCATCCACTAGAAACTTATACAACATACAAAAATTGTTATTAAGTTATATATGTCACATATATGTAGGTATTTTTAAAGCCTAATTCTCAATGCTAGCTCAAAGTCAGGTTTACATAGTTTCTCATTCTGACGAAGCATGGAAAAATTAAAAAATATATTTTTATATATGATATTGCCTATATCTGGAATTACATTAACCAAATCGATGGTGTTTATTATTATATACCACCATACCTCTTTTAATACTATAGTTAATACATAAATACGTATAGAATATTAAAAAATATTTATGTAACAGATAAAATCAGTCTTGTTACATTTCAATTAAAAAAATATTACAAAATAGGCAGGTTCACAAGATAAAAAAATCTTATTTTGTTTTAAAGTTGATCATTAAGTTATTATTAAAAAGTATCATATTTTATATTTATATAAGAGATTTTACATAATTTCTCCTCGTCAATATCCAGTTGACTGTAAACTTATATCCTTAAGATCCCTATTTACAACGCGGCCCATTGTCTTTTCAGGCTTAATTTTTGCTACTCTCACTACTTAAAAAAAATAAAAATATGATTACTTCACGTTTTATCATCTATGCATGTTAGTAGAAATAACATAGTGTTAAGACACTCCGTTCTTCGTTGTTCACCTGAATTCCATACATTGCATATTGGGTGGCGCAACTCGACGCAATTTAACCCGAGCATGAATATGAAAACAATTTAAATATAATCGAACCTACAACCATCGCGTGCAGAGTCATACGCTGTTACACTGATGTCCTCAAAGAATATTCGACCGATTAGATACCACTTTAGGGGATGCTACATTTTTTTTATTTTCCCCCTCCTTGAAGAAAGCGCGGCATTGAGTTTCGTTTAACGTGTAATATGTGAATTTCTGCGGAATATGGAGAACGATATGCGTTTATTATATTTTTCTTTCAAATTGAATTTGAACCCACAACTAATAGATATAGTCCAACAGCTGGCAACAACGTCATGACACTGTTAAAGAAAATACAATTTAAAATATGTCCAACAGATACTGGTTCAACCTGATGCTTTATTTTACATTCCAGAAACTATCTTACACTTTATAACATAGGCTATATGTGAAAATTATGATTGATTCGGTAAATAAACTGTGAAATTGCTATCAAATGCTCTATTCTACTAAACGTATAGAGAGAAAAAATTACCTTGTAAACCAAATAGCGTAATAAAAACCAAATAAGTGTGAATTGAAATAGTTACAGCAGAGTTCCGTAATATTTTTTTTTACTCGATTTAATGTTGTAGAGAAGCTCTATTGACACATTTTGAGTAATCTTGTTCTTTGTGATTTAATTAAACTACTAGTACTTTCATATTATCTATATATTAATACGAGAAGTGAAAAATTGTGTGATTCAATTCCTTTCAACGAAAATTGCAGATGGAAGGTTCTTAAATTTCGCACAGTTAAATTTTATATGACGAATGAGTGCAGAAAACCAACAAGAAACATATTAAGTTAACTAGCTACCAGCTCGCGGCTACGCCAGCGTAAACTATATAACTAAACTATAACGCCTTTTCACCCGCCTGCGTTATCACTTACACCACAAAATTTCTTCAAATTTACAATTTAAATGGTTGTAACTTTTTTGTTTATGAACCAATTGAAATGAAATCATTGTTTTGGGTTCTATTACTAATAAATGCCCGTTATATTTTTTTTCATATATCTTCCATGTACAGTGAGCGATCAGTTACATTTTTATTATATGTATAGATAAACTAAATATTTCATACGCTATCATGTGTTCACATACTCGTATACTTTTTTGTAAAGTGTCAGTTAATAGGAGAGTTTTCGACTGAAGAACAAGTAAGAGTAATATTGAGACTGAATTCCAAAAGTATATTTTTTATATACTTATACAACAAAACAATCTAAATGTTCAAACATATTAAAAATCAGCTTCATTAACTTCGAAACTGCACATTGTTTTAACAAAATAACATTGATTTAAAAATGATATACAGAAGTTAACGAGCCTCATTATTAAAAATAATATTCTACTGTATTTTTGATTTATCAATTTCGAATAAATAAATTAATTTATTATATTACCTATATAATATTAAAAGATAGAAGATATTGCTTAATTATTTTCGAACACCTTGTATCATAAACACGTAGTGACACAAAAATGTCAACTTTCGGCGTTGAGTTGCGGCACCGAACATTCAATATCTTTAAAATGAGCGAATAATTGTAAACAGAGTGTTCTGCTAATAAGGGGAAAATATATGAGATTAATTTTGTATTCACAAATATTTTAACCATATTTTGAACTTCTATTGTAAGATAAAAATTGCCGATATCCATAGGATATCAACCAATGTAAATCTCAATTAGAACGAAATAACGCTGCTCCTTTTATTTGTTGGGTACAGCGTTCCTATTTACGCTTAAAAGCTAGGATGTCACCCAGATGAATGATAAGGGCGAGTGATCTATGATTTAGATAGCACTTAAAAAGATTATTATATAAAAAAACATTATATTCACCTATATATATATGTAACAAAACAACAGGTTATGGCTTTAATCAGATTTATTTTTTAATAAAGACTATATTAGACTAGGTTCAGTGGGACAGCGTTGGACTGTAAACGCCATTGGTTGTGAGTTCGATTCGCTATTGGAGGACTTAACTTTTTTTTTATTTTCCGCTCTGGTGACAAGGCAAAGCGCCATTTTGAGTTCCGCCGCTCAATACGCAATGTCGCGGAATTAGGCGGAAGTGGAGAACGGAGTGTCTAGACACTAGGTTCTCTGCCTAGCGTACTATGCGGGAAAAAACGTAAAGCTGTAGCCATTTTTTTACCAGCTCATTTTATAATAAACCATGAACACTTTTGCGTGACATTATGTGGAAGTCGTTTTGTTTCAATAGAGAAAACAAAGTAGGTACATGAATTACACAAGCTAGCCCACGTAAAAGTTGAAGAAATATTGCACCTCTTTTTCATACTAATTTCCTATATCATTATAGGCTGGTTTGTTTTTATAACAGTTAAAGACTTAAGTAAAAAATTGACGGTGCAATTCATATCACTATTTAATTTTGTGTGAATTTTAAAGTTTTATATATCATATACATGCAGATTTTCAATTCAATTTATATAACTAAAAACTTACCTCTTTTTGCAATTTTTGTAAGAAGCTATATAAATAAATTTTTCTATAAAACATTTATCACAAAGGAAGGGTTTCTGAGTATAGTTTAGGTAATTAAATATTAAAACTTAATAAATATAAATACAATACCTATATATATATATAGCAGTTAAAGTCTTAATCTTAAATTTTAAAACATAAAACTTGAAACACAATTTTGTCTAAGCCTTTTAAAGTGGCTTTGAAGTGAAGATCGTTTAATAAATATGTGTTATTTATTCCAAAACAATGTGATTGGAGTTTCTCTTTGTAATATTAAAATATTCACTTTCTACAAAATAAATATATATGTATACACGGTACCATAATAATATTTTTTATAATTTTTGTCTGTCTTGTATAACTTCAGTCAAGGCGTTTCGAATGTACCAATTTCTTCCTAATAATCTAATACCAGTTTCGAGCACAAATACCTTCACCAAAGTTACTTTGTAATTGTATAGAACACGAAGTAGATTGATCAGTAAAAAAGAGATATAGCTACACTATGATTGATTGCATGTATTTTATTTCTGGAATGGCTGGACCGATTTTGACGAGACTTTTACACTGACAGACAGATTACGTCAATAAGAAGTAACTTAGGTTATTTTATTTTTGAATTCCACGCAGACGAAGTCGCGGGAACAGCTAGTAAATAAATATAATCTTATTAGCATTTGAAATCAACTTTATGGTTTATATATCAAGGCAATCGCTCTGATATGCAGATTGTTATCAAAATTTGAACAAAGTAAAATATTAAATGTATTTATTTAGGATATCACTTACTTACCATTTTTGGGATTTATGGACGGCTTAACTTTGTCTTACAGACCACTGGTTCGATTACCGTTTGAAGCATTCGTTATTTATATGTATATGTTTCTAGTTATAGATTAAATTGTCAGTCTAATTTTTGGTTCTTTTGGCATTAAATATTAATGCAGAGAAACCTTGTAGTATTCGTATTTTGTATTCTTTGTATTGTTAACAAATTTTAACACGATATAAGTTAATAAACAAATTATATTGTAAAAAACTATGATTAGAGGTTTAGTTTATTTTCTTGTATAATGGATACATCTTTCTAAAAATTGAAACTTGAATATATACAATTACTAGCGACCCAAAACTATTTAGTTGTTTCACCCGCGTTATCACTTAAATCACAGACTTTACTTAAATTATTGCAACTTTTTTATTTATGAACTGATTTAAATAAACATTAAAAGATAAGGGAAGTTTACCAAAATAATATGGTCAAAACTGCATTTAATTCGGTTAAGCCGTTATTGAGGTACTGACAACCACACAAAATTTTTCTATTATATTATATTATCATTTCAGCACTCTAATAAGACAATGCGTGACATTGACTTTTTTTTATTTAGCACGCATTGTCTCGACTTCGCGACATTCACGACTTTTTCAATAGATGTGGAAAAAAATGTTCTTTTAAATTTCAAATATGATGGAATCCATGACCATCGCATCTAAAAAGGCACAGACGCGTCGTAATTTGCAGCTCAGCTTAAAAATAGTTACAATTCAAAATAAAATTGATAATTTAATAAAAAATTGTGATACAATACTCTCAAAATATCTAAACAAAAATTCCCGTTTCATATATTTATCAGGTCGTTAGGCTCATCACTTACACGTTGATGAATTACTTTATGTGGCACTAAGCATCTTTTTTTCTAAACAAAGACATTAAGTTATTTTGTTTCTTAATTTAGTTAGAAGAGCGATATGAGAAAATCGAGTTTTCTAAAATGTAATTTCGAATACTAATAATATACGCGATCCGGTTATCATAATCCGGTTATCAATATCCGGATCCGGTTAACAATAGTTTTATTTCAGAATGTGTAAAAATTGAGAAACTTATTAAAACTGGTCAAATTGTGGAACTGTATATGCTTCAGGCTTTTTCCCGCATATCATGGTATTCAAAGAGAACCTAGTGCCAAAACACTTCGTTCTCCACGTTTAGTTCGAATTCGATTCATATGAGATCCACCAGTACTCAATATTTAAGATAAGAGAGTTACACTAGACAACATTTAGTAAAGTCGTTTTGTCTTTTCTAACAGATAAGAAAGTTTTTTTTGTTCGAAATTGTTTAGCATTAAGTGTAAACTAGAAGTCACTAGGCATTTACACATATTGCAATCCATTCTAGTGGAATAGGTGTGAACTATGTTATATTTTTCTTAGCTTCAAGCTTTTACCACATAGCAGATTAAGCAAAAAAAAACCTCTAAGACACGCGGTTCTCCAACTTCCGCATGAATCGATAAATTGCGTATTGAGTGGCGATCCACACCGCGGTTCATCTTACCACAGTGGAGAAATGAAAACAATTTAAATATAATCAGTCCTTTGGGTGGTAATCGAACCCACTACCAATTGCGTTCACATTCCTGGCGCTGTCCCACTACGCCACGACTGCCTTATAGTGTTACGACACTTCTTAGATTTTCGTAGCGATAAAACACTGCTTTACACTACGTGCTGTACGTGGAAGATGCGTAAAGCTAAAAAAGCTAAATCTAATATTTACAATTAGTGGTGCCCGTGAATTCGTTCGTGTGGAATTCTAAAATAAAAGTAACTTAAGTTACTCTTTTTAACATCAGCTAGCTGCTAGTGTTAGTACTATCAAATTGGTCCAGCCGTTCCAGATATTAGCCGGAACACACAGACAGACAGATTAATGTAAAAAAAATTATTATAGGATATGTATACCGTGGATACATATATATGCATTTAGTAAAAAGCGGTTACTTTAAAATTAGTAGTTAGTTTATTTATTTAGTACTTAGTTTATTTATTTATATAATAGATGCAGTACACTGAAAAATGTTTAAAGGAAATCTCGTGTCATCACATAAATGAGATCAGAGCATTAGTTTTTTTCACAGAAATTAGTAATGAGTATACTCGTATGTGAACTTGCTTGTCGGCAAATGACCAAGTGGTAGCTTACTTTTGTGAATTAATACAATAAATATTGGAAATTATTATTATATTTAACATTTTCCAAAGTGTTATTTACACACTGAGGCAATCGTGGCGCAGTGGGACAGTGCCTGCCTCAATTATTTTTTATCTATAAGTCTGATGACTATCAATTAATACTAGCAGACGTTTAGATAAGGCGCGCGTATAGTATTAGTTTGACGAGTAACGTTGTCTTGAATGAATACAATATGAATGTCACTTTACACAAGAACACTTATATGTGAAACAAATGTAATATTTATTTTATTCATTTATATTTGTAATGAGCTATTATAAAAAACATTGGCATTCTAGATATAAACATTGACTATGCCATATATAATAATTTGTTTCACGTATATATTACTATGATTGTAATTTTTTTCGAGTCCTTCAATTGTAACTTATATGCGGACGATTGCATAAAGGGAATCAATTTAATTTTTTTTTGCATCTTAACAAAAATTTCTAATATTTTTAACATTTTCCAAAGTGTTATTTACACACTTAAGAAGTTGAAAACGTCTAAAAATTTTTACGCAATGGGAGTCGAACCCGCACCTCTTGGAAATCATCCAAGCGCTCTGACCGCTAAGCCATGCGTTCTACGCATGTCGAAATCCTTATACGCTTATAATTTGTTTTTGTTTAGATACTAAAAACAAAGACATTTTTTCAAATTTGTCTTTCTTGCCAAAAGGTTGTTCGTAGAATTATCTTTGCAATGCATTTGTGGCGCATAAAAAAAATCCTAAAACAATTTCTAAGATCTTCAAATTCCAAAATAGGTAAATACCGAAAGAATAATAAATACGTTGCCGAAGAAAACTTCTACCTACATCATATTATGAGATAAAAAGCTTTAACATAAAATACAAGAAGAAATCGCCATATCTTCTGGCTTAGACAGTTTTTAACAATAGTTTTGCATGTCGCTTCCACCATAGACATCTCGCGAGTC
Organism: Podotricha telesiphe; assembly: GCA_038994665.1. Lineage (NCBI taxonomy): Eukaryota > Metazoa > Arthropoda > Insecta > Lepidoptera > Nymphalidae > Podotricha > Podotricha telesiphe. The sequence continues at coordinate 39,723 of JAOYRR010000097.1, forward strand.
ATACAAAAGATGCAGCCTTTTATAATCGTTTTATGATTCATACAAACATCCGTTACATGCTTCAGATGCATTTAGAAAAACAGCTTAAAATATATAAAAAATCTATAATTAGAACGTGTATTTGTATGAGGTAACCCATTGTTTAGTAGTTCTTTAAAAGTTATTGTACATTTGAAAATTATGATTAGAAATATAATAGGTATATTAGATATATAATAGGTATTTTAAATATATATAATAGGTATTTTAATCGTAGGTACTGTAGATACGGTAGGTACTCGTATATAGGTACGTTCCTTGTGGAGTGTAGGGGATTTTTCCAAATTCCTAAAGTAACGGGACTTTATGCTTTACAGTTGTAACTACGAATGATTTAAATAGAAATTGTATGGAAAGAGCCAGTCTAAGCAAACGAAATTGAGGGCGACAACTCGTTATGTAGGAAAAAATATTTATATAATTCTTCAACAAGCTGACTGTAAAAATAACAATAGCAATATTTGCTTATTTGATTTGATTTAAATAAGGGGCTTTTTTATTTTAATCCAATGCGTTCCATAAAGCTAAGAGCCCACAGAGCTCACATTACTTTTAAAGTATTAAAATTATAAAAATCAAGTAATATTTCAAAATTTTAGAAAAAAATATATGATAACAAAATAATACTATTTTATCTTACTTTCTTATAAATTTTTCCATATCTAAGGGTATAAAATCATATTGGCAAATATAGGATTTAGATATCCAGATTATAAGAGTGTTGTATCAAATCAGAGCTCTTGCCTTTGTACTTTAAATCGACTTACTGTATTATTGCAATGATATAAGTTAGAATAAAAGTCATGCAAAATTCGTTTTATTTTATAAACAAAAGATCTAGGCTATCAGATAACGCCTTGTGATATTGCGTATTGAGTCGTGGAACTAATTGCTGCACATTAACCTACAAAAACGCAGAAATCAAAATAATTTAAATATAATACCGCCAACTTGGATACGAACCGACAACAATCGCGTGTTCAGTTAGACGACAAAATTATTATTCAATTAGAGTATTCTTTTTTTGTGCCTTTATGTATCCACCATATGTTATGGATTAGCTATCGATAATCTCAAATAAAGTTTTTTAAAATTTGAAAGGCTAGGATAGTATTGTGTATACAGTACTATGTATGTACTTTATACTCTTGAACAACAGGAATACATAATGAAAATAATTTAAAAACAAAAAATTCTTAATATGGGGATCGAACCCACGACGACGCTGTCCCGCTAAACCACGGTATGTGACAAATTAACCAGTTTCTGGCATTTGGTACATGGTATATTTTACTAGTGTATTTAGTAAGTTTATATAAACAATAGTTTGATCGTCTGTCTGTATATATTATCTTATAAATATCTAATACTGAATAGGTGATAACTATCGACATCTTGATTAAGCGACCCATTTAATAGAGACTATAAATAAGAGTTGTATCATCATAATGCTATTCATTCATTGTTAAATAGCAAGAACTAAATAATGTCTTTTTAAATTTAACTCTAGAAAATCATTTTTTGTTACGTCAAGGCTTAAATTAAGATAAATACGTTTGTTTTCTGTACAAACATAACAAAAAATACCCTCTTTCCTTAACATACTTCTTTATAAGACATTAGTACATACAAAAATATTAAAAGGTAAATCTTATTTCAAATTTAAATATTCTGCTACAAAGACAGATAGAGTTTCTCCTTGCTTATTTTGTAAAGCAAAATTTACTTGCAAAAAAATAAAACAAACAGAAATAAATATAAATAAAATCAGAATGGCATTAGAAATAAATAAATACTGGCCAAAGTATTTTAATTATTAAAATAGAAGTTGTTTGTAGATATCCACGAGTACATCCCACTACCATTAATAGAGTCCACTTAATTTTATGCAAAGTCATTAGTATTTACGATTTAAGTAACTTCTAGTATAAAAGATAAAAGTTCAGATTTATACTATTGTAATCTGATGTGATGCCAACGCAATGCATAATAAAATAGTTACCTAAAGCTCTTTCTTACTTAATATGGAAATGTTTTAATTTGATTCAACTTTATACACTTCGTTAAGAAAATTTATTTGTTCTTTCAAAAGGTTATAAAAAATTTATAAAAATGTTTTTTTGTAAAGTGTGTGACACTTTTATAAAACGTATAAAACTTATAGTGGCACTCGAACCCACGCCTCTTGGAAACTGTCCAAGCGCTCTAACCACTAAGCCATACATGCTATCCACCTATGTAAAAAAATTTATACGTTTGTTACAACTTATTTAGTATGTTAGTATCTCTGTATAAATATTTATACATATTTCTGATACTCAATCTTATTGTTTCCATGAATATAATCGTTTGGTGAGCGAGAATTATATTGATTAAATACTTTTACATTCTTTACGTAAAAAAATATATATATAATAAGTTGAAACGAGCGTATAAGAATTTCGACGTAGCTGGATAGAACGTATGGCTCAGCGTTCAGAGCGCTTGGACATCTTCCAAAAGGCGCGGGTTCGATCCGTGCTTGTTTAAATACTTATAAATACGTTTTCTACAAATTTTGTTTTAATTTACGTTTGTATACATAATTATAGATTTCTGATATGTTCGAATCCCGATAATACATCAATATATTAAAATATTTAAATGTTATAAATTGTATTTGGCATGCCAGTGTTAATATTTGCAGTCAGAAAGAAAAATCTGAGAGAATTTTCTCTTCGAAAATTGACAAAAATAAATTTTCAGTGAAATTTCGTTATTGATGTAAAATAAAATATAATATAAAATCTAGCTTATTATTTTAAAAATAAGAATAAATCTTTTCAATAACAATCGAGTCAGCTGCTTATTTATTGTCTTAATTTCTACTAACTCGGTTAGAAATCGAAATTATTTGAAATTGAAGTAAAGTTGTTTTAAGAGCTGTAATAATAACAAGAACATTGAAACAACACGCAAACGAATCTATAACGAGTGATATTATAATTGGCCTTCTTTGTTAACATGTTGAAAGTTTGAGACGCTAGTCATATGTAGTTAGGGGTCTATTGATATATCATGCGATAGCTAAGTATCTATTTTGGTTTGGTTAAATTTTGTTTCTGTAGCCAACAAATTGAAAACTTTGTGCCCTTCAAGATTTATGACACAATTTTCAAAATTTTGCTTATATTCACATGAGCATCGTTAGTTTTTGTTAAACTATATAAAGAAACTTAAATTCATATTTAAACTTAATAAGGCAATAAATTGATTAGGCCATCTTGGTGCAGTGTGACAGCGTTGTGGATTCATTTTCCATTAGGGGGAATGATTATATTTAAATTATTTTTATGTGTCCTCTCTGGTACCAAGACAAGGCGTTCTCGTCTCTATTTCTGGCATAGTGTCATGACCCTATGGTCTATCTGACTACCCTGTTATACGGAACAATGCGTGAAGCTGATTTATTTCTCTTTTACTAACATAACTGACGTTAATATACTTTTCTCTTTTTTTAGAAATATTGCCCGAAAACTATGCAAAGAAACACAATCATGTCTACACCGAGTGCAACGATCAGGGGATTCCTGGCGCTGTTGGTAGTTATCTGCCTTGTTGAATGCGCGACAGGTCAGTATTAGATTAAATAGCGTTTATTACGAAAAATCGTTACGCATTAAGACAGCGTCTGAGTATGAAAGTGATTATTGCGGGTTTATCTCCACTCGGGGACTTTGATTATATTGGTAAGATAAGGCGCGGCATTGAGTTCCATACTCAATGTGTAATATCTCAAGTTCAGTCGAAACATAGAGAACGGAGTGTCTTGGTTCAAGATTTTTTCTGCTTAAACTGCTATTTTTTAAGAAAATATTACAACAATATACATTTTTGCAAAGTCCTATGCAAAAAGTGTTGGAAGTCGATACAAAAGAATTGAAGTGCAGTTGGTATGCACCTGAGTGCATGTGACAATTATAGGTTCCATTCTCACCTGAAAGAATTAAAACACTTTTGCCAGATTTGGCTTGGTTTAATGAGAATGAAATATACGTCGCATATCTCAGCTAGCATGTAAAATAAATACAAAGTTGTTATCAAACAAAATGCAAGATAAAAAGAAAAGAAACATAATAAACAGTAACTATTTGTTTTTAAATTCAAATGTTTCTACAAATAAAACAAAAAGTTCTAAAGGTCATAACTTATTACCTTGTTAGGATTACAAATGTTGTAGATTAGATCTCATCATAATATAGCTGCTATGTAAGGTATTTTATTCGCTACGAGTTGTAGCGCGCAACTTTGTTTGCGTAGATTATAAAATGCTCTCTTGAAGGCAAATGCTCTTAGTGGCCTATATGGCGCAGGGGGTCAGCGTCTGACGTAAGTTTGAACACAGTGGGATTTGAACCCGCCTCTTGGAAACCGTCTTTTTTTTCGTAACATTATATATCATTTGGGTGTCATTTTGTCGCACTTGAATAAACACGACAATATTTTTATATTTTAAAATATTTTCATGAATACACTAAAAAATTGCAATGTTTAGATTTACAATGCCGCAGTAGGATAGCATCTGAATGTAAACTTGATCGGTCGTGGGTTCGATTCCCATTCAGGATGATGATATTTATAATATAGTTAATTTCGCCGCTCTGGTACCTAAGACAAAGTGCGCCATGGAGTTCCCCAACGCAACACACAATGTTTTGAATTTGGGCGGTAAGTGGAGAAAGGGGTGTCTTGACACTGGACTCTCTCTGCTATGCGGGAAAAAGCGTGAAGCTGTTGATGATGATGGTGATGATGTATTATATTTTATAAGCTATGATATATACCTACATAAGGTTATATTTATGATATATCTTTTATATGCATATTAATAGAACGTTTATATGTAAGAAAACGCAAAAGAATCAAATTTAAGGCAGTAAGTAAGACCGTTTCGCGTATTCAGTACCTTCACGGGATATCCGCTAAGCATTATTAAGCGTGTGGCATTACTTTGCGTCATTTCAAAAGACTTTTACGGTGAATTCTGAATATTTAAATTTGAAATACTTGACACAAAATAAATGTGCATTCAGAGGTTTTGTAAATTTTGTAATTTATAAGTACTTATAAAATATTTTTCCACGATCCACGTTTTTCACAACAGAATAGTCGTAGAGAACATAACGTTAAAAGAGGAGGAGGAGAGGAGAGTTCATTCCCCAATGGGAATCGGACCCAAAACCAGTCGCAATTACAGTCAGACGCTATCCTACTGCGCCACGATGGCCGCATGAATAAAAATATATTAAAAATGAAAATACCAGATAAAGCTCGTCGTTATTATATATTTTTGTTAACTTTCTAAATTTTTTTAAATTAACTTGTTAGAACATTTGAAATATTTAAAATATTATCACTGGAAAAATATATATGTATGTATATTTTTGTCGTACAATGTACACATACAATGCATATCATAAATGAAATAAGAATACCCTTTGGCTTAAAGTATAAGAGTTAGCGAGAACATGTGAATTTCTTTATAATTTTGGCTCTTTTTGTACATTTATTAAATGGCAAATCTTGAATAGTTGGCGTTTACGGTATACTTTTTGATAAGCACTATTGAAGAGTTCCCAACGCCAAGCAAACCCCTGGACATATTCATCAAATTCATCTTATTGAGTTTCAAATTCGTTTATTTAATACTATCCAATACTCTTCAATCTTAAAAAAAAATCTATACAAATGTTAAAGGGCGATTTAAAAGAAACTATAATTTGCTAGTAAAAGTCTACCTGTGACCACAGAGTGCTGTAAAACATCGGGTTTTCTAAAATATATTTTCGAATACGAATACTAATAATTATATCCGGAGTATATCCGGATTAATCAATCTGGTTGTAAATAGTTTCATTTCAAAATGTGTCAAAATTGCGAAAACCAATGATCTTATTAGGTTTTTTTTTCGTTGAAAGAGCAAAAGAGAATTTAATAGTTAAATAGATGAATTTACTTTGTTAAAAATAAACTGTACTACAAAATTTATCCGATATGGCAAAGTGAAACAATATTTATATCAAGTAATTTTATTACACGTATTGATGAAATCACAACAAGTGTCAAAACTCTCGAACTACATAATAGTTTGTAAAAAGTTCTAACCTAATGGGAACCTGTCGAAACATTTCATCGTAATAAAGTTACAGTTAACGTGGACCTGGTTTTGGTAGTTTTATAAATAAATCATTTCAGAATTGTTTCTTTTATATTAAGTTACTAGCGCCTCGCTCGCGGCTTCGCACGCATAAACTATAGCTATATGTTTTGTATTTCTGGCGGCATTTTCGTAAAACAATGAAATTCCTGGAAACACTTAAACTCTGGAAGAAAAAGTAGCCTATGTTTTTCCTATTTTTTTATGACACAGACACACAGACAGACGGACAGAGCCACTTTCGCATTTATAACAATATTATTAGTATGTATTCGTATTAGTTTATATATTTCGATTTCGAAGCCATCGTGGTGTATTGGGATGGCGTCTGACTTTAATGGTCGTGGGTTTCATTCTCACTCGAGGGAATGATTATATTTAAATTGTTTAAATTTTCTCGCTGTCAATACGCATTACCTCAAATTCTGGAAAGCGAAGAACGGAGTGTTTTGACACTAACTGTTATATAAATGTATATTATTTTATCATTATATGCCTGTTAAAGGGCCACTTTCACTATAAATAGAATTTTCTTTTTTTTCTTGGCCGAGACAAGCCGAATGAAATGGCTAGTAAGGAAATAAAATGATATTATTTTCCAACAACTTACTCGTAAATCGTGTGGAGTGTTGGTCAATTATAATGAATCATGAAATTTATGACCGTCATAAAATAGTAATAAATATTTACTATTAATTACTGGAAATCTGTTAGATATTATACGTGAAATAGATGAAAACTCGTATATGGGTATTTAATAACACACCTCTTCACCTGATACCATTGTGGCTCATGCGATAGCCTTTGACTGTAATTGCTATTGGTTGTGGGTTCGATTTCCACTCAGGGGAATTATTATATTTGAAATATTTTTATTTATCCGCTTTGGTACCTAAGGCAAAGTACGGCGTTCAGTTCCGCCACTCAACACGCAATGTGCGTCTTGATGCTAGTTTCTCTCTTATAACACTGCTATGCGGGAACAAATGTGAAGATATACATCTCAAAAAGTAGTGACTCTCAAATTAGGGTGGAAGACGGAAAACAGAGTGTCGTAACACTAGGTTCTTTCCGAGTAGGATTTGAGCCAATGACCTATCGCATTTACATTTAGAAGCTGTCCAACTACACCACGACGGCCTTATATAAAATAAATATATACTTAGAAATATAATGATAACAAAATATACTATAAGTACACATTAAGTAATTGAAGTACAAATATTATTATTGCATTTGTATTAGATGTAATGTAAGAGGCTTTCAGAATTTCCCATTATTCTTATAGCAAAGAAGGCAGTCTATTTTTATCAATATATCTCTATATGTTATCTTGTAATTTATCTTTGCTTCTTACAAATTTTATTAGCTCTTATTTAATATTTAAAGGTATTTTCTTAATTTTTTTGAAGTAAAAGCTTCTTTAAACGCGTTGAGCTCTATTTGAATGAACAAAAATCACGAAACTCGCGTCATCATCACCGAACGCCTAATGTCCAATATAAATTTATGTCAATACATTTAAAAATCAGATTGACGTTGATAGTTTTAATCTAAATATATGAAATTTCTAATTTTCATACTAAATTTGTAAGTTATAAGTCCTATCGATAATCTCTATGACTTTGTTTTGTTTAAAGCTTCACGCTTTATAGCAAAGCTGGTAGGTAGGGAGATACTAGTGTCAAAATACTCCGCCGCTTTACGTCTTAGTTCAAAACAGTTCAAGATGCGGAATTCAACATCGCAGTTTGTATTACCAGAGCAAAGTAAAAAAAATAATTTAAATATATTTATTCGATTAATCGTAATGTTTTTTTTTGTTATTATTATTGCACATTTATTACATTTTATATCATAATATTTTATCATTATTGTCGTAAGCTGAGCAACCAGGTTGTGTGTCAGATTATAGAAATGTGTATATTATACACATTATGTGCACACATACACAAAAAAATATATTACAGTGTTTGTAATATATTTTTTTAATCTTCTATTTTTTCTTAAAGAAGTTACTGGATTTCTACATGTTTTTATCAAATAAACAAGAAGTGTACCAAAAATCGCAGGGTAATCAAAGAGAACCAAGTGTCGAGACACTCAGTTCTCCACTTTATGCCCGAAATCGAGACATTACGTGTTGAGTGGCGGAACTCAATGGCGGGCTTTGTTTTAGGTACTAGAATACCGCGCTATATTTTATATATGAGAGAAAATAAATGAATATATTTTAAATATGATTTAATTATTATTAAGAGACTTTCCGGAGTGAAAATCGAACCCACGCACAATCATATTTACAGTCACTGCGCCACTTTGACCTAAAGTTTTTCTTCACATATAAGTGTTTCTCAATCTTTATAAATAACCGTTTAAAGTATTAAAACAAACACTCAACTAACTGATCATCCTAAGAGCCCATCATGGTGCAGTGTGAGAGCGTCAGACTGGAAATGTGATGGTTGTAGGTACGATTCCTATTTGAGGGAATGATTATATTTAAATTATTTTCATTTCTCCGCCCTACTTACTGAATAATGTCAACAAAATATATGTTTGGACACAAACAACGCACAGCCAACACTGCTATTCAGCGTGGAAAAAGTATTATGTAGATTCGTTGGACAGTAGAGGAGCGCTAAAAGACTATCTCGAAATTTCTACGACAGCGGAAAAAAACTGTTTATTTTGTCAACACAGACTATATTCCGGGCCACAGTTTACCATAAGTATACGGAAAACACATAATCTTAACTTCTAATGTTTTCCAAAAACTGTGAACGAAGTCATTAAATTTATATTCATATTGTTATACAAAATATTAATAGGCTTAATTAAGTCACATGCATAATAAGTTTTATTTAATTAATAAAAGTCGAGTACTTCTCGGTAAAACGTTTACAACTACATGTAGTTGAGGTAGGTCCTCGCACGATATGCACAGTGCATTCAATATCTAGATCTAACAATAAAATTAATGTAAAAAAATGTTATTAACTAGAAACTAACAATTCATGATTAAGGTGCTACGCCATATAAGTTCTAAATAAAACTCTAAATTCTATTCATTATGCATAATTATTTTTAATTTCAAATTTCTTTCTTTTAAAATTATGAAAGGATAGCAATAGTTGTCTCTTGTTGTCAGATCTTTTTGATATAATGTTTTTGTACGTAAAGTTTTGCAAATTGCATTATAAAGTTGTAAAGAGAACTCTTTGAAAATAGATTTAAGTAATTGTTAGATTTTTTTTTTTCATACTTCATGTATTGTTTAGGTTTAGGTTAGTTTCAACTTTAAGTTTTTTATCGCAGCAGGGTATTTATGGAGAAACTAATGTCAAGACTCTCCATTCTTTATTTTCAGCCGGAAATCGAGACATTGCATGTTGTAAGGCGAAACTCAACGGCGCGGTTTATCTTACATAGCAAAGAAATTAAAGAATATTTATGACACCCCCGTGCAGGAATCAAACCCTTAACGAATGGCACCACAATGGCCTCAATTATGTATTATATATTGTAGATATTGAAGTTAGTGTAAAAGCATTTTTTTATATTCTTTTAAAGTGCTTATGCATTTTCTTAATTCAGAAGTTCTAAAGAAGTGTACTAAAGAAGTGCGAAGTTTTACTACATAACACTGTTTACAGTGTTATGACCCAAAGATTACTACATTGATCAGAAACGATTATTTTGTACAATAGAAATGAATAAAGAAAAATTGTATTTACGAAATTTATAATATGAAAATCTGAACATATATTTATTTGTATTATAAACACGCTCCGATCTTTATTAGAACTTGTTCCCTTATAAAGACTAAGACATGTATGCAGGAATGATTAGATATATTTAAATTATACTCATACCCCCGCATTAATAAGACAGTTTCAGTTTCAGTTCCACTGCGCATCACGCAATATCTCAATTTCCGGCGGAAAGGGGAGAACGGAGTGTTTTGTCACTACTCTTTGATTACTCTGGTATGCAGTTAGAAGCGTGAAACTGCTAATAATTATTATTTCATATTTTCCGTTTATTATATTATATACTAAGCGTAAAATCATCAAATAAAAGCTATTTTCCAATACGAAAAAAATCAACAGACTCCATACTGTAATAACAATTACAATTTATACGAATGTAATAGTAATATCTATTACATTTAAGTAAATAACCGGCTTCAATGAAGACAGTCTCAATAGCCGATGGCATTTGGAGTGATATTAAATTGCAAAACGTTATTGTGACGTAATTTGTATGGATCTGAGTTAGCATGAGGTTTTGGTTTCAATTTTTTATTTAATTAATAGTTTATTGAGGCCATCGTGGCGCAGCCCTCTGTGCCCTAACGTCTAAAGTCGACGGATTGTGAGATCGATTCTCACTCGGGAGAATGATTCTATTTAAATTTCTTTCAAATCTCTACGCGTTGAGTACCGCCACTCAATACGCTAGGTGCAGGGAAAGTGTATAACGGAAAACTTAGAGCAGAAATATGTAAAAATCTCTCTACGTAGTTGCTAACAACAAAGCTGTAAGAGCGCTTAGACAATTTTTGAAATTTTTTATACGTTTTCTCAAAAGGTTTTATAACTTTCTAATGTTTTAAAAAGACTTAAAAACATTTTTAAAAGTGTATAATGGAGTTTCTTGATAGGAGGTCGTTTTTGCCTACCCTACGTAGAAAATCACCCTGGTATTCTTTTCTCGTCTGTTTAAATTGTCAAACAATAATAATATCAATAGGAATATTAAATAAAGAGTATATTAATATGTTTACTCAATATTTTTTGCTGAGATAAACAAAAAGCATTATATTGCAAATCGCGTGTAATAGTTGCGGGTTCTATTACAACATATCTACTAGTAGCCTAGTATACTAATACTAGTCACTTTGAATAAAAGTGTTTGTCAAACACATGATTGTGCGTGTTTATTTTTAAATTTAGTGTACTTCTAATATGTAATTATAAAAAAACATTGGCTATTCGCCGCTTTAATTCATATAAAATTTTATCTGTACTAAACTTCATACTCCGTCAGCGTCGTTCATAAAAGCAGTCGAAAGTTTTTCCTTCGCGTATAGATTAAAAATATTTTTGATTTCCATGTGACGTTAGGACTAAATTAAAACTTACTAAGAATAATTTATATTATATACTAGCAACCCGCTCCCACCTTCGCCTGCGTAAACTATATGACTAGACTATTTAGTTTTCTCGTCCGCCCCTTTTCCTTACTTAAATTATAAACTTTGCATACATGGTTGTAACTTTTTTGTTTATAAACCGATTACAATGAAATAACCACTAAATGGTAAGGGCATCTTACCACAATACAACAATTAAACGGCTTAACCGATATAAATGCATTTAAATCAGTTAAGCCGTTTCCAAGATTAGCGTGCACAAACAAAGAGATAAACAGAAAAGAACATTTATAATCATTGTTTTGGGTATTATTATATCGATAAATGCCCGTAATATATATTTTTATTATTGCGATTAGTTACAGTTTTATTTTATGTATAGATTTACAAGCGAAATTATACCTTTTTTTTAATCAATCATCTATTTTCACAGAGCAGAGAATTAAGAATAGAGGTAGCAAGGCATCAAATCTTATACAAAAAGTGAATGGATGGCGAAGCCAACGCGGAGGTATGAACACCGCTGCACTGGGCTCATTGCTTAAAATGAGCTACTCACTATGCTGTAGTTAGAATCTAGTAAATGTTAATATTAGACGCTTAAAACACTGTTTTTTTATCTTAATGTATGGAAAATCGATATACAATGCGAACGAACTCTCATACAATTATGTAAATAGATTTCTTTGCCATATTTAACCATTTACTTTTTTTCAAATATATATCTAGAATAGTCAATTCAACACACACAAGTCACGTGTAAACGGTAAAAGCATGGCATGGCACGGTGGCGTTTTGTATATAAAAATTATAAATACCTCTATTGTAATTACACTATGCTTGTAGTTTGTACTAAACAAGCTGTATGAAAAATTTTCACTTAAAAACCGCTAGGGCATTTAGATGCATGTTGCAATATATTTTAATAATCGCTGCTTGCCACGAATGGTGCGTATTCAAGGAATATTGTGTAAAGGCTATTGCCAAGGCTGATTTTGTTGTTACTCCGTTATATTACTTCAAGGAAATACTGTATTAGTAATATCAATTGTTTCTATGTATTTCATTTGTTAAATTATTAAAAAGGCGCGGTTTTAGTGCAAAGTGGGTTGCAGTAACGTAATTGATAGTTACACGACGCCTATAAATGTCGACTTTTATACCAAATGCCAAATGGTCATTTGCCTGAAAAAAAGAGAAACAAACTATTTTTGAATATATGTAAAGGTTTTTTGTGTTTTAATTGCTTGATTAATCAATGACACTAAAAATATGTTAAAATTATAAGGAAAACGTGGAACTCCCCCCGAGTCCCATGTATTGTTGTTATTTTTAAATTACCCAAATACAAAGTAATAACTATAAAACAATATCATACAAACATTTTATGAAATTATTATTTTATCTATATACATATTATATGTCTTGCGGTACGAACTGACTGACAGATATACAACTCACAGCCGAAACGGTTGGGACCTGAAATTAAGCATAGGAGCACACTAATTCATATGAGAACGGGGAAAACGAGATTTTATATTTTATTGTCCAGACCAATAAATTTGTGGGTTTCAACTCGCTTTATTTTAAAATTTTCATTATTGTGCACCTTAATCTATGCAAATAAATAAAATTGGAGTCTGTAATTTAGAAAAAAAAAAAAAATATCCACTTTTTCTAAATGCATAAGTATTCACGGTGCATATACCAAAATAAAATATCGCAATTTTTATTTGTCTAACTCTGTGTTCCGGCTAATCTTTGGAACAGCTGAACCGATTTTGACTTCACTGGCACATAGCTGACGTAATAATTACTCCTTATTACGCCTACTGGCTACTTTTATTTTAGAATTATACTCAAATTAATTCGCAGACACAGCTAGTGTATAATAAAAATTATTATCTTTATTCAAAGAATTTAAAAATATACTGTAATTAAGTTTGAAAACTCGGTAAAGGGAACCTACAGTTAAATTTAAACGTTTTCCAATAATTATGATCCTCAGTTCAAGCCGATAACGCTAATAACAGTTATTATCGATTGACGCTAAACCATTTGTTAAAAGTGCAGTCAAGCCCGGACGCGACATGCAATTCAACCATTCAATACAAGTGTTCTGAAAATTCTATTTACGTCAAAATCTTTAAAGGTTCTTTTAAATACTTTCTTTTGGATTTTCTAGAGTATTGAAAAGTTTATATATAGGGCATAAATAATTATTACTTAATCACGAAGCTTCAATTTTGTACCAAACAAAAATCTAACTTATAATCTAGTCCAGCAGTCACAATAGGTACGGTACGTGTATGTGACTCAGTTATCAATTTTAGTAACTCTATCGTGGCACAGTGTAACAGCGTCTGACTGCAAGGGCAATTGGTTGTTGCTTCGATTACCACTCGATTCAATTATCATAATTTAATCATTTTCGTTCTGCGTTCTGGTGAACAAGACAAAGTGACTCTGGAAGATTCTAGAAGTGGATAACGGAGGCTCTTGACATTAGGTTCTCTCTGACTACTCCGCTATGCGGGAAAAAGCATAAAGCTTTTTTTTATCAATTTTAGTACCGCCCATATCATTTGATAACACTTGCCTAATTAGAAAATAATTATCTAAAAATATTCCTTGAAGTATAAAGAAACATAACTCACAATGTCTTTCGTTATGTAGAATTTAACTAATATATATTTTTAGCAGCTTCACGTACAGCAGGGTTGGCACATAGAATCTAGTGCCAATACACTACGTTACCCGAATTAAAGTGGCAATTAAGTTCCAGGAACGAACGAGATCTGTTTTACCAAAGCTGGGAAATCAAAATAATTATTGGATATTTTTACATTTTTTTAAAGTACTACTTAGAATATAAAATATTTAATTTAAAATTTAAGAAAACTCACAACCATCTCCGTAACTATAAGAAACTGTCATACTGTGGCCTTTTCGTAAGTGTGGTATAATCCTAAGTTGCAGATAGACATATAAAATAAAATAATTCCACTTTACCAATAATGCCCAACTTATTCAGTCATGAATTTGAAAGATGAAAGAAATTTTAACATGCTTTTCAATATATCTAGATTTTCCGGATATTCTGGATTTTCTAGAGTATTCGTTATAATTAATTGTATAAAATTATATTACTTATTGTTTCTAATATAAAGCAGGGAATAATAGTATTAAAGAGATTATTAAACTAAATATTATATAAAAAGTACACGCTTCACACGGCGGCGGCTTCAAAGGCGGGAAATGAATTATTACGATATTAATACTCGTGTGAGGCCATCGGGCGCATCGGGCCACTCGGCGATATTTAAATTATTTTTATTTCGCCGCTCTTGTGACGAGACAAAGTGCTTCATAAAGTTCCGCCACTCAACACGCAAAGTCTAATATTCTGGCGTACGGTGGAGAATCTTGACACTAGTTTCTCTTTGCGTACCCTAAAAAAATTACATCTTAAAAGAATATATGCTTAATGCACATCAAGATAAAATGTATTGGCAATTGTACTGAACCAATGCCTAGGGAAATCTTGCTGTTATTGTGTCATCCAATATATTACAAATGCGGATGATTTAGAAGAAATATGTCACTCACAGATGGAATTACATGTAAATTTATTGCTTAGTTTAGTTCCTTTGACTCAGTGGCAACGATAGACTATAATAAAAGAGGTTAGGAGTAACAAAAACACTTATGAACATATTTTTATATATAGAAGGAAACAGGGTTTGTTTAAAAAGATAGTGTCAACGCATCTGACTTTATATGTCGTTGTTGTGGGTTTTATTTCCATTCAGGGGAATGGTTATATTTAATATTTTAATTATTTTGACTTCTCCGCTCTGGTAAGAAAGATAGCTAGGCGTTGAGCATCCACTCACTCAACGCGCAATATCTCAGGTTCGGATGGAAAGTTGAAAACGCAGTACCATAACATTACGTTATCTCTTCTACCCTTGCTATACGGGAAAAAGAATGAAGCAGAAGCTTTTCTTAAAAAGTTATAAATAAAAACAAAAATGTTTAAACTTTAAAAACTTTGTAATTTTAAGTTTAAAATTGAAAAGATACTTTTTGAAATACAAAGTTGATATAACTTAGCTGCTAGTCCGAAAGACCATATTTTCTACTATTGTTTAGTAAACTAGAATAAATTATTTAGTCAACAAAATAGTAACAAACAGACAAACACAACTACCATTCAACTATCCATCCAATATTCAATTACAAAACAAATAACCGGCTATAGCAAAAGCTTTAATACAACTCAGGTCAACTTAGTTACTGTTATTAGTCGGGTTATGGAGTACATTATGGGACACTCCCCTAATGCATCCCTGGATGACGTGTTTACGAGAATAAACATTGTATAGGATTCTTACTGCACTTTTCTCAAGAAAATAAAATTTTTATCTCTCCATGCAATATAGTGTTAAATTATGGTGTTTTATACACCTTAGAGGTTGTGGGTTCGATTCCCATTTAAAGGAATATTCATATTTTAAATATTTTTCTTTTGTTCTAGTTTATTCACGATGCCATATTTGTATAAGTTTACTTAGACTAATGCGTATATTTACAACGTGGCTAGAGATCTCAAATACACAATAATACAGCTTTACGCTTTTTCTTATATAGCAGGTAGTCAAAGAGAACCTTCTAGTGTTAAGACAAGACAGCAATGAATACATTAACAAGACAACAACTAACTAACAAAAAAAATAAGTTGAAATAAACAAGTATTAAATAAAAAATTATATCGACGTAGCTGGATGTAGAACGTTTATCGAGGGCTTCGAAGCTTTCTAAGAGGCGCGATTATAATTTTTAGTACATAAAAAACTTTCGTGTACATATATTAAACAACTATGTTTAGACAAAGTGGTATAAATATATTATATATACAATAAATGGAGTATATATATGTGTGTACAATTTACACATTACGTATTTATAATGCCTCTAGTGCTAAATACACAGAGACGAAGACAAGACAAGACTGCAAATTTGAAGATGTAGGTGCATACGTTAATGTTATATTGCAAGAGAAAAACCTTGCACATTAAAGCCTTATTTACCTGAATCCGTATGAGTAAATGTCAAGTTATTTCAACCCAGAGTCCCGCCAATTAATGCACAAGGTCATGAAAAAAGGCCGGGTGAAAAGCGGAAAACGGAGAGTCTAGGTTCTTCCTGCCTACTCAACAGGGTATTGAGTTAAATAACATTTTTTCTTTTCAATCTTGCTTTAAGGAGATGGCAGTCATGTATCCACGTTTACTTTACGATTGAGGTTTCAAATTAGAAATAGAAAAAATATTATAATGACCAGTTATTACTAGTTACCGTTGACGCGAAAATTACGCGTAAAATTAGCTACGTGTATTTTATGGATATTTTGAACACATAGTTAGTGTGTGTTATGAAAAATATTTTCAGCAAACGTTTTAAAATTTGCATTTATATTTCGTACCCGGCGCGGGTTAACTTAGTGACCACACCCGGATTGGAAGGTTTCTAAGTACGTGTAAAAATCTTTTCTTTAATATCTATATATAACAATGTGTATATATATATTTGTATATATAAAATATTTTTTAAAAGTATAAAATTCTTTAACGCAGCGGGACTTGAACCTGTGCTATAACATGTTACGTAAATATGATAAAATATTAACGTGCATATATTTTTGATAGTTTAAAAATATCTTAAGAAGGTTCTTTAAAAACACCACTTTAAATTTTTATCTCTGTTACAGGATCTTGTTTGAGCTACGGGCATTCTTGTTGGGGAGGTAAGTCTTATATAGTATATTTATTTTTAAAAGCTTCCTTTAAGAAAACCCTTCATTAGTATATAAAAATATATAATATTGAACCTATTGTAATTGGTTGTGGGTTCGATTTCCCACTCATTTGAATCTATATATATTAAATATTTTCATTTCTTCGTTTGGGTACAGAAGACAAAGCGAGCGGCTCTCACTCTCGATTTCGGACGGAAAGTAGAGAACGGAGTGTCTTGACACTAGGTCATCTGTGACTACCCCTGTGGTGGTAAGAGGGAAAATGCGTGAAGCTGTATATATATGTATATATATAATATTTATCAAAGAATATATATTTTAAGCAATAGTAATACTGTAATGTTGATTAAAGTTATCAATACTTAACAATACATGAAACACTTTGGCCTTCCATTAATGCATCAAGTCCGTGGCTGTGTCTGGGACTTGCGACCAAAGTGATAGCCTTAATAGGCCCTTTTAAATGCACACTAAAGCTTGCCTCCAGTGTCCAAGCTCCGTATATTTAACCAAATGCGGAAAAGATCTTACTAATGTCGCCTTCGAAGTACATTTTAGAAATTAACTGTTTGTTCTAAACTGGCTGAAAGGTTTTATTAGATTGTATCGCTGTTAGATAGGTTTAGAGTTATCGCTGTTACACCTCTCGCTCCTACTTCTACAGTGTACAAATTAACTTGTTCGTTCGTCAGGCGATGTTCGAAGTACTTGTTGTATTTTTAAATTAAGATATATATTCCCGTGCAACTGTGGAATATACCAGTATGTTTTGTTTCTTTTCTGTCGACAATAACGAATATCTTGAGTTATAGTGCGGTCTTTGTAATTAATGTTTTACTTCGAAAAAGAGTGCTTACCTTAGAAAATTTGTCGCTGTATTCGCGATTGGTCGTAAGTTCGATTCTCACTCGGGGAAATCTTTATATTTAAATATATTTAAATTTCTCCGCTCTGGTACCTAAGACATAGCTCGGCGTTGAGTTCCGTCAATCCACACGATATTTCTCCAAACCGCCAATTGAAAGTAAAAAAAAAATTTTTGAATACCCATTTGTATTACTATAAAACACCGAGCAAGTAAAGAACTACAGTAGTACAAGAAATAAAAATGATCTTATGAATTTCATGTTAAAAATACACATAATCATATTCTTTTGTAAACTTTACTGAAAATAAAGAAAAATGTTAGTAAAAAGTTTTAAAATACTACTTTCATACAACTTGTGTACATTCGTTATTCACTGAAGTAGATAGATACCTACGGTATAAAAACTTAAAACTCAGTGTCATAGAAAATGCAGCTTTAATTCTCTTTATACATACATAGAATGTTTTTTAAAAATTGTTTAAAGTGAACTTATTGTATAAAGTTATTTTCATAGATGTAATGTTATTTTTTTTTTATTATATTTTAAAGAACTTTATGTATTGTAGAAAAAACTTAACGAAAACGGAAACTTAAATGTCCTTTAATTTATATTCCAAATTTGTATTTTTTATTTGTATATTTATATGTCTTTTTACTATTTTATGAACATTACACTTAAAAAACATTTTGTCAAATAAACCATTGAAGTAAATCGTTTGCATTATCTATATTATTCCATGAATAAATTATATATTTATTATATAAATATACTTTTGCTACAAATCGATCACAACACTTTTTGTCCACTGATGCACCAATCTAATGGGAATAGTTGAGGTCCAGTGATAACCTTAGCCTCAGCCATAATGGTATTTAAACAAAAAAACCTTTCTTTTTACTGTTGGTAAAATAATAAAATGTGCCCTTTACAATAATTCCAATCAACGATGTGTGAACAGATTCAGTCTTTACCTTATCTCTATGCTCAGGGCCCCTGAACTTACGAGGCCCCCTGATCTTAAGACGGTAACCTGACTATACGAGGTCCACCTGCCTTTACGAGGGCCCTCTGACTTTTCGAGGACCCCCAACTAAAGCGTTGTATGTCATAATTTGTTACTTATGAATTTACAACTGAGCTTCACATTCACATGTGCACAATAGGTCCAAAGACTACACTGTATGCGAATAAAACTTTAAAATGATATAAAATAATTGGCAATATCATCCTCTTTTGCCAATTTCTCATGTAGATGTTTAAGTACTAGTTTCCTAACGACAAAAGTTGCCAACTATATACAAGGTCAAAACATGTAGCTTAGTTGCCTTCGAATCTAAGTTCTAAGCATTAACAGTATTACACTATATCTAAAACCTTTGTAAAAAACAAATTTAATATTTTTTTATAATAAAATAAATATATACAAAATTTATATTAACAATTGTATGGATGAAGCAAACAAGCATAATTTTTTTGATCGCTGTCTGTACATGGAAGATATATGAGAAAGAATATTATCAATGTAATAGAACCCAAAACAATGATTTTTAATTTTCCTTTCTGTTTGTCTGTTTGTGCATGCTAATCTCAGAAACAGCTACACCGAGTTATTGTATTATAATGCAATGTAATTATTGTATTGTCGTAAGCATTCTTTAATATTTAGTGTTTATTCCATTTGAATCAGTTCATACATAAAAAAGTTACAGCTATTTGAATTATAAGTTTAAGCAAAGTTTATGATTAAGATAAGAATGCGGGCGGCCGAAAAAGTTAAATAGTTTAGTTGTTTAGCTTACGCAGGCGATGCCGCGAGCAGGTTGCTAGTATCTCTCTGGTCTACTTATTCTTCAAAAGGAGATTTTCATTGAGGCCATCGTGGCGTAGTTGGTCAGCGTCAGGGTTTGATCCAAATTCGAAAGAATGACATTATATATTGTAAATGATTTTAATTTCGGCGTTTAACCACTTAATACGCAATATCTCGTATTCAGCAGACAGTGATAAACGGGGTGTATTGACACTAGGCTTTCTCTAAGAATGAAGCTGTCAAATATAATCCATACTAATGTTATAAATGCGAAAGTTTGTCTGCCTGTCTGTGGCGCTTTCACGGCTAAGCTATGCCCGATAGCTAGCCCGATTTGAATGCAATTTAGAATAAAAATTGTTAAAGATTTAGGGTCTTAGGCTACTTTTTTCTCAATAATCAACCCTTAAAGGATTAAAATAGGGGATGTGAGTTTGAATGAAAAATCTAAACCGCTTCAAAGATATCGATGAATTTACCTAGGAAGATAGTTGATGATGGTGGACTAGGTCCTTTTTGCCGAGAGAGAAAAGCACGAAGCTGAAAAAAACTTGCATTCATCTGATGTGGGAGACTTGTCTCTGACAAAAAAATTACCACTATCTTTATACTGGTCATTCAAAATTATAATGAAATTCTTTAAGTTCATTATAATTTTGGGTTAGTTTCAATGCAGTGCAACAACATGTAGTAAATGGAAGTAATACGAAACAGCTATAGTTCACGCGGGCGAAGCCGCGAGCGGGCCACTAGTAAAGTATAAATGTATTATATGAATAAATAGATTTACTTGAATATTTTACAAATTTAAAACTTTTAATTATGCGAAGGATGACATGCTGTGTGCTAATTAAATCAGGGACTCAAGTCCAAAAGTAAGTAAAAGTGTTGCAAACCTAGAACATATTCCTTTATGTACAATATATTATAAAATAGATATTATATGAGTATATTTTCATATACTTAAAGACATTTGCAATAATAACAAATTAGTTTTGAAAAACATTTATATAAACCGTATTAAATTTTTAATGTAGCGGGATTCGAAACCGCGCCGCTTGGACCGTACAAGCGCTCTGACCGCTAGTCCATACGTTCTTGTACGGGCTATCGCTACGCTCAAATATTCATACGTGTTCTAAAAATGTTTTCATATTCTTATCTTATTCTCGCAATCCTGCTCGTCCTGGTAATGACATCAGATTCTTGCTATGAAAATATTGAATTGTCATTTAATACGCACACATATAAGCAAATTTTCCAGAAAATTGACGGCGTGAGTCAAAATAGTAGCAAGATTTTATTACATTGACTGATTATTAAAAAAGAAGCCATCTTGGCACACTGTGACAGTGCCTGACTTTATACGCGATGGTTGTAGATTCAATTCCCACTTGGAGGAAAGAAATTTAAATTATTTTCATTCCTTCGCTCTGGTGATAAGACTAATCGAGGCCACGTGTCGCGGATTCGGGCGGAAAATGGAGTATTAAATGTTTTGAAAAAGGATGAAGCACTTGAAATATATATATATATATATATATATATATATATATTAATGGAAATTATTTTAAAAAAAAAGCTGAATTTCAACTTGTTTTCTAAGTACCGTTATCCAAAATATAGTAAAACAACGTAATAGACTAGAAATATAGTGACCGCAGTAATATGAATGAGCGTTATCAGCGGCGCGTCGTATTATAAGCTCCAGTCTAATATACGTCGTAATAAACTGTAACCTTTAGTACAATATGTTAAAAATGGTTACATATTTATTATTTTAAGGGAACTTTTTAAAGCCATAGGTCCCGTCACGCCACACGTTATGCCTCCAAAATTAGTATATCGCTATTTAGAAATTCACAAATTTTAACAAAGAGTGCGCCATTTGCAAAGAGAGAAAATCCCATCAAAAATGTGTACATTAGTACTACCATATGTATGGGGAGTCGAAATTTATGAAAACGAGTCCCGATCATATCAATAAAATTACTAGTTATTCATGTTACTTTCCATCGATGGTTGCTCGCCTCGCGACCGCTCACTTGCCCGGAATGCGTAAATTCTTGCGAGCACTTCCGCCTGCAACTCCCAAGACGGATTGCCCGCCAAAAGAGCCGCCATCCACAATACTGTACGGTATTCCCGAATTGCTTTACTTCTATAACCTCTGAGCTTTCCGCAACTGGGGCCTATTACGAATTATGAGAGCATCCGCCTATACGGTCACACCGTATAGTGCCAAGGATCTAAGCATGCTGACATAAAACATCAAATACTTATCACAAGCTAATATTGATTCTAATAAGTAGGGTTATCTATTCAGAACTTAGCGTAAGGAATATATTTTTTAATTTGAAAATGCCTATATTTTTATAAATTGGTATTGCAAGCAAAAACTGCAAGCCTGGATTAGAAACAACGTTCAAACTTTTATGCGTTTTCCAGAAATATTTTTCTTATACCAAGTATATGAATAACAGCTTAAAAAATATTAAAATATTTTGAACTTATTTTCCTTCTTCATAGTCGTTTCATTACTGAAGGTCGCATTGTTGTTTTGGGTGTATTATATTGATAAATGCCTCTAAAAATATATTTTTTTCCATTTATCTTTCAAATACAAACAGCAATTAGCTACATTTTTACTATATATATAGATAAAGAATAGATATGCATTTTTTTATGTAAGAGAATAAAATCAATTCTGTATGTTATTTAATATTGGCAACAACGAATAAGTCGCACAATCGTACTTTAATATGAACAAACACAAAGTTTTACTTAAATAGAAATAAAAGAGGTAAATTTTCTTTACCTAGCATACAGGTATACGCATTGAATTCACAATACAATGGCGATAGTAGCGTTAAAAAATGCCTACAAATCATCTATACAAATGTAGTACTACATATAGACCAAGACCTAGTCTAAACTACAATTTAAATGAGAAAATTGTCACAAGTCAGCTGCATTTGACAGTGGCATATCGCGAGGCTTAAAGAGTGCTGATAAAAATCACACGTTCAATATAGTGGCCTATAAACGTTTCATTAATATCACTTTGAAATATTAACACTTGTGTTATGCCGATGCATCATATAGCAATATTATCCAGAGATTATAAATGTACTTTCAACATTCACGTGTAGCGTGGTAGGTAAAGAGTTTCTCTTCGAGGTGTGAGACTACATTCAGCGATATCGATGAAGAAGGTGATTGTGACAAACCGTTTTAAAAAAAAATTTAAACACAGCGGGACCAGAATTCGTAGAGCCACTAAGCTATGCGTTCTACATCCGGATTCGTCGAAATTCTTATACGCTTTTTAAAACTTGTTTTTGGTGTTAGCATCTCTGTAGAGTGATTTTTACAAATTTCTGCTACCCAAAGATTATTCTACAAGCAATCATTTGGCAAGAGAGAATGCTATTTATTAAATATTTTTAATAAAGTTTTTTCAAGTGTTATTCACGCACTTAGGAAATTATGACAATCCGGTAATTTTTCCTGTTAAGTAAGAGAGCTCAACGCTTAATAAAAATATGCAATATTATACCTTGCAAATGAAAACCATTTCAACATGAACATCCCCTTTTAGGATATACTTTTCTATAATATTAATACTCGACTTAGTTTTTAGTCTAGTTGAGTAACGCTTAAAGAAAATCTGATTTTGTTAACAAAAGGTACGGACCGTGTCAGTTTGTTGTTTAAATAAAACTGTTAAAAAAACATAAACATTCACCTTGAATGGAAATCGAACATGGAACTAACATAGTCAATTTCTCCCTTTAAACACCACTGCCATAGTTATTTTCTACATTTACGGAATATTGATAGGTAAATCCGTGACAACTACTAACTGTGAAGTAGTTGAAAGGGCGTCTAAACCAAATTTACTCATTTATTTATTTATTAACATTCAACCATATGTCAAAAACAATTTTACTAACAGTACTTAAAATATTAATATTCCAACAAAAATAATTTAATTAAAATAAAATATTTATAATTGAATTATTCACAATATATTTATTATAAATTGAAATAACCTCGTTTAATAATTACTATAATATTGAAAATTAAAATGACTTTTGTTAGTTATTCTGATAATAAATGTCACTTTAATTTATTTTCCACAACAATATATAATCTGTGTTTATGTAAATTGTCATTATAATCCTATCTGTCATAGAATGGCGCGAATTAAAAAGGTAATTAAAATTTTCATTGTACAGGTTACCCGTTGACGCGAATACTAATAAAGCTGTCTAATTAAATCAAATGTTAAATGTTCATATGCCATTAGCCCTTTATAATAATATAAATCCATAGACAAGGTTTATATTTATTAAAAAAAATAAATGAAGTTATTTATAGAGAATGGATAAGTGTGTACTTAATATTTACAATTTATATTTTTTTGTTTTTTTAATTCCAGCGCACGGCAAGCGATCTGAAAAGCCAGCTTCCGCTCCCGACTGGTACATCACTAGGATCCTGCGACAAATGGCGGCTAACAATGAAATGGTAAAACGCCTAAAAAACCTTTGTCTCTAAAAATAAGAATTTATATGGGTTATTACAATATTGAGTGTTTCGTAATTTTATTAACAAAACGATAAATTTGTTAGGTTTTTTTCTAAATAAAGATATTTGTAACAGATTAATTGTGGCGCAGTGGAAATGAGTCTGACTGCTAATGCGATTGATCTTGGGATCGAACCCCACTCTGAGGAATGATTATATGTGAATTATTTTCGTTTCTCTAGTCTGGTAAGACAAAACTTGCTAAAACAAGCTTTCAGTTTCACAACTCGGACCACAAACGGAGTGTCTGGACACTAAGTTCTCTTTGACGTTTCTGCCATGCCTGACAAACGTGAATCTGCTTTATATTCATCCTCTATTTTCCCAACTACATTTTTGTGTACTACCCACTACAGGTTGTTTCCATAAAAAAACTTAATTTAATATTAAATATATTTGAGGTATTATTTCTTTAATCAATAATTTACTGTGATTTGGTAAATTCTTGGTATTGGTAAGTCATATCACAGACAATAGACAATAAAATATATATGTAAATCAATTAAATAAACTAGACTGTCATTCAAAAATTTAATTCAACCACGTGTTGATCATGACAAATTATGAAAAAACATCAAAACAAATTATGATAATCGAAACCATGATATTAAGTAAATAAAAAAATTGAATTATATTTATTATATATAGCACCTTTTTCTTTCACAAATTATCAACAACGCCATCTCTCGTTTTAGTACCGTGCTCAGCAAAATGAAGATGACCTGTATAGAGACGATTCACCAAACAAATACATGTAAGTCCCTTAACTCGATAGATGGCGCTCGTTCTACATAATTTTCTATGAAAATTTGCTACAGCTGGCGTTAGGTGTAAGAAAAATAGTAGCTTTGTAATATACATAAAATTTACTTTATAGTTGATGTAATGTTATAACATACTTTATTGAAAAAATAACAAAATAAATACTTTCAACACATAATATCTCACGAATATATTATAATACTTAAATTATATTCATTTCGTCGCTCTGGTGGTGGACACAGCGCGGGGTTGAGTTCCGCCACTCAACACGCAATGACTCGAATTCATGCAAAAAGTGGAGAACAGAGTGTCATCACACTAGGTTCTCTGTGCCTGCCCTGCTATTCGATAACAAGTGGGGAAGCTACAAAAACTAAAAACAACTATTTTCAGTAATGAAGCAGAACAAATTCCACTAGACCTTGGCGTAAGAGGGGAAGCGAAACCAATGCTGGACGACGATGTGGTCTCTAAAATGAAAATCTGGGAAATTATGGTACGTTACTTCACAGTTCACAAAAAAACCGACAAAACCAAAAGAAAACCAACCAAAAATTTGTTTCATTTTTTTTTTAATAAAGTGTAGTCTGTAGTTTAAACACGTGTAAGTTTATAGGAATTTGTGTGTGTATAAGAATTGGAAGCTTAGGAGGAATAGGTTATCCCCACTCGGCGGAACGTTTACATTTAAATGGTTTTCATTTCTTTGCTCTGGTACAAGACCAACCGCGGCGTTGAGTTCCGCCACACCACACGCAATATGTTGAATTCGGAGAAAATGAAACGGAAAATGAAGTGCGTAGTATCATGACACTGATTTCTTTCTATCTGACTTTATACAAAATGTATAAAAAAAGGAGACAATAATATACCATATGTCATTATGTAAATCGGCTGAAAAGTGGAGAACGGAGTGTCTTGACACTAGGTTCTCTCTGCCTTTCTGCTATGAGGGAAAATGCTGCTATAATAGTTATTTAAATTAAAATTTTCGTTTTTTCCAGAGAGCAGCCTCACAAGACAAATGAACGTATAACAGGACTGACCATTTATATTTATATATAACCTTCTTATAATCTTAATACTCCGTAGTCGGATAAGGCTGGGTTGTCCGACTTACTGTAATATATAGATAAGCGTCTATTATTAGCGTTTTCACACTGGTTTGGTTTATTCATGTTTATATATATATATATATTATTACGTAATAAACTGTTCTAAGTGGACATAGTATATTTGTTTCTTTTTATCCCATTTTATTTCACATGTAGTCATATTTATTTATAATTTTTTTATTACACACTATTTACAATTAAATAAAAAACTTCACGTACTTAAGAAGCTCGTTAAGAACGCTCTATCTAATAATAAAATTATAACTGATCGTTGTCTGTACAAAGATATATGAGATAAAATTATTATTAGGGGAATTTATCAATGTAATTAATATATAACCCAAAATAACGTCTTTTTTATGTTTTTCTGTGCGTTTGTAAACGCTAATCTCAGATATGGTTAAAACGATTGAAATACAGGTTTGACTTTTTTATTTCGGTAAACTTCCGTTAGCACTTATGGTTGTTTGTTCATTACAAATTTAAGTAAAATTTGTGAGTTAAGTGGGAACCCAGTGGGTGTACAAATCAAATAGTTATAGTCGTGTAGTATGCGCAGGCGAAGCCGTAAGCGGGTTGCTAGTCGTTATAATATCGCAGAACACTGGAAAAGTATCCAGACAGCACGTTTCCTGTACTTTTTGTAAATTAAAATACATAAATAAGTTATTAATAATATACTAATATGCCCTGCTATGCGTGAAATATCGGGTAGCTCCTCTATTTTTTTAATATGATGATAAAAAAACATGCAAAAGATTTTTTTCTTATTACAACCTTACACTTACGCCGATTACTTGAATGTTTTCATTTATTTTTGACTGTAACTTGTTGCGTAGTGTAATGAGAGTTCTCTAAAAGCATCGTTGCCTTCTTCAAAGTTACTAGCGTTAATGACTACCTCGCGATGATACGGGTACGGCTTAAGTTATAAATACGCGTTTTATTTACTTCATACTGCATACGTCTTATAATATTTAAAATATAGCTTTTGTTAAAGCAACAACTACTTATATATAATTATGAAAATTATTTAAAAATACATTATTGGGTTTCGAAGCACAACACTTAATATATCGAAATAGGTGATTTATTACTTCTTAGGTTTAAGTCTAGTTTTTAAATATTCTACTACGAATAGCTATAGTGTATATGAAAGAAGTAGGTGCAGGACTTATAACAGTGAAATCTCTATATAATTTACTAAGAGGCCCGGCCTGTCTTGAGCTATGATCAGCTAATTTCTAGCACGTATTTAGAAGACGGCATTTGTAAGATTTTTTTAAAGTTAAGTTTTTAAAGTTAACTTGTTAAAGTAGAGACAGGAGGTCCAATAGTGAATGTGTTAAAGTTCTGAAAGCGTTGATGCGTATATTAAAAGGGCCTCTGAAGCCTACATGTAGGCTGCCAGCACCATATACTGCTTTTAGCTCCTCTGCAACGTGATATGCACCTGTACGGTGAATCCATGAAACGCTAAGGAGTTTAACCTACTTTCTATACACTGAGTGTTAAACTAACTTCTATCGCCAAACGCTTATGACTTGATAAAATGTATAAGCCTTAAAAGGCCTTGTTAGATCTTACCATTTGAAGGTAAATCGTTTAGTATACTGTTGCATATTTGTTCGGTCGGTATATTATTAATTAAGTCTTTGCGCGCGTGAACTATAACTGTTCCGTGTTTTCGGTTGCCTTTTCGTAAAACAATGAAATTTCTGGAAAAATCAAATAAATGGTAAAGTAAAATTAGCCTATGTTCATGTGGGCCCAGGACTGTCTAGTATCTTAATATAAATTTTTATCACATATAATAGCGGTTGTGATGGCAATGACGTCACAGATAGAGAAACAGACAGAGTTACTTTCATATTTATAAAATTAGTATGAATTTATTTAATTCTATTCATATGCTAAAGTTTTTATAATATAAATTTTATTTAATAAAGGTAGCTAAAGAAAACCTAGTATCAAGACACTCCGTTCTACACTTTCCACCCAAAATTGAGAGTGTAATAAGTCCCTTGAGTGGAAATAGGTCGCACAGCCTTTTCTTTTTTAGTCAGACGCTGTCAACTGAGTCACTGAAAGGCATTTTGAGAATTGAAAAAATAACATGATGAAATAAACCTAATATAGCAGAAGCCTTCTTCTTCTTAGAAAACATGTTCAAACGCTCTATAGTTAACAAAACCATTCACTACATTGATGGCTCTGATTTATTAATCTTAAAGCAAGAATAGAAACTCAAATAATATTTTTTTAAATATACAATGCACATTGTATGCTTAAGTTTTAACGTTTTTAATATTGTTCTTCCTACAATAATTAATTATTAGTAGATCTATAACTAATTATTCACTTAGCATTTAATCTAAATTAAATTAAAATCGATTTTATATAATAAATAATCCTAATTTAAAATATCTAAAAGAGCAGTATGTAAATAAAATAAAATAACAGCACACAAAGTGCAAAATTAAAATTACGCAGCTACAAGTTCTAAGAACTGATTTGGTTATATTATTAACGATTTTTTAAAATGTTAATCACACACTTAGGAAATTGAAACACATATTTTTAGAAAGCATACAAAAATTTGAACGCAGTCTCATTGTAACGCTTATTACAAATTTGAATTAATCAATAAGAACCCTCGTATTTCAATCAAAACTATACTTACTATAGTTACCACTGCTTGTGTTATTAAATTAATAAGTATTTCTTGTTTAATTCTAAAATTGTGAATACGCGCAACGACGATATGCGTATTATTGTGACTACTGTCAAACATTATAATATTTATTCTTAACTTAATTTTTTTCATAGTAAGCTAACAAAAAGTTCTCTTAAAGTATAACCAAAGAGGACAATACAAAAATGAGGTCGTAAGTTTTTATGAAATGTCAAAAAAACAATTAAAACCCATTTAAAATCAATCAAGACCAAAATGCATTACTTTCAACACCCCATTCTATTGCCCCTACTATTAAATTATCTTTCTTGGGAAAAATCATTTACAATGCTGATAAATTAATCATTTTTTATTATTAGTAATTATTTTTTTTTAATATTCACCTAATAGGTCACCGGAGTGCAAGGGCATCATTTCTTTACAATTCTTCTTCATTCTGATGCAAGATAGCGTGGCAATGAATTCCGCCACTCAACACGCAATGTCTCGAATGCGGGCGGAAATTGGAAAACACATTTCTTGACACTAGGTTATCTCTGACAACCGTGCGAGCAAAAGCGTGAAATTGTGAAAATATAATCTAGGACAAGTGGTAAATGGAGTGTCTTAACATTTTGTTCTCTCTGTCTTTTTTATAGTTAAGACCAAGGTAATTGGGCCCACAACCATTGCAGTCAAACGCTGCCACACTGCGCCACAATAAAGTCAGTACAAGTATAAGTGCATCTGCACTACCCTGCATCTGGTGAATTACCTCACATTACTCATGTATGCTAAATAACTAGTTTGAAACCTGTTAAAAACAAAGCGGAAAAAAGAATATCATATAACTATAATAATTCCCCCGAGTGGTGTATGTTAATACTATGTCAATAACTGCACCAGTTCAAAGATTTCCAGTCTAGTCCATTTCAAAATCATCAAGCTGAAAGGGAAACTAACTTACGTGTAACAAATACATACTTTTTTAAGCTACTATAACTGTAAAGGTATTTTAGGTAGTAAAAATAATACAGAAGTAGGGGAAAGCAATTACAGTTGAACAATAAAAAAAAAAAACATTTCTACGTCGTATTCAAAGCTTTGTAAACAACTTACATTGTTCTTATTATAAAACGTTAAAACGATTTAGTTGAGTAAATACAAAGTTTACTGATAAGAAAAGTAAGTAAGTTTTCTAGCGGACATGGTAGTAGATTCGATTTGTACAAAGTATTTAAGTTATGTAAAATGTATAGGTATTTAAATTTCCAATTTATTGTTTTATACAAGAAAATCTTAAAAATGTTGTTGACTACAAATACACAAAAATATATATTTCATATTATATTTTTATCAACTTTTGTAGGTAAGGCACTCCGTTCGCGTCTATCTGCCTGAAATCGCCGCGCTTTGTTTTAGATACCATAAGGGATAAATTAAATTTTATGTTATTTTATAGAATTATAATTTTTTTATTTTCATTCTCTCTGACTTTCTCAAAAATGAAAATAAAATGTACCTTTGATAATTTATCAAAAGGTACTTCATGTGTCGTTTTAACAATGTATACCTACAGTATATTATAAAATGGCTAACAAGTTAAACATATATTAAAGACAAGGTTTTTGCGAATTTCAATATATAACTACAAATAGGTACATATGTCACTATTTATAAGCAATTACAATATGGAAAATAAAATGCATTGAAAATATCAATTTTCATCAGTATTTTTCCTATTTTCAAAATAATTTACTTACTTAAAATATTACATAACAAACATACTAATCAAAGAACTGAAGAACTGAAAAACCATAAACAAATTGCATCTACAAACAAAGCAAGTGTATCAGAGCTAAGTCTATAAGCCTGGTTTTAGTGCAGTTGGAACAAAAAATATATGCCACGTGAAGTCTGGAGTTCATATACCGTAGTCCTTAACGACCAAGTGACAGAGAACGAGCGTTTAAATTGCAAAACGTGTGTCTATCGGAAGTGTTATGAAACATGGTTATAAAATTAATCCTTTAAGTTTTCTTATTTTTCGGTTTCACGTGTTTTCAGGGTAGTCTGAGAGAACCTAGTTAAGACACTCCTTATCCACTTTCCACCTGTAATCGTGACATTGTGTACTAATAATTTGGTGATACAGAATAATATTTATTAAATACATATACTTTTAAATTGTATTCATCACATATTTGGGATATGAAAAATATTTAGAAACAGCAGCAGCTTCACCCAATTAAAGTTCAAAGTTTGGCTCGAATACTATTAAAACTATTCAACGACTTTACGATTTCAACAAAATAAAATAAACGTGCATATAACTCACTCAGACTTTGTCAAGTTGTGGACACAGACAGGCTGGACTTTTATTTTTTTTGCAATTTAATATTTCATTTACCAGCTTTACGCTTTTTCCCGCATAGCAGGGTAGTCATAGAGAACCTAGTGTCGAGACACTCCGTTCTCCACTTTTAATTTTCAACTATCACTTTTATATATCTAACATTTTTTACATTTTCACTTCTAGCTTTACTTCTATGGCGATGATTCATAGAGTAATCACCTGTAGCACGAATGGTTGTGTGTAATCGAGCCGCTGTCGAGACTCTACACGTATGATAAAATTTTCACTTTCTTTAAATTAAGCATTTTTATTTGAAATGCCAATATATATTAATACGTAATTTAAAAAAAAATAAGAACAACATTAATAAGTAAAGCTTATTACTCTGTAGAAGAATATTTAGAAGGAAAAAATGTGTAGATTTGAATTTAATGCAAGTTATCCACCACTGTATTAAATAGTTAAATTGTAACTTTTATATTTTAAAAGAAATTGTTCTGTTTCATTGGAATGTAGTTTAATAATAAGAGTGGTAGCTTTATTCGACGATTTAAAAGTGTTTGCAAAAATCTATTCGTTGTGTGTTAATAAAATATAACAAAAAAATAGTATAGCAATTCAAATTGCAGCCACACTTGAAAAAAATTAAAGATTTAACATATTATTTATAAATAAATCGCTATTCAAAAGCGCAAATACATATAAGCTTTCAAAGTGTGTAATGACCAATAAAGTGAGCGGACACGGAAAGCACATTGGAAAATTATTATAAACCTTCGTCTCAATGTAAAGTAGCGCTATCACGTGCGCTATAAAACGGCATCGTTAACGTGCCTCATTTCCTCATTCAGATGTGTCTTTAGGGTTGATAAGTTATATATGAGTATTTCATCGAATTTATAAAATTTTAATAAAAATAAACCAGCTTCACGCTTTCCACATAGGCAGAAAGATACTCCATTCTCCACTTTAGGCCCGAACTAGAAATACCTATTCGGTTGGTGAATGGCGAAATGGAACTGATAATAAAGTAAATGTAATTCATAGTTTAAATACAATCGCTTCTCTTGAAATGTCATCGAAATGAAAAATTGTCCCACTAAGATGTAAGATGGCTACCTCCCCGCATACTACAAAAAACCTACTTGCTGTGTCCGGTAGCGGTGATCGGACACTATGTTAATAAAACGGTACATCGACGAAGCAGAGCTGCTGAGGTCGGTGACAGCCTAACTCAATACAATCATAAAGAAATTTACTATTGTTGCTGATGTCTTGAAATCTTAAATTTCAGTTGTCTATACTGAACACTTGTTGATTGGCGACAAGTATATGTCAGGTGGATATAATAAGTGTCTACGTCTCCGCAGCTTTTATGCAAATCACACAAGGCACTTCAAAATTTAATGAATAATTAGATTTTATTTCTTCAAAAATCGTCAAAAATTGTCAATAGACAAAAAACCTAGATACCCTAAATTCCATTCTCCGCCCAATTTAATACAATTCCTGTTACGCGTTACCTAAAATATCTTGTAGATTTAAATATTTTAAACATGTTAATAAATATACTTCCGCTTGAGATTTCAACTTATTACAATTGTATTTAGTCCTTGACTTTATATGTAAAACAATATTTTAATAAGTAACAAAATTTTAATTAAGCAAACAATTAAATTTTTTTCTTCAGTATGTCGTAGGCCGTTAGTCTTAGTGGCCTCTACAGCGTCAACGAAGTATAAAAGAAATGCAAATTCGTTTAAAATTTAAGTAGATAAATAAATAAGAATGAAAAGAAATTCATCCCTAGATTCTATTTATGATGTAACTACTGGAAAATGAAGCGTTTCTAAATGGGATGTGAGACAACTGTCGACTGGTTATTGCAAAGTGAGCGGAACGTCACTCGATGTTGCAATATATTTGTATGTAGATGATTTTAGACCTTTTTTTATTGCACAGTAGTCTATTAGTACTGATTTTTACCCACTTTGTACGAAAATCATGAAAATAGAGTCGTGGCGTAGTGTGACAGGATCTGAACGTATTCGCGATGGTTGTGGGTTCGATTCCCAATCGGGAGAATGATTATATTTAAATGATTTTCGGTTTTGCCCTCTATATCGCTTTGTCTTGTCATCAGAGGATGACAAGACAAAGCGCTGCGTTTAATTTCGCCACTTCACAGGCAATGTCCAATGTTGCAGATTAGGGCAAGTCCCCCACTTGTGTGTATGCAGGAATAGTATGAAACTATCAAAGTATACAAATATACTTTAGCGACTGGTACTGGGACTATATAGCTACTGGAACGATTTTGAAGAAGATATTTGGCCAATGGTAATAGTGACTATTAAAATAGTAGCCAAATGACCCAAGTACCTAATAATAGCTGAATATTTGTGGCATCACAAACAAAGTACGTACTACACTGAGTCTTGGAAAATGGGTAGCTAGTTCATTCAAAATCACAAACCTTGCTATAGTTCCTTTAATAACTTATAGCAACACCTGTTTTTGAAGTTAATCAACAATACACAAAGAAAAATTCTAATAAGCTTTTCTATTTATTTAAAATAAAATTGTTTTAAAGTAGAACAATGATTTTTATTAAAATAGAAATGAATAGAAAATTACACAGGTTCACGTTTATTCCCGCAAAGCAGCACTCGAGTCAGCAGTATTCGAGACCTGGCGGACCACAACGCCGCGCTTTGACTTGTTCACCAGAACGGAGAAATTAAAGTAACTAAATAATGATAATTTCACTGAGTTTGAATTGAACCTACAACCAATTACGATTACAGTTAGATACAATACCACTACCCCACAATGCCAAGAAAATTCTAATTTTCAAGCTTCATTTGTACAATATTTTTTATATATCATTGTTACTAAAGTACGCTAGTGTAAGATAATTTTGTATATGTTAGGTGCTTAGTATTATAGTAAATAATTACTAATACAAAAATAAAAACTATGATATTTCGTGGACTTTCGTGTACCCAATATAGAAGCAAAAGTATTTTTCCCACGCCTCCTAGTAATTTCCTTGTTTTCTATTGTAAATATTTTAAAATGTCACGTTCTAATGGCCGCATATAATCTAATCTATTATCTTTCCATTAAAACACCAAGGAAACACATTCGACATCCTCTTACGCAAATTATACAGTTATAAGATTATTAAAATTGGCATATTTACAGTTTTTATGGAGAAGAAATCAACGTTTTTTGAGAATATGTTAGAAATACAATAACTAAATAAAATAAAATAATACACAATACCATCCATGTATTATACATACACTTTTGTATAAAGTGACACAACGCGTATTTAACAAACTTCTACGAGCGGGGCTTAAGATTACAATCATTACGGCCATATATAATATAACTACGCTATTAAATACTTAAGTAACCGTAAATATTTATATAGACATTAAATAAATTATTATATAAATCTATATTTGAATTTAATTAAAAGTATACATAAAGTTCTTTTGTCCTTTTACTTTTCCTTTGGTTCTAAATCGACCACAATTCTATTTCAAAGGCAACGGTTACAAAACATTGGGGTGGGAGTTAGACGAATTACAAGTAATTCTCAGTGGCCTAATATTTTAAACGGTAGAAAATATCAAAAACAAAAAATAATGCATACGTTAGTTAATTTATATAGACTTTTAATACTATTTAAAAATATATAACAAAATTTAAGAGACGCATGGATACCGTTCAAGTGATTAAGCTAATTAATCTGTATATTATTAATTTTTACCAACTTTTTCAGATCTACAGGCGTTGATCGCAATCATTTAACTGTGTTGTGGGTTCGATTCCTACTCGGGGGAATTATTATATTCAAACTATTTTTATTTCTCTGCCCTGGTTAGAAGTGGCGCGTAGTAGTGGTAGAAAGCACGACGCTGAGGTCAAGTAAGGAAAGAAGTATAATAGTCAAAATTGCAAGATTTTTTTACATACATAAATATAGAGATACACCGATTGTGTGTTTAAAGAAGTTTTTTTTTAAATAAGAGATTCTTTTAAAATTCTTGTTTTGAACTTATCTTGAACTGTTGAAGTAGCCTAAGTTATTCCTTATACTGTCTGCCAGTAAAAGTCCATCCGTTCCAGAAATTAGCCGCCACAAACAGACAGACAGACAAAAATTATAATCATATTTTAGGGATATACGGACAAGCGGAAATGAAAGCTGTAAATTACTAAAACATGCTCTCAATGCCTCATGAACTTTACAATCAAAAGTTACAAATCTAAGGAAGTTTTGAGAATGAAGAACAAAACAAAACAAGTCAAAGGGTTTGTTATATTTATCCAGTAAGCTTATTTCGTGCCTTTAGATTTATGTCTAATACGAAAGCTGACACATAATGTGCTTAAAATTTTAAGTATTTTTGGACAAAATTAACAAAAATCAATTTTAAAAAGAAACATATGACAAAAACATATATGACAATATTCTTTTCTCTTTACGTCTTTCTAAAATTTCACAGCTTAAACTAAGCTGTAAAACATCTACATTATAAACAAAAAGCGACCCGCCTGTGGATTTAAACAGATAACCATCGCATTTTTTATGCATAATTAGCCTACAAAAAACGAAACTTTCCATATTTTCACTTGTTGAGGCAATCTTGGCTCAGCGTGACAGAGTTTAACTGTATACGCAATGATTGTAGGTCGATTCACACTCGAGGGAATGATTATATTTAAATTATATTTTAAGTTTTTTTTTTCATTTTTTAAAATGTTATTCATTCAGTTAGGGAATTGATAAACATTTTTAGAAAACGTATAAAAATTTGAACACATCACGATTTGAGTCGCGCCTCTTGGAAACCGTCCAAGCGCTTTGACCGCTATGCCATGCGTTCTACATTCGGCTACGTTGAGGCTTACTTATTTTTATTGTTAGTATATGTGTAGTTTTTTTTTAATATTTTAATTTCTCCACACTGCCACGCAATGTATCGAATTCAAATGGAAAATGGAGAACGGAGAGTCATGACACTAAGTTCTTGCTACTTATACCCTGTTATGCGGGAAACAGCGTGAAGGTGAAAAAAAAAGAACTTTTTAACATTTTTTTTAAAGTGACACACTTAAGAAATTGAAAAACATATATTCAAGAAACGGTTCAAATTTTTATACGTTTTCTAAATATATGTTTTTCAAAAATAGGTATTTTTGTTGAAAACCTGAGTGACATTTAATTGAATTGGACTTTACAGAATTTCAACAAATACGCGCCTATAAAATCAACGCTGTATTTCTAGTATACACTCAAACACGTATGTAGGTGGTAATTCAAAACAAGTAATCAGCTAATGGAGACGCATACCGCTAATGTGCCAAATTTCCGTATAATCACGTTAAAGTGAACATAACATTTTCTAGGCTGTCTTTAATTCAGTCTTAATTGTTTGTAAGCAAGAACTAGTTTCAGTAATAATGTTAGATTTTTTCGCTTATATGTAACTCAAGTTCTAAGTATTTTTTTTTAATAAACTGTCTGATAGAAAGTTGGATCATAATGAATTAGGTCACTTATTATTTTAATAACATTATTGAAAGAAAATTTAGAAGCTTTGGTAATCAATAAAAATATTAGGATTTAAAATAATTCTCATATAACAAATACCGTTTGAATAAATAATGACTACAAAAGTTTATTTTTTTATTTATTTTCACATATATCCTTATATACCAGCGTCATTCGGGGCAGTCTGTAAATGCAGGTAAACAGCAGTAAATACAGGCAGGAAAGTATAGTGACATATAATTCCGTGCATTCTGCTCTTCTTAGTATTGGTGTTTGAGAGTTGAATGTAATAACGAAGTTTTTGTTTTATTTTTGGTGTCTCAGCAAGAAATAATTTATAGCTTCACCTGTAGTTTACATACTGCTTAACGGAGGTGGAAGTTTTAAAAGTTTGTTTATTGATTTTTTTTTCTATTATTATTTTTATTTGTGGATATTTAATGAAGGGTTTTTATTATTATTATAACACAGCCCATATAGATATTTGTACGTACTTTTTACAGTTCTAATGATTCAATTAAAACCGAAATTCTTAGACATAAGTATAATGTGTTAAGGCATTACTCTATTATACCGTTATTAGTTTTAATGAAGAGACTTGTTTTATTCTAAGAAGATGAAATAAAACACAATATGGCCTACTTTGTTGCGTGCTTACTCTAAATAAGGAATATAAATGCTTAATATTATTTTATGAACTAGCGACCCGCACGCAGCTTCACCTACATGACTAAACTATTGATATTTTTCGCGTACTCGCGACTTAAATCACAAACTTTGCTTAAATTTATAATTTAAATAGTTGTAACTTGTTTATTTACAAACCGATTGAGCTGACATAAACACTAAATGTTAAGGAAAGTTTACCACAATATAATATTCAAACTTGCATTTAAATAAGTCAAGCTGTTTCTGAGATTAGCGTGCACAAACAAACAGACAAACAGAAAAGAATATTAAAAATAATTATATTTGTTACATATTTGTTATGATTTGCGATATCCCTCTTATGATGTCGTTAGTGTTCATTTATTCATACTTTTATTTAAGTATCGTTTCTTATAAATACGTGTAAATATGTATGTCTTTGGTAAAAATATATAAATGCACATAAAAGGCTATTATGGGAGAACTATTACTGTCTGTAAACGTCATTGGTTGTAAGTTCAATACTCAGTTGAGGCATTTATTATTATTAAATGTATTTTTATTTCTCTTCTTATCTGCTTTGTGTTATAAGCACGGTGTTGAGTTTTGCCACTCAGCATCCAATGTATCGATGTCCAATCTGTCCAATATATAACTTGCTAATATAATTTGTTTAAAATTTTAAAGTAGTTTAGTACTTGATTAATGTGAATATCGTTTTAAAATTTTGAATTTTATATAGAAATATCTTTTCGAAATCAAATATCAAAAACAGCGTACAACTTGTACGCTTAACGATAAATAAACGCAGACTTCACTAAAATAGGCTTGTTCATGTAAAATTATTTTTTAATAATATTGAAATGTTTATATGTTGTGTTAATATTCTCAATCTCAGTTTTCTTATAGATAAGAAAATAGTTAATAAAAATGAAAATATAAACGTAAATAAAAAAATATTATTCGTTTTTACCTATATTTTAATAATATAATAAGTAATGGTACCAGTTTAGTGAATATAATTCAGATGTCAGTATGTTTAAAATATTTTTTAATATTTATTGTTCATACACTTTCCTAAGTATTATCAAAATCATTTTAGAAAACGTATAAGTAATTTAACGTACTGGTACCAGCGCGTCTTGTTGTTTTGACCGCTAAGCCTTACATTCTTATACGCTTTATTCAACTTATTTTTTCTTGTTAGCATCTCAGCAAAGATATTTTCAAATTTCTGCTGCCAAAAGATTATTTCTAAAAACTATCGTTTGATAAAAGAGAATGCTATTTATTTGTTGTATACGTTTTCTAAAAACATTGATATCCTAAGTGTGTCAATAACCTAAATTAATGTCAATAACTATTAAATATAATACCTTATTTTTATATATAATAAAGGATAATTAATATGAGTCTCAATTTGAATTGAGGCCATTGTGACGCAGTGGGATAGGCCATTGTGGCGCAGTGGGATAACAACTGTAAGCCCGATTGGTTATGAGTTCGATTCCCACTCGGGGAAATTATTATATTTCAACTATTTTCATTTCTGGGCACTGGTACCAAAATAAAAACGCAATACAACGTGAGGGTAAAAAAAATAATAAAACAAATGGGCAGATTGTGTCTAGTTTTATTATTTAAACACACAATCGTTATGAAAATGCTCAACTACAATATAATTTATAATTATATATGATGGTAAACTTATGTTATAAGTAATTGCATTAAGGGAGAAACCTTTTAACATACCACAAATTAAAACACCATGTATATACATATAATTTTATAAATAAACTAAAAAAAATATATACTAAAAGGGTACCGTGACATTTATTTGGCGGCGTTTCTGTTAAGTATAAGTTGAGATATACTACAGTAAATTTCAGAAGCTAACAATAAAAGTATCAAAAAATCTCTTTAGTAAAAAAAACATATTTTTGTCTTTTTTTAATATATATGTATTCGTTAATTACATATTTTTATATCTTAACTGCCAGTTATAATAATTAACAAAAAAATATATTAAAATATCTATGAACTTTTAAAGTAAAATATGTCAAAATGCACTGAATGAAGTAGATATTTGCAGATAGATAGTTGTTGTTTTAAAATAGGTAAAAAATGTATAAAAGTTAAAATAATGTTTGAAGATATTTATTTTTCAATATTGTCCAGAAATCAATTATTTAATTCCAATTTCATAACATTGGCTTAATAAATAATATAATGTTTAAGTAAACTATAAGAAATTATGCAATACATATTTAAAATCAATTAGATTATAACTTTTTTATGAAGTATTAATTCGTGGTATACGAAAGTAAATTTAAACATCAGGTACGACAGCTCTAAGTAAGAAAATATATTTAAGCTTAAAACATTTATAGAATGTTTATTATAAATACACATTATTATATACAGTTAGTTAACAATAATCAAGATCCAGCCTTCTACTAAATAAAAATACGAAAAAAAAACATATGTCATATTTTATAATTGACATAAACTACAGATAAAATTTAAGTTTAATATTTTAAGTATAATTATAACAGTCAAGATATTTGGATACTGAAATAAGCTTAATTAGTTATTAGTTTTTATTAAATTTTCGTTTTTCAAATCAATTATTCTTTTTTATTATAAAATAGAAAACTGTTTTATTATTTTGTAAACATACTGTAGTTAGTTGCTTAACTAAATTAACTCTACATATATACC
Source organism: Podotricha telesiphe (assembly GCA_038994665.1). Classification (NCBI taxonomy): domain Eukaryota; kingdom Metazoa; phylum Arthropoda; class Insecta; order Lepidoptera; family Nymphalidae; genus Podotricha; species Podotricha telesiphe. Next base: position 80,054 of record JAOYRR010000097.1, read on the forward strand.
ATGAAGGATACGAATCAAGCTTACTTAACTACCCCTTACATTTTACACATTTATTAAACAATCAATCGTTATCGTTGGTTTTACAGGGTGTCCATGAAATAGCCGTCCTCGGTATTGACTCTTGATCGCCTGTAGTTATCCATCTGTGGACAATAAAATAATAACAATACTATTAAAAAAAAAAATCTTATGAACAAAATAAAGAACTGTGTTAAGTAAAAGTGAAGAGAAGTGAAGAGACCTAAAAAAACTTTGTTAACCTGAAAAATTTTAAAAATAAATGACATGTTAAATCTAATTTATAATAAATTCAAAATCAGTAAGACTACGTCAGTTTGTTTATTTACCAGTGTACGCATACATATATATTATATTATATATGTATATATATATATATATATATATATATATATATATATATATGTGTAAGGTTTCCATAAAATATTTGTACTAGTAAGTTCCCTTAACTATTTACAAAGTTATAAAAAACATTTAAAGAAAACGTATAGTTTTTTTTCACCCAGCGGTATTTGAATTCGCGCCTTTCGGAACCAAGCGTTCTGACAACTTGATTTGACGAGAGATTTCTGAAAAAGGTTTACTAAAAATGTTTTTCATACCCTAAGTGCAATAACTCTTTAAAAATGTTCAAATATAAAAAGTTGCCATATACGACTGACGTATTAAAAAATAATGAAAATAAAACATATCAATGCTCCCAATACAACAAATATTTACCCAGTACTTGAGAATGTTTCGTAACTTCATTTTCGCGTTGTAAGCGTCTCTAATGTTATCCTCTCGGTCATAAGCTCCTGTGAATTACACTCATTATAGATAACAAAGCATATATGGATATAGAAAAAAATATATATAATATTGAGGTCATTATGGCGCAGTGAGTTAATGTAAACGAAATTAGTTGTGGTTACGCAGGTTATGGGTTCGATTTTCATTCGGGGAGACATTTAAATTATTTGCATTTACAATCTGGTGTAAGGGTTAGAGCTGGACCAATTTCTTAATATTTTCCATACATTGACACCGTTGTGGTGATTTTGAGACCTTATTAAGTACATACAATGGTCGTAGATTGAAACACACTGGAAAAAGAACTATTTTCATGTTTCTGGCCCGGTTAGATAAGGATAAGTCAAAGTCAAATTATTATATTCAAAATAAGAAATTTTTAATACGTTTCATGTTTTAATACGTTTTTCGAACGTCAATTAGTTTAGCCGCTAAATGCCTCAGACCTGAAAAGAACTGGTGCAAGTCAGTTTACAGATTTACAGTTATATCTTAGTGACAATGATATTTTATTGAAATGAAACTGTTTTAACGCATTACTCGATGCAATGAAGAAACCGATGGCAGTAGTTTTATTTGATAATTGTATCAACTTACAGGCCTGGGCCAGGCCTATTACCTAATAAATGAGTAATGTAATTGTTTCAAACAATTGTAGATGTGCTACGAAACTTAAGATAGTCGCTACGCCACACCGTAGCATAAACCTAGAGTCATAAAATCAATCCGCTCGTAAACATTTCCTTTAAAGCCATCACATTGTCATTCCACTTATCGTCTCTAAGATGAAGATTAACTTCAAAATCTTATAAAATTTCATATATTATCTAAATAGGTATATTGTAAATAATATTTTATGACGCTATCCATGATATAGATATACTTTTAAATATTTTTGACTCGTTTTTGTGTCCCGTCTTTACTTTGTTTTGCTTTTATGTGAAATTACATAATAACATATATGTATATATTTATATCATTCCATACAAAAGTTCAAAATGTTTAAGTTGCCTTAATTTAATATAACATTCCAATGTTTATATTATTAATCGCAATCTTCGCCGAATTGGACCTTGTCTGACAGAATGTGATGTGGGTGAGTGAGGTTTTAATCGCATTTGAAAGAACTTTTTATTTGAGTAAGAAAATAATCAAATTATAAAATGACTACGATACATATTTCTTCAATATTAATGAGCGGTGTATGCCTAATCATAATGCAAAACCTTAAAATTAAAATGAAGAGTGCATTTATTTTCAAGCTCTCTGCTATACGATATTTCTGTGTCTTAAAAAGTAAACAGTAAATTTTGAGTCAACTTTAATATAGGATAAATAAAATATATTTTAGAGATGAGTAGCTTTACTGTGTGTTGTATCGTATGGTTTGCCTATTTGCATCTATTATCTTTCACAAACATAACAGTTACTTTAATGCACTAAAGTTCTCTTCCCTTACTCTTTCACCTCTTCGCGTAGATCAACCGGTATCAATTTTTTAACTTTGCACTAAGGTCTTACCTCCATCTCTAACCGGGATAATGTCATTACCAGGAAGCATGCTGTATCCAGAATGAGGGTACACAGGGTGAGGAGGAGTCTCTTCCTGACCGAGCTGGCGATGACCCATAAACTCCGAATTTGAAGACTATGGGCAAAAAAATCATTTTAACATTTTCAGTCTAATACATAATATATATTCAGCTCCGCGCCTTTTCCCACATAGCCAGAGAAAACTTAGTAACAATAAGCTCCATTAGCCACTTTCCGCCCGAATTCAAGACATTGCGGTTTGAGTGGCGCAACTCTTCAACCGCGCTTCATCTTCGGTGCTCATTTTATTTTAAATTAAGCCTTTACCCCAATTCTAATATATTAAGTTTTATTATTACATATTAATTTGTATTTGTCTCTCTTTACTTTCAGACAACATGATACTGTTATTATAGAACTAATTACTGCGATACATTCGGGATATTTTAATTAATTGATTTTAATTTATCTTCACACAGTCTGCCTTAAGTCCAATTATTGCTAACTTTTCATTAAGATTTTCGATTTTCAGCCTAATTATATAATATTTTGTGTTGTTTAACTAACCGACGTGATTTGAATAAGTGAGTGGGCATCGAGCTTATTCTAGAATAATCTTTCCCTGATTGATGAAGTTTTAACCCTTCCCACAATGCGCCACAATGGTAAATTTAATTATTAATATAGTATTCAATACTGTTTTGAAATTACGCATTCACTTAATAATGAACAAGGTCGTCGAGGAAAGTTCTCTTGACCTGTGGTCGATCGCAAACAGCGTAAGTTGACTGTTTGTTTGTTTACGACATTACGTACACACCCTGTAGCTGTAGTGTAGGATGGGAGAGCTTTGTAGAAGCGGGGTGTATAGTCAGATTTTTGGAGATTATATTTTTTAGAGAGTGTGTTGATCATGGAAATCTGCGTATGATTAAACAGAATAATATACATATATATATATATATATATATATATATATATATATATATATTTAAGTGTAACATGAATTAAAGACCTGTCTAATCTCAAATTTTATTTTCTGCTCAAAATGGAGACATTGCGTGCTGAGTGGCGGCGTCGACCGAAAACCGCGCTGTATTAGGTTCAAGAGTGGAAAAACTTTATTAAATATAATAATTTCTCCAAGTGAGAATCGAACCCACAACCAATAGTGCTTACAGTTAGATGCTGTCCCACTAGGCCCCGATAACCTCTATAATATATAAATAAGGTACAGCCTGTATAAAATTTAATACAGTTAAATAAAAAACTTAACGCCCATATACACAATAAATACCAATTATCGTCTTACAAATATCTGTTCTGTTTGGGTATCGAAACGATACCCAAACAGAACAGATAAACATTCTAATATACATTATTAACACGTACATCGATACCAGGAGAGTCGCCAGATCGCTTCCCGTGGCCACCGAAGCAAGAGTGACCGAACGCTGAACAGCCACCTATGAATAAAACACAAACTTTTATACAATATGATATTTATAAATATACAAAATTTACAAATTTATTGAAAATTACAAGCCTAGGGTTCACGACGAGTTAGACGAATATATCTTGCAATGCCTGTCTTTTCGTCTTTATTTTAACTTTTTTCGATTTATTCACCTAAGCTATCCTTGTTAATTCGTCGATTACGACAATAGAAAATAAAAAATGAAAATAAAAAATCATAGTAAATATACATTACCAATACCAAATTTATTTTCAATTCTGTTCTAACATTTAAAATACATATTTAAAGTAAAATTAAAAAGAAAATCTGGTGCATTATCATAATTAATGACGACACCCGTCAACAGTACGCATAATTAACTAAGCCTCCACAATAATTCAATTACATTATCGGCAAAGAAAATTTAAATATACGATATTTTACTGCGCATTGTAAATTTGAGAAATAAAAACTCATTTTCTTCTTAATTTATCAATCAATAGTGAAAATATTACACCAATTCAAATCTTAAACATTTTGTAAATTTAAAACGTGGTTATGTTAATTACTTAGAGAGTGATCTCAACTAACTATACCTTACCTACCAAAGAATTAAACCTTAGCCTTGTTTTAAATTTAAAAAATAATGATTAAGATTTAAATTAGTCCAAAATGTTGACTAACTTGCATTGTAGATTTTTTTTAGACAATTATTTTATTGCATCCTTGATAATATAATGTCTATGTGAAATAGAATTGCCACAGCTTTAGGCTATTTCCCGCATAATAAGGTAGTCAGAGAGATCCTAGTGTTAAGACCCTCCGTTCTTCATTTTTTGCCGGAAAGCGAGAAATTAAGCGTAAACTAGCGTAACTCAACTCCATGCCTTGTCTTATTAGACCGGAGAAACGAGAAATTTGTAATATAAAATATTATCATTTATTCATTCATCATATTATACAATCATTCACTTGAGTGGGAATCGAATCTACAACTGTCCATCAAATATGTAATAGTATGCAATATTAATTGGACACACTGACAGTGTTTGCAGTGTTTATCATTATATTAATATGTGAAGGCAAAATTTTGTACTTCTTTTGATTGAGTACTATGAAATTCGCAATGTAAATGTGAGTGCACAAAGCCAACATTTTTTGTAATATTTATTTATAATATTTAGAAATATATTAGATTGATAAAATCTATAAAGTTTAAGTTCGCGTGTTGAGTGGTGAAACATCAGTGGTGGTATCAGAGCGGAGATAATATTTTATATATAATCATTTCTCCGAGTGGGAATTGAACCCACAACCAATTGCTTTTACAATCACACACTGTCTTACTGCACCAAGATGTAAAATTGAAATATTGATTGAAATATAATCATTAATTTACAGTACAAAATATATAAATCTACATATATGTTTTAGTTTAAAACTTTTTCGTTTGTACTATATTATATTATATATATTATATTACTTACTTTTTAATGCTACTATTGAAGTAATTTTCGCTGAAATATTGAAACGTCAGCTTTCGATAGTAGAATAGTGATCAGCTATCTAACCAATTCAATGTATGTAAAAACCATCGTGCATTCCGATTCGATGCTTCCCTCTTATTTGTGTAAGCGTGACCTTTGTGGGACGATGTCCAAACATGGTGTAATTTTGTTAGACGAAGTATTGGCTTTGTTACTTTTGGACACAATTGGCACTGTCAGCTTGTATAGTTACTTAATGTTTTTATTCTTTTTCGTCAATTTTATAATATTTTTAAGGCCTACATGAATAATTTATAATATATCGAAAATATTTACTGAGAAAATATATTGTTCTTGACTTAAATAACTTAACAAATTTTCATTTTAAAACTCGTAAGTTGCTTATTGTTTATCACTTATTTATTTCTACCTTGAAAACTGAGTATCTATTACATTAAAAAAAAAACTTGTGGCTGGGTAGCCCAGAAACACTCAATTTTCCACTTGTCGCCCGAAATAAAAACATTGCATGTCAGCATGTGGATGTTTTCTATAATCATTCCTCTAAGTAGTGATTGAACCAACCGCGATTCTGTAATCAGACGCTGTCGCACTGAGCCACGACGGTCCCAAATTTCATAACAGATAACCAAAATATGTTAAGGGTAGCGATTTGCAGAAGTCTAGGATCTCGTATATACAGGAGGTTGCGGCTACCGGATTAACTCTAACGAACCATATGATGTAATCTTGTCAGGGCTGGTCGAAGTCACACGTGAAGTCAGTTATGTATGAAATATTGTTACAAGAGCTTACTAAAGGGTTTTTTTAAGATTAAAATGTTATTTATAATAATATATAGGTCATTGTAACGCGTGGGACGTCGTCTGATTGAAATTGTGATTGGTTGTGGATTCGATTCTCACTCGGGGGAATGATCATAATTTAATAGTTTTCTTCACAAAGAGCGGCTTTTACGTCCACCATTCAACATGCAGTGTCTCGAATTCGAAAATAAGTAATAAAAATAATATAAATAATTTTATTTTTAAATAAATAGCATTATCATTTCCAGAGATGTTAAAAACAAAAATAAGTTGATATAGAACCTATGGCTTAGTGATCATAGCACTTGGACAGTTTTCAGGAGCAGGTTCGAGTCCCGCTACGTACAATTATTTATATGTTTTCTTGTCAAGCTTTAAAAAATGTGACAGTACAACGAATCAAAATTGCCATTCGCTAATTAGCTATTATTATATTAAATGCAACACGCTTTTTCCAAACAGGGTAGGAAAAGAGAACCTAGTGTCAAATAATTCCGTTCTCCGCTCTTCACCTGGAGGATTATAATTACTTTGTTTTTCCAAAGCGACAGAATGGAATTGAACTTACAACCATCGCGCTTATAGTGAAACATTGTTCCACTAAGCCACGAAAGCGTCAAGTTATTAAAAAAAAAAGAAACTCCTTTTTTATATTTTCAGCTAATTCAACTGTTTATTATTTTTAATAAAGCTTTTAAATAAATTGCTTCTTTTGCAATTTATCACAATCTTGTATGAAAACCTAAAATCTAATATATATTATTCCAATTTCAAATCCAAGGTTGGAGGAGAAACAAATTAACGATATCTGAGTAAAGCAGTCTTTACTTTTTCAACGTTCAGTAATCATATTCAAACTAAAATACAATAATAATTAAATTGTAAATGATAAAATAAACAATTTATTTGATGAAATTAACTTAAATTTGCTATCGAAAGCATTTTATTTTACATTAATTTTATAGCCCTTCGTGACTGAATGACACAACGCATAAATGTAATCGCGATCAGTTGTGGGTTCGATTCACATTCGGTGATCTCGATTTCGGAAGGGAAGTAGAGAACTGAGTATTTTGACATTAAACTAGGTTTTCTATGTGGGAAAAATGAAGAAAAAATACTTTAGTTTTATGCATTTTTTAAAGTGTTATTCGCAAATTGAAAAATATATTTTTGGAAATTATAATTGAAATTAATAAAATTTTTATACGTTTTCTAAAAATATGTTTTTCAATAAATATTTAATTTAAATACAACCGCTGTCTCTTACATCTCAAAGCAGGTTAATTATTTACAGGTATTTCAAAGATCATGCTTCGAAACGTTGCATGTTGCAAGGTTCCAACTATGAGCATTCGTTACATCTAACTGACAATATCCTAAGGCAATTCATGAATAGGTATCGTGCGAGTCAAAGCTAGTAATTTATAAGCGAAACAGTTATTATAATTGCACTGTATATAATTTATTGTGTAATTTGTTGTAAGTTATTACATCATCTATCAGCCAGTAAAAGTCCACTCAAAATCGATCCTACCGTTCCATCGATCATCCGTAACAGACAGACAGATAGAAAGATGGAAGGACAAAAATTGTAAAAAATATTATTTTGGTATATTTACTTATACAGCGTATACATACAAATGCATTTAATAAAACAAAGGTGATTTTAATATTACAAACAAATCAAATGTATTTATTTGTATTTATATTTACACTATGGCAAAATGAAACACAGAATCCCATCAAACTGACTAAACTTTAACTATACTACAAGTGATAAATACACTCAATACACAATATATTTTGACAATCTACAAACAAATCTTCTCAATGAACTTATCGAGACGTAGAAATATACTTGTGTAGATTGAGATAATGTGTGTTTCATATTTGATGTTAATAGAGAATATTATGGCAAAGACTACCTGTTAATAAGCAATTGTATTATTCGCTTAGATTAGTCTTTTTATATGGATTTTTTATACAAAAATTGTAAATATTGATAGACGAGAAAGAGGATTAAAGATTCATTTAAAGGCCATCGTGGTTCAGTGCGTCTGTGTTTATAAGATTGGTTGTAAGTTCGATGCCGATCGTAAGAATGAGAATTATAATTAAATTATTTAAATTTCCACTCTGTAGAAAGAGCGGCGTGGCGTTGAGTTTTGCTACTCGCTACGCAATGTTTGGATTTCAGTCAGTAATTGGAGACTGATTTGATTTCACACTAGTTTCACTATTTTGCCATTAGAGAAAAAACTTGAACATATAAAAAAATATCAAATATTTTAAAAGATAATGCACGGAATTACAAAAGCCAGATAGAGTTACATGTGTACTTTCAATAATTTCATTAATGTGTAAGATTTGAAATATAGCCTTAGTCTACATTATATTTTAAGGGAATTTATATTTATAAATATTGGATTTCCGGAGAACGGAACTTCTTGCTGACTACCGTGCTATGTGAGAAGAAGCGTCAAGCTGCAAAAAAATATATTACTGTAATCAATCGATGTGCAATGATTAATAAATCTTTTTATTTTTAATTTACATAGCCATATAGTACTCTATCTCCCGTATCGTAGCTTTACCAAGGTAGTCAGAGAGAAAGTAATATCTCCGATTTCTCCGTTCAGATTCTCCATTTCCCGCCCGAAATCACTATATTGCGCGTTTAGCGTCGAAACTCAAAGCCATAATGAATATTAAAATATTTATTCCCTTGGGTAGGGATCGAACCCACAACCATTCGCGTTTGCTGTCAGACGCTGTCGCACTGCGCAACGACAGTCTCAATTGAGAAAATAACAATATAAATGAGGTTGTAAAATTCAATTCCCACATTAATTATGCTATTCCATATGGAAGTATCACATCTTATTTGTATCCCGCCGCTACTCGAGTAAACGAGAATGTAAGCGAAATGTGTTTTATAGACGTTGTAAAAACAAGAAAATAATAACGAATGATTTTATAGTATTATTTAATTTGTAGCCTTTTTTGTTGTTATAAAGTGGGAATATAATTAGAGTAAATAAGATATAGAGAAATATATTTGTTATGTATTTTTAAAATTTTAAAGTGACAGTTAGAAAATTGAAAACTAAATTGTAGAGAAAATCTAATTTCATACATGATACTAATATATTGAAATGCTCACTTTAAACTTTCAAACAAATTAATTGACGTTTTAAGAGGGCTTAAAAGCCTATCTACATCGTTTTTTATCTATATCGTTACATATATAAGTATATCATTATATAAAGTTTTTTTATATATTGCAATAAAATATAATATTTTGTAATGAATATAAGGATATGCAAAAACTATGTATTTTGTATGTAATCGTTACTGTTTCTCAACATTTTAATTTCATGTAACACAATAAATTTATTAATTGTCTATCAATTATATTATTCTTTTCTTTTGCTGTTTTCAATATTTTTTAGAATAATTATGCAAATATAAAAATAACCGCTTTACACGGTTCATATACCAAAACAATATTTTATCCAATTTTTCCCTCTCTCCTTTCCTTCTCTCCTTGTCTATCTGGTTGTTCCGGCTAATCTCTGAAATGGCTGGACAAATTTTGGCGGGACTTTCACTAAGAGATAGCTGATGTAATTAAAAGTAACTAGTTATTTTTAATTTAAGTTACTTTTATTCTAGAATTTCACGCGGACTAAGTAATGAGCAATTCAAGTAATACATGAAACTTAATATTACTAAACTATGGTCATATTTTTCTCAACATTAATCTAAGTGACGAAGCGTATTTTTGTGGTTAATCCAAATGGTACATTAAATAATATGGCAGGAAACTGCGTGCTTGTCAACTTGGCATCCACAGAATATTACCCAGTAAAAAAAATATTTAAAAATTTTGAGTAGTAAAAATACACATAAATTTCTGTAATATAACTTAGTTTTTTTTAATATTTATAGAAGATTTTTTACTATTGTAATTTAAAAGCATTTATTATTGCATAATAACGTAATATATCAGAAAATAGACAGTTAGTTATTAAACAACTTCACTATTTTTTAACTCATAGAGAGATAACCCAATGTCGAGAGTCAAGACACTACGTTCTTCAATTTCCGCCCGACATGGAGACATTGAGTGTTGAGTGGCGAAACTCAACGCTACGTTTATCTTATCACAGAGAAATGAAAATAATTTATATATAATAATTCCTTCGAGTGGGAATCGAACCCACAACGATTGAGGAGACAGTTCGACGCTGTCACACTGCGCTATATAAACTAAGCTTGTCCTACGATACACAAATTCTAAATACAAGACTAACTAATAAATTGCCACACCTACACACTTGTAAATGCACGCGCAGTTCAAATGTTTATTCCGTATATAATTTGTGTTTCTACTTCAACAAGTGTAGTTTACAGTTAAGTTTAGGTTTAATATCTTTGGATTGGCGAAGGCGCAGCTGCGTAGTTCAAAAGTGGTATTCTTCCAACCAAGTTTGATTCTAACAAATATCCATGCTGATATTATAAATGCGAAAGTAACTCCGTCTCTATGTGTCTGTCTGTGACGTCATGGCATCTAAACCGCTGATCCAGTTGGTATAGATCTTATAAAGCGACAACGAGGGTCTAAGTCTACAAACGCTGCTTTTTTCATTATTTTTTTTTGTTTTTAGGGAAATTCATTGTTTAATGAAAAGGCCATCGATAATATGAAACAGCTATAGGTCACACGGGCGAAGTCGCCAGCTGGTAGCTAGTTTATATAATAAATCATAGACTTCCTATGTTATTTTCATTTAAAAGTGACCTAACTCAACATTTCTAGAGTTTTAGCAATTTCTAAGATAATATAAAGATTTCTCATAATCAATTATATATTTTTGCCTTATTTAAATTTCATTCCAGGTTTGCAAAATATCATCACTGCATACTACGGCTTAGTTCACTTCCGCTCAAAGAATGTTACCAGAAAGTTCACATGGAATTGACAGAAAGTTGACTTAAAACTGACAGAATAATCATAGGATTCTGATATATAATTGATTTATAGTATAGTGTGATAAGTTAGGTATCTACGCTTCGATAAAAGTTAAATGAAGATAAGTATATGTTATACCTGCACTACAAATAAACTCGCAAAGAATAAAAACCGTTTGCAACAATAACAATACGAAAACCAAACTCTTCCAACTCATAATTCACGCATCCCAAATTTCCATCCAATTGCAAAAAGCTACAAATACATTACAGACGAGAAATTCACAGCAAGTTAAGTGTAATTTTCAATGTACTGAAAAAGGTCTAATCAAGCCGATGAAGCCGTGAACGATACATACATTAGACTTCTGCTGTGGTTTTTCATTGAAATTTCCATGTAAATTACGAAATAAACGAATGTTAAGAAAAGTAATCAGTTATATGGGTTTGAGTGAGGTTTATTTATTTATTTATACTTTATTGTACACTAGAGTAAATATTAATATATGTGGACAAAAGGCGGTCTTGTCGCTAACCAGCGATCTCTTCCAGACAACCTTAAGGTTAGGCATACTGAATTCACAATATTATAATATACTAATTATATCGTTATATCATTTACTCATATAAATAATATAAATATAATCTTGGGATATTAGAATTAAAGATTGTATTGTAGATTGGACAGGTTGTGCGTGATTTCTGCGCCGTCTTAAGATGGATCAACTTTTAAATAATGATTTTTAAGTAACTTTTTGAAATGATTTAAAGATTTCACACTTCGAGGTTGTTCGAATTTTAAGAAAATGTATTGAGTTTTATTTTAGAATTATATGAAGGCATTGTAAAGTTACAATACAATTCATTACAATACAATAAATGACAATACCTAAGACATAGACTAATGTTATGGTGAGATGTATAATCACATGTAAAATATATTATATCAAAATAGTTCTTCATTCACGACTTTTCCTGTATGACAGGCTAGCCAGTAAGAACTTAGTTTCAAGACACTCCGTTCTCCCGACATTGCGCGTTGAGTGACGCACGTCTTTGCGGCGATTTGTCTTGAACAGAGCGGAGACATGAAAATAATTTAACTATGATCATTCCACCGAGTAGGAATGGCACCAATATAACCAATCGTGATTACATTCAGACGATGTATCACAGACAGACGGTGACCAGAAATGGAGGTGAAAAATCAATATAATAGATTGAATAAAAGACTGAAAGCACTTAAATACCATAGTTTCTTTTTTAAGTTTTTTAAATTTTGAATTGTGATATTATTACTTCTAAAGTAAGATAATATATAAAACAAGTATATATTCATAATAAATAATAACACATATTATATTTTACTTACGTTTAGCGCTAACACCAACCGAAATAACCAGCATTGCGATGACAGACAGCGTGATAATGCTCTGAGCCATTTTCTGTAAAGAAAATAAAATATGATTTCAAACATGTTCTAATTTTAGCTCTGGCATCTAAGATAAAGCGTGGCGTTGAGTTCCGCCAGTCAACACTCAATGTCTCGATTTTCGGACGGAAAGTGGAGAACGGAGGTGATATCTGACTTCCCTGTTATGAGGGAAAAAAAACTGAAGCTTCTAATTTTCACAATTGTACAGTAACGCTTGTATCTAGCGTATATGTTTGATAGGAGTAAATATCGACATTTGATATGTATGAGTCCAAGTATACACGATGATTGTAGGCCCGACACCCCACACTAAAGAATTTTCTTTTTAATACGCTTTTACTAGCTTGACTGGTATGTACGTGTTTATTAGAATAAGAAAAATTTGCAACGCTGTTTTAGCTTGCTTCTTGGCTTCCAATTTGCTTACGTATAACATAAAATTTAATTTTAAAATATTATCGTTATATGGACGCACATATCGGATATACCGCACGTACTTATATAACAATAATTATTTTTATATTCATAAACATACAACAATAATAACTTATAGAACATATATACGTTACATTGCTACGTTAAGTTAAGCTGATGTATTGATATTTTTTCCGTTTACTGTTTTTAATACCATCCCTTCTTGTGTGCCAATTTGAAATATAGAATCATTTTTTAAAATCAAAATAAAAACAAATCTTTATAGTGCGATTACAATTTAACTTTATTCAGTCAATATATTAAGATTATAAAACCAATATAAAACATAATACTCAAAACAGCTAATTTACAATTTATTAATTTACTTAAAAATATTAAAATTTGCAGGATCTAATAACTACTTCTATTTTTTGTAATGAGATTTGATGAACTTCTTTAAAAGCACACCGACCTTCGTTTTTTAATTTAACTATGTAATAACAACGGCTTATAGAGTCTTAACTGAAAAACTTTATTAAATCAAACCTTAGTTAACAAATTATTTTGGCGTTTAGAAATTCGGGGCCTTCCTTCGCCTTTTGCATTTTACATAGGAATATAATTTTAACATATTATATAGGAACGTTTGTAATAATTTTATTAAAAAAATATTTATAGAAATTGGTTCTCGCCAAGTTTCATTGAATTCATTTTCTTCAACGTTGGACAGTACAGTTTTATCTGCATAACATGGAGAGGGAGAGAGTCTAATGTCAAGGCAATTCATTGTTTTCCGCCCAAATTTAAGATTGTGCGGCGGAATTCAACACCGCCTTTTGTCTTACTAGAACAGGAATATTAATATAATTTAAATATAATTATCGGCACGCGTAGTATCACGCCATTAACTTAACCACAATGGCATCTCGACTGTGTTCAGTATTTTAATTAATTAATAAAATTAAATATTAATTGTGTGTGTAATTTTATGTCCTTCAAATAATTATTTTTGTGTAAAATAATTCCTTATTTAAGCCGTCACTTTTTTCGTGAAATATAATTAATGTTTCTTTCTTGATATTTGGTTTATATAACGAGTGTACTTGTGAGACAAGTGTATTTTTTTGTAGGCAAAGAGAGATTAGTGTCTATACTCTCCGTTCTCCATTTTCCGTTCGAATTCGGGACATTGCGTGTTGAGTGGCGAAAATCAACCCTGTGCTTTGGTTTACCCGATCGGAAAAATGAAATATAAAATTGGCTTACTTTATTTATTTTAATGTAACGTTTGTATAAAAACAAGTCTACCCATATCTGTTTAATAAACACACATTTTCATATATTTGATAAACGCGGATATTTATTGCTATTTTTTATAAAATAATTAAAATAATAATAATAAAATAAAATTTAAAATATAATAATATCTGTTAAATAATCAATAATTTTATTATAATTTAAATCCACAAATGTACGTTTGCACCCATTTGATTATGAATGTCTTGACTCTAGGTTTTCTCTTACAAATGGAAAATGGCTCTGCAGTCCGAGCGCTTGGACGTTTTACGAGAGGCGCGGGTTCAAGTCAAATATTTATGTGTTTTGGTGAAAATGTTTTTCACATCAATATATATTATATCCTCTTATATCCATAAGAGTGTGAACAACACTTTAAAAATGAATTAAAATAAGAAAAATAAATGTATTTAAACATCTATTTGTAACGCTAAAAGCTACAAACATATGTTATAGTCTAAACTCAATTCTTTGACGGTCACAGTTTTGCGTAGTTCGAAATAATTTATTTGTAAAAAAGAACAATATAATCAAAATTATATTTTCTTTCATCGTTGTTTTACGAAGCCTTTAGCATCAAAGCTTCATTATTAAATTGCTTATTAATATAGGGATTCGTCGATTTTTCTAATGGTTTTAAGTGCGTCAATAATACTTTTATATAGTATTATAGAACGAGATTATCTTGGCACAGTGGCACACATGTACTGTAAACGCTATAGTTGTAACTTCAATATCTTCTAAGGGAATATTATATATTATATTTAAGCTATTTTTCAAGCGTGCTCTGGTGAGGCAAAGCGCGGCGTTGAGTTCCATCACTAATCGCCCTATGACTCTTCTTAAGATAGAAAGTGAAATATTCTCTAAAAACCACGGCTTGCAAATTCAGATACTCAGTATTTTTTTTCTACATGTATTCAATTATGAGTAAGGGCAAAATAATATAACTCTCAGGCGAAATCTTAAACATATATGTTTTTGCCTCTATCATGTTTAATCTAGATCATATCAAAACGATTCCATCGGTTAAAGAAGTGTTACTTAAGTATAATTATTGATAACCGCAAAATAGTGTAAAAATTTGTAGGAAATACATTTAAAATTTTTATCTTTTTCGTTATCCTGCCTGTAATGGCAATATATCCATACTTAATATTATTAATGTGAATGTAACTCTGTCTGAATGTCTGTGACGACCAAACCGCTGAATAATTGTTATAAAATTTTATATAGAGATACTTGAGGGTCTCAGGACGTACCTAGGCTACTTTCGTCCTTTTTTTTATTTTTCCAGCAATTTTATTGTATTACGAAAAGGACGCAAAAAATATGAAACAGCTTTAGCACACACGGGCGAGCGGGTTGCTAGTATGTCATAAATACTTTGTATTGCCATTAGTTCTGGACGTAAGCAAATTTCCAAGCAAATCGGATATGATACGGTGATACTGAAATACCTTGAAACTAAGTGAAATTGTGTGAAAACATTAGATTTAATTTATTCCAACAATTAGATATCACAAATAAGTTTGGGTTGTGGACATACCCATCGTGTCCACGACGGTGGATCCACCCTTGTTTTCAATATATCAATATTTACAATATAATTATTTAATAATATAACAAAAATCTATTTTAATTGATACAAGACAATTTTAACGTAAAATGCATTTCTTAACTCAGTCTTTTTACATACAAGCCGCCTTAAGACCGGCCTACCTGTCCATACTAAAATTTTATTCATAAACATAAATGTATTGCTGTCTCTTCCGTTTGTTGGCTGTACTGGTGACTAGACATTACACATATTTAAAAAAATAACTAATATTCTCATACTAAGTTTTCTTTACCTACACTAAAAGATAAGGGGAATGATATTTTAAGAGGCGTGGGTTCGAATCCATTAGGCTACGTTCCAAATTTGTATACGTTTTATAAAATCTTTTTCACATCCAAAGTGATTACTACAATTTCGCTTTACGTTTTGAATCTGTTATTTATCCATAATAATATTATAAATGCGAAGTAACTGTATGTCTGTGACATAACCACGGTCAAACCTCTGAACCAATTGAGATTTAATTTTATATAGAGATACTTGATTGTTTTTTCTCCCATTTATTTTTTATCTTTCCATGAATTTAATTGTTTTACATAAATGCCGCCGAAAATACGAAACAGCTATAGTTCACGCGGGCGAAACCGCGAACGATATTAGATTAGATTAAAAAGTTGACACTCACTGTGTATCATAATAACATTTTAGACATTTAGAAAGCCAAAGTAAATAAATTCATATTAATTAACTGCCCTAATATGTTGCCGGAACAAGTTGCTAATTATCCTAAACAAATATCGTTCTAGGTTGTATTATGGCATGCCCTAATTTATTCTGGCGAGATTACTGAGATGTTTAATATTCAATTTATGTATAAGTTTATTTCTGTACTTATTTGTATAATATAAGACACACGGCGTTAAATTCCGCCATTTAACACGCAATGTTTCACTACCAATTAATATTAAATTTATTTAAAAATAGTTTTATATATATATATGCCTGTCCATATGCATCTCTTAAATTTTAGAGGACAGATAGACTAATCTTAGATATTCTTGTATTCTAAGACTTTGTCTTAAAATTTATTATGTTTTTAAAATAAAGTTGATAATGATGGTTTTAGAACTGCATGAACCCACAATGATTATATCACTAATACTTGAAGGGGCCAAATAGAGATAAAAATAAAATTTGAAATTATCTTGATTATTATTAATTAACTAGAAATTTTCCAAAAAACGCTATTTTAACCGAAAAACAGTTTAGTTTGTTATTTAGTTACTTTATATACATTGGATTACATTTTAATATGTTTCTTTTTAAAATATCGCAAGCTAATGTTATGTACATTAAACAGCTTCTTACTGGACACTCAGAGAAATACTAATGTCGAGACACTCCCGTTGTTTTCCACAACGCGGCAGAAATCAACGCTTATATAATATAAAGACAAAATTGTATTATTTCTTTTACCTGGAAGAACTTGAGAATAAGAAGCTGCATAATTAACATGATTGAAAACAAATTAAACAATTGTAAAAGTTAAAATATCGCGTCCTTTTTCAATTTCTTTGCTAAACTAAAAGGAAACATTCAAGGTATTTCTAATACCTCGTGTAATATATATTTCCTTCAGCTTCACGCATAGCAAGGTAGTCAGATAGAATCTAGTGTCAAGTCACCCCATTTTTCACTCGAGATCGAGACTATGCGTTTTGAGTGGTAGAATTTAACCGCGATTTATCTTTGTCTTGGCACCAGTGCCAAGAAATCGAACTCACCACCGTCGCTTATACAGTTAGACGCTGTCACACTATGCCACGATAGCCTCCTATTTTTATATCCACCATTTTAATATAAATATAAATATGGTATTAAATAAAAGTACTAATAAAATGACTAGAACGATTGCGTTTATCTTCGTACACACTTCACTAAATTTTCTTGCTGCATATAAAGGTTTTATGATTAAAGAGTATAATTTTACATATATATTTTGAAATTGAATGCACAGTGGGACAGCCTTTGTCTGTAAACGCGATTGGTTGTGTGTTCGATTCCCGCTCAGGGGAATGGTTCGATTTGACGATTATCTTCCAACTCTGATGAGACAAAGAGCGGCGTTAAGTTCTGCCACTCAAGACGCAATGTGGAAAGTGGAGAATGTAGTGTCTTGGCACCATGTCTCTATGCGGGAAAAACGTGCTGAAGCTGTATACAAACAAAGTTTCAAAGCTATTAAAGCCCAAATCTCTACGACTCAAAACAACCAACTGTAGGTAATAAATAAAACGCATAGAAAAATAAAAGTTAATAATCTAACAGTTACCTAAGTTTCAGAACACATTTACTGTTACAAACAAAGCCTAGATGATGAAATACCAAAACTTTTAAGTTCGTACAAAAGTTTGCACGTAATTGAAATAAATGATAGAAAGTGTACTATAAATAAAATTACTCAAAGAGCGGCTTGAATGGCTTTGCTCATATATAAATTATTTTCATTTTCCGCCATTAAGACAAAGCGCGGCGTTGAACTCCGCCAATAAATACGTAATGAAAAACATATTTTTCGAAAATGTATAAAATTTTTAACGCAGCGAGATTCGAACCCGCGCCTCTTGGAGATGTTATATAAATATAAATTAATACTAAAAAAAAACAAATTAATATCTACATAAATTACTTAAAAATAACAGTTAATTACAAAAAAAAGGAAATATGAAAGGCAATAAGAAAATCATGCAAGTAATGCTTAAGGGGAATAAATGGTAAACACACGAAAAAAATATTATTATATTATTTAAATATACAAGTTTGTAATATTATTGTAACTTTCCCGTTCGTGACTGTTTCCTCGTAAAAAACTTTACTTGTTCAAAAGATGATATATGGTTACTTTTTTCTATTTATAGGCATATATTTGATTATTTGAACTAGTTAGTTGCCTCGTTGACGCGTAAACGCGCCTTGCTAAGCAACGTCTTATTCAAACATACCTATAACTACATCTATTTTTTTTAATTTAATGTATTTCTATGCTCTATATAAACTATAACTGTGTCAATTTTCATTCATTTCCCACCGCGTAATTTTCGTAATAAGGGTATAATCTATTATAATAATATATATAATTATTCACGTATTAATATAATGATAAAATCTTCAGTTACTCATTAAGTGACGAACAGACAAAGCACAGGCGATACTACTGGTCGAGGAAAGCTGAAACTTGACATGTAATTTCCTTAGGAAGTATAGGGGAGAATTTAAAACTTAGAATTTTCTTAAATTATGCCGGAACGGAACAAATTCCATTTAATTCAAACAAAGTTTGTGATATTTAGTTTTCAAACAAACATCAAGTTTAATTATTATATTACAAATATTTTATTAACTGTGATTAAATCTGTATAACTATCTACATCATATATTGATTGTTTTATTGCCAATTAAGTTGTAATTTAAAATAAAATATGACGACTATGCCACTAAACAAAAGATCTGAAAATTCAGATTTAGTCCTCTGCCACTTGTTATAAAAATCGCCTCATTCATCCCAAAGCTGAAGCTAATATTTTTTCTTTTAGACACACCAGTCGTAAAAAACGAACAATTAGAACTCACAAGCATTTAGAAGCTGTATAACTAACTATATATACAGCTTCTACCACGCTCTTTTTGCTTCTTTACTCAAACCAGGGTAAGAAGAGAGAAGGTTGTGTCTAGTCACTGCGGTCTCCTTTATGTATCATTTATAATGCCCCCAAAGTAAATAGCACAAAACTTTTTTATTCTTTTCACCTTTGAACTAGTATAATTCGTAAACTTACTTATTAGCTGCAAGTTACATTATAATGGTCAGTCAACTTTTAAGCTACTCCTTTGAGTGTGAACGAAGATAAAGGGTAATTTAAAATGCATATTAGTAAAGCTACTGTATTATCACATGGCAAATTAGTTGGATTTTAAAATTTTGTGTAGTAGCTGCAATGTTTTAGAGATATTTATATTTTTGAGATATTTTGAAAACTGAATTGTAATTTATTAACGTATTGTAAATAATATTTTTTTTATTTTTTCTACGAAATATTTGTATTTTTCTTTTAGCTTCACGCTTTTTTCCGCATAGCAGGGTAGGCAGTGTCCAGACACACAGCTCTCCATCTTCCATGTTGCGTAGGAAAATTCATCGCCGCGATTTGTCAGAGCGGAGAAAATAAATCATTCTCCAGAGTGGCAATCAAACCCACAACCATAGCGATGGCCTCTAAAGGCAAATAAAAATAATACAAAAATATCACGAACTTTAGCCTTATAAGGCTTTTAAGTGTACCAACTTGATAAGCATGTTAACTTGTCCCTATTTCAAACTCAAAATAAATTTCTAGCGTTAATTGTACATGGAATGTTTGAAAATTTATCAAACTTTAAGGCGAAAAAGTTTCCGCGTACGCTTATTCACGAGCTTTTGTTTTTATTACAGCTGATTGTAGTAATAGAATTATAAATAACTTAAAGTAAATTTTTGAGGTAATATACGGGTTAAGCCAAGTTCATTTTAACTGTTTAACGGAGTTTACTTCGACTCTTGACCTAGAGTTTCTAAATTTGGATTATCTGTGAAAGCTTATTGAGAT
Organism: Podotricha telesiphe; assembly: GCA_038994665.1. Lineage (NCBI taxonomy): Eukaryota > Metazoa > Arthropoda > Insecta > Lepidoptera > Nymphalidae > Podotricha > Podotricha telesiphe. The sequence continues at coordinate 100,496 of JAOYRR010000097.1, forward strand.
TATTTTAAGTATTAATTACGGTACAGTAAATTTATTATAAAATATGTTAATTAACAATAAAAGTGAAATTTCCAAAAAATCTGAAATATACTCCCTAGAATACTATGGATTGTCCGTGAGAGTGCCGGACATGGCGTTGCAGAGAGAGGGGCTCGGAGATCTGCTTGAGACTTGCTTTTATTTAACACTTCGTCCGAACGTATGATCGCATGATTTGAGGTTGACAATTCGCGGTATAGCTACTAATAAAGCTGTATAAAAAACACACCGTTCAACGGTACTTGGTTTCCAAATTGCGCGGGTTCGAATCCCGCTACAAAGATAAAGATGCTTATTGCGACCGAACGTTAACTTCTCGTCTTTTAAATGTAAAATAATTGATATAATATTTCTTAATGGTGCCATGCATTAGTAAAGTACGAAATTGCAGAAATATTTTCAAAAAGAATTCAAATGAACGATGCTTAATAGCTCTTGTACCTATATCTTACCTATACCTCATTGGTATAATCCAATTAATTTAATTTTCATACACAAACAGTCTCTACTGGTTACTGTAATACTGTATTAAATACATTATTCATAGATATAAGAATATATTATATACTTTTATCTACATATACTAAGTTATAGCACTTATTTTCGTGGTAGAACTGACGATGATAAAACATTCATATTTTCTGTATTTGTATTTTTTACATCGAAGCCCATCGTGGTACAGTGTAAACGGGATTGGTTGTGGGTTCAATTCCTACTCAGAGGAGTTATATCATTTATTTATTTTCTTTTTTTCGCTCTGGTGAACAAGAAAAAGTGTGGCATTCAGTTCCGCCACTTAACATGCATTCTACATATTTCGACATATCGAAAGAAACAGACAGCATCTCATGTTAAAACTCATTTTTATAAATTTTCGCTTATAACATTTAGTGTTAAGTGGTGGAATACAAATAAGTGCTTTCATTTACTAGATCGGACAATGAAAAATAATTGACATAAATCGTACCCCCGTTAAAGATCGAACCCATAGCTATCGCAAAAATACAGTCCGACATGATCCACTGCGCCATAATGACATAGAATGTTGAACTTGAATAATGGTAGATTTACTTGTAATTTGAATTGGTTTATTTTTAAATAGAGAGCTGATTTATTTGTTGTTTCGTAATACGAATATTTGTACTTTTTATCACTTTTAATATACAAAATATAAAAGAAATACATAGTCGCTATATTGAACACCACAATAAAAGATACCTGGTATATTATTAGACCACCACATTTAGGTAATTTTACAAATGGTAATTACTATTATTTTTATTAACAATAGTTACGTTTCCAAATTAAAAGAGGTTAGCTGACGAGTTATAATAAATATGCTTACATTAGTTTTTCAACTTTTTCGGTCGTCTAAATGTAATAGCTAATGTAATTCTTATATTAAAAGAATTTATGAAAGCACACACAAAAACCATTATCGGTTGGATATACTAATAGTTTATCGACATAACATAATATTAACAAAACTTCAGTCAGTTCTACGGCTTATTTATAAACGGGTTTTAATTATCAAAGTAATCCACAATATAACTTCACAGTTCACAGTTTCACAGTTTTACTAAACAATGTAAAGAACTTGCAACTGACTTGTCTTTTTGTGAACCAAAGCAGTGTCTAATGATAGTTTAACATACGCTTCGCTATCGCTATCGCTTTGTATAGTTCTGGTTTTTTTTCTTATTAGTAAAATATATTAAAAAAAGCAACTTCATACCTTTTTCCGCATAACAGAGTAGTCAGAGAAAACCTAGTGTCAAAACATCTTTCTTCGCTTTCTGCCCGAATGCATGACGTAGCGTGTTCAGTGGTGGGACTCAACACCGCACTTTATTTTATTCCTTATTCAGAGCAGGGAATCAAAAATAATTAATATCTTTTTTATCTTTTGAGAATTGAACCCACCACCAATTGCAATTACAATAAGTTATGTATATACTTATTTACGCCATATCATGTCACATTGGGTTGTGGCTGTGTTATACAAATATTCGGGGGAGCATCCATACTAATATTATGAATACGATGGTACTGTCTGTCTGTCTGTGACTTTATCACGGCATACCCGCTGAACCGATTGTGATGGATTTTTTTATAGGGAATCTTCCAATTTCATTGCTTTACGAAAAGGTCGCGAGAATACGAAACAGCTATAGCTCACGCGGGCGAAGACGCGAGCGGTGAGCCAGTTTATATATATTTACATATATGTAGACATATTATCAGTCTCGTTAGTAAAAGGAAGCACAAAACGGAGAATGAAGTAATAATCGCTATAAATTTCGATTAAACTACAAAAACCGTAAAATTTAAATAAAAAACAAAAAGCTAAATGGTAGTCCCATTCCCAGTCCCGTGGTGCAGTATGACAGTGTCTGACTGGATACACAATGGTTGCGTTGAGTCCCGCCACTATACACCCAATGTCTCGGATTCAGGCGGAAAATGGAGAACAGAGTGCTATAATGTAATGCTAGTTTCTCTTTGCCTACTATGCAATTTGGGGAAAAGCCTATTTTTTTTCTATTAGAACAAAGAAAACCAAATATCACTAAAACAAAACAAAATATCACTAAAATAAATTGAAATTCAATCAAACAATAGTAATCACTAAAATGAAGCTTTCCATACAAATATCTCTATATACGCATCGTGTGTTTTGTATAATAAAGCGAATTTCCATAGTATTTTAGGTAATGGCAATATTCTTGTTCTTCTCATGCATTAGGGATATACGTAATATATAAGAGATTATGTAGAAATTTAAAGTTAAGTAAATAAGTATTGTATGGGTCTGAGTACACGCATATATAATACAATTCCACAACCTATGTTAGTTTTGCAACTCCAGAAATTTAAAATCTTATATTACATTTAAATTATTTTCATTTCTTCGTTCTTGCTACCTAAGATAAAGCGAGTCAAAACGCAATTAATGTGTCGATTTCGGGTGGAAATTGGACAACGGAGTGTCTTGACACTCGGTTCTCTCCTTTTATTAAAATTATTTAAATTTATTTAAAATAATTAAAATTCCAAATATTATTTATTTTGACCTTGATAACAAATATAAAGTAAAAACTAATAAAATCCACAGCGTGATTTAGAATAACTAAAGCTATTTCATTATAATTTATTACATATAATTGAAATCTACTAAATGTGGTGAGACCTGTGGACCAATTGCATTTTGAAAATTAAATTTGGCTTAATGTGATTATTTTGTTATTTAGTAGCAAAGGAATAATTGTATCTAAATTACTTATATTAACCTGCTCTGATAACACAAAGCGCGGCGTTGAGTTCCTCCACTCAAAACAAAACGTCTCTAAATCTGGGACTAGGTCCTCTCTGCCTATCCCACTATGCGGAATAACTGTAAAGCTATTTTTTGGGAGACTTAATTATCGCAGTGGCTGTGAGTTAAACTCTACTTTATTTGGTGATACAAAATGGGGCTTTTGTCTTCACTAAGCGTAAACGTAATCGTAGTGTCTTTACTAAGCCAAAAAACAATTGACTGATTAGTTTAGTTTTTTTTTATTTTAGCTCGTTAATTATTTATTATTTTTAAATAGTTTTTAGCTTGTAGTTCAATTTACCGTTTATATTTTCTTATTTACGTACTTTACTCAGATAATATACCTAGAAGTAAATCGATGTAATCGCCACTTAGCGTCTATTTTAGATATATTGAGTAGAGAACGGAGTGTCTTGACACTAGGTTCTTTACTATGTGAAAATAAGCGTGAAGCTGACTATCGGATGCTGAACTCATTACCGTCGTCCTTTGTTTGTCTAACTATGCCCATTTTCACCCAAAAACCCCGCTTAATTCACACGACCGGCTAAAAAGTCATTCCAGGATTCTACTACCCCGATTAGATGGCTTCTTAATGTATTTACGGTTTTAAAAATTGTTAAATTTAATATTATTTTGTTAACTTATTAAAGTTGTTATATTGAAAATGATTAACACTTTAATGGTTATGATAACTATAAAACAATTGTAGCCTACACGTCAAAAACTTCCACATGGCCATCGAAATAAGACAAAGCGTAAGCTTTTACAATAGGATCCCAGAAAAGAGAGAGAGAATATTCTATATCACAATTTTAAAAAGTAAAAAGTCGTTTGTTTTGTATTCAAGTATTTTATTTCAAGGATATCATTATCACTTATAAATCTGTAAATTATTGATTTGAATAAAAGCGCCACTGAGTTTCTTGCGCCGGTTCTTTTCAGGTCTGAGGCATTAACGTTAGTGCACTGGTGGTTAATTATATGACGTTCAAAAATTGAAGCATTTTCTTCAACTTCTTATTTTAAATAAAATTATTTGACTTTGACACACAAAAATCGTAAGAAAATTAGTAATATAATAAATACTTTGCTAAAACTGCAAAACACGCTTTAACCTGTCCTCTGGTCTCCATGTCAAGGACATTAAATTCATACCATAAAAATATTGTATTATCATCGGAAACGGACACATGTGCAAAATTTCAAACAAATCGGATGCCAAAAATTTTGTAGTTACGTTGGAAGATATTCCATTGATAGATAGAGAGATACAGGTGCAGTCAATAAAAGTGTGTTATTTAAGTGAAGTTCCTGTAGCACAGTTCAACTACGCGAGCTACGGAATAGGGATAGGAAGTTGAAATCGTAGTCAAATTAATATATAAATAAATATTAAAGTAAGTAACAGATTTGATTTTTGTCACATTCTGCTTTGTAATATGTAATGCGTAAACAGAAAACGGCTACAAATATATAGGAATATGGAGGAGGAGAATATATTTTTGTATTTGAAAATGTTCCTATTTTGTCAATAAAGCAATAAAATCTATATTGTAAGAAAGCATTTTTAAAATGAATAACATTTCCACTAATTTACTCGCATTTAGGTGTGTAAAAGTACAGTGCAAATCTTTCACGGTTGTAATTTGGTCCGTTAACCATCATTTTAAATTGCGTGTTGGGTGCCAGAACCCGATAATACTATAGATAATCAAAACATTTTATGAACTCGTAACAAAATTTAAGCAAAGATATTTCAACTGGCACTTTGATGTTGCGTCTACTTTATAAGGGTGTTTTAAAACTTAAAACCATAATATTTAAATTTTATTTTGATTCACAATATACATTAAATTTTAAATATTTTTTAAATTTTGGAATAATTTTCTTTCGACTTTACGCTTCATAGCAGGGTAATAATCAAAGAGAGCCTAGAGTCAAAACACTTATTTTCTACTTTTCGCCCGAATTCAACGCCGCGCATTGTCTTATAACCAGAGCGGCATACCGAAAATACTTTAAATATAAAAATTCCTTCGTGTCGGAATCGAACCTACGACCAATTTACAATCAGACGCTGTAATACTGTGCCATGAAGATTTTTTTTAAATACTTAACTGATTTCTTTCCAAAAGGATTTTTCATTAAGTTGTAAAAGTTAGAAAGAGTTTCTGAAAGTGAGAATTTTCATAAAGGAATTTATAGTTTCTATCAGCTGTCAGTTTATCAGGGACCTGATATTATTAACAATTATACAAATTGTTAATTCCTAAATATTTCTACAGACCTATTACATTGTAAAAACGCAAACTGCATATATGACAATTATTTTTATAACCGAAATTATTTCTAAAATACGTGTTGACGGGGCACACGAATACGTAATAAAATAAAATATCGTCTAATTCGAAATTAAAAAGAACCAAATCTTGATAAATGCATTATTTTTCGTCTTAAGAAATAAATTATTCAAATATGAATTGTAAGTCAGTAAGTAATTTTATTTTAAAGAAGTTTTGTAAGTTAATATATATTTTTTTTATTTGAAGCGTTGGATTTTTATATATTTTTAGAAATTGTAGTATAGATTAAATAAAGTCAATTTCTAATGACAATAACTCAGATATCTTTTTAATCATTTTTCTTGAATTTCACTTTGGATTGAACACATATCATTCACTGTAACTTTTACTCAAAGAAATTTACAAAACCTTCATAAAATTATGAAATCTACAAATATGTATTATAAAAAGATCATTTACAATTACGAAATAATTTATAAAAGTTATATCAAAAATAATACTTAAAAGAACTACTTACGTATAGGTTTACAGGTGAGCAAGACCTACAGCAACCGGTGATTTCTCGTGGAATGCGCTTGGGCGGGCCGAACGCAAGCTTTTAAACGCCCTCCACAGACCACCAATGGCGTGGGTTGGTACGTAGCTACGATATTATAATAAATAATATAATATAAATGTTTTTTATAAGATTTCCACCTGTAAACGTTGTATATAGTTACAATTACATTACTATTGCTAATAAAATGTTAAAAAGGTGATAATTTTTTATCTACTTTATATGTATATAATAGTTTTATTGATAATTCAGACTAAGTTTAGTGACTGAGCTTTGAGTTTTTTTTATGACGTGGTTTAAATTTGGAATTGATTCGTTAAGAAGATTGAATTTATAATATGCTTATCTCTTATCGGACAGTAGACCGTAAAAATATCGATGCGTTGGAGATGTGATATTGGAGAAAAGTTCTTCGCATTCCATGGAAAAATACTCCACAGTTGTTATGACCAGATAGCCTCTCTTGCCGGATTCTCATTTCCAATTGCGCTGAGAGAAGCTGAAGACCGACTCAGGTAGAAGAAATTGACGACGCAGGACTTTCAGAGACGCAACCTTCAGTAATGAAGAAAACGAGAAAGACTATGAAGAAGAAGATACTTATCTCAAATATTCTACCATAATAGCAGCTAAATGGATATGAATCTATTTAAAAAAGAAGAAAAAGTACTACAGCCTGAATCGTTTGTTTTGATCAAAATGTGTTTAATATGTCACTAGTAATACTGAACTAAATCAGACCTATAGGTGCTTTTCTTTGTTTTTATTTTAATACCCAATGTATTATGTAAATTATGCCTACCTTAGAAACTATATAGTCTCATGAATGAAATGTTGTTTATATGTATGTAGTTTTATGTAATCATCATAATCTAAACTGTCGTCTTAAACAATGACGCATGAATTAAATTTTTAGAAAAAATAATAAATTTAACGCAGCTAGATTCGAACCCGCGTGTCTTGGAAACCGTCCAAGCGTTCTGGCCGCTAAGCGCATGGCTTTAGGCTAAGGCATGTTTTATACGTTTTCAAAAAATGATTTCCAATTTCCCAAGTGTGTGAATAACACTTTCAAAAATATTTTAAACATTATGAATTATTCTGCGTAACTTAAAGCTGCCTCTCCCACCAGACCTGAGCAGAAGGTAGACAGAGAGAACCAAATGTCAAGACTAGTAATAAAAATATTTTAAATAAATTTCATTTCCTGGTTTTTCATTCGACCCCTAATCATTTAATTTAAATTATTATACTATTATTTATATTATAATGCCATATCTATTCATACTATAGACGGGATCCCGCCCAAGCTGCGATTTGCACGGATTTCTAGCAATGCGAAATAGAAATAGCTTTCTATCCCTTTTACCGAACTCGCATCAAGTTATTAAAGTTGCAATCAGTTGATTACAGTGTTGTTTCCAACTTTATTAAAGAAGCACTCGACTCTTAATTACAAGTGTTGATATATGACTATTTATTGCTGTTATATATATTTTTATACACATAGCCGGCTAGTGGCAAGGCACTCTGGTCTTTACTTGCCGCCCAAATAGAGCTCCGTCACTCAACAGAATATCACAATATCTCGAATATTGCGTGTTGTGTGGCGTAACTCAACACTGCGCTTCCTTTTGTTAAACAGAGCAGTGAAATGAAACTAATAAGATTTTATAAATCCGCCGAGTGAGAATTGAATCCACAACCAATAGCGGTTAATCACAGACACTGTCACTGAGACTATATATGCTTTATTAGTATGAAGACAAAAACAAACTGTAGATTTGAATTTAAAAAGGTTTTAATATGTACTGAAAAGTAATAAAAACTTTTACAATTCTTTTAAGAAAATTAAGCAAAAATCTAAATTAAATGTGTTTTAATTTATTAAAATAAATATTTTAAACGTTTGGTTTTGCAGATTTTTCCACACATAGGCAAAGAGAACCTAGAATTCGCCATTGTGTGCTAAGTGGAGGAACTCAACGCCGTACTTTATCCTCAGGATGGAGAAATAAAAATAATTTAAATATAAACAGACTACCGAGTGGAAATCAAACTCAAAACCATCGCGTATACAGTCAGACGCTGTCACACGGCGCCACAATAGGCACTTTTTTGTATAAATAAAGATATATATTTAGTATACGTAACAAAGGTAACGCGTATTTTACGCATCTTGTATTTAAATTCAAAAGAGTACAAGAGTTCATGAAAATCAGCATACGTGTCTGGATCCGATAACATAATATATAGCCTAAACTTGAAATCCTTTCCGGGACGACTAAGAGAACAAGAAAACAACTTTAATATAGTTCCTGTTAGTGTCTTTTCTAAAGTACTATTAATAAATAGAATTACAATACTAGCAACCCGCTCGCGGCTTTACCCATGTGAACTATAGCTGTTTCGTAATGAAATTCCTGGAATTTTTTTTGAAAAAGACATAAAAGAAAACGTAGCCTATGTTCATCACATATCATTTACAATCACGACCCTCAAGTATCTCAATGTTAAATTTAATAACAATCGGTATAGCAGTTTGACCGTGATGACGTCACAGACAGACAGACAGTTAGTTTCGCATTTATAATATCAGTATAGTATGATATTTGAGAAAATACTAACTCAAGTATACTTTCATTTTTTTTTTGAGTACAGTAAATTCATTAAACGTCACTTGCGTGTAATATTGTACTTACCAAGTAGATAAGCAATTTTTGACAAAAATGGAGCAAATAATAAGATGTTTTGGTTTTCGGAATATTTATACATTTTAAAATGAAACTGTTTTAACCGGATTAATCGCGTATATGTTGGTATTGATGATACATTTTAAAAAACCAGGCGTTTTAAACACTTGTCAGTTGTCCGTGGTTATAGGTTCACTAGTTAGAGTCTACATGTGCCCACGGATTACTGTACAAAATTTACGCGATTAATCCAATAAAAACAGTTTTATTTCAAGACGGAAAATAAGTTATAGTTATATATTTCTACTTAAACAATTTTCAGTCAAATGTATAATATAAAGTTGACTTTCGCCCCTCTACATGCAATGTCTCGATTTCCAGGTGGAAAATGGAGAACGGAACGAGAACGGTCTTGAGACTAGACTAGTCTTTGAATAGCTTCATCAAATGAATCCAAATTTTAAGGTTAGGAACCAACATCGCGTAATTTAAATACGGTGATGTAGTTAATTGCCGTTATGCTCAGGCTTCATGCCAAGTTGAAAACAAACAAGCTCTAATTTAAATGTACGAAATATATTCAAAAATTACAAAATGCACTGAATATGTATAAGTAAAAAAAAGAAACATTAAATAAACTTAAAGCGCAGCGCAGAGTTCTGCCGCTCAACACACAATGATTCAGATTCTGGTGGAAAGTGGAGTACGGAGTGCTTTGACACTAGATTCTGTCTAAGTACCCTGCTATACGGGAAAAAGTGTGAAGCTGAAAAAAGTATATATTCGTATACATAATTCAAACTATGGTAGACGAAAGAGTCATAGGTAGCCTTTTATTATTTATTATGATTTTATCATAATATATAAGAGTATCGAAAGTTATTTGGAATTTTTCTACAACAGAAAATTTGAACATATTTTGTATGCGTATAATTATTGAGCAAAAACTATCAAAGGGTTTTTCAAAGTAAGTGTACCGCCAGTCACTGATGTACTTTATTATTTCTTTTTTCCACGATTTTCCCCGCTATTATGGGGGTGGCCGTCACTTCATTTTTCTTCCATTTCTAGACATATTATATTTTAAGCCATAAAATAAAGACTAGCGACATATTATACTCAAATTTAATAGAAACGCGAATGGTATATCTTAGAACAATCGTATTTGGCCAGAGACTAATAATGCCACATAATATTGTGGCGCAGTGTGACATCGTCTGACTGTATATGCTGTGGACAACCATAGCGTAATAGAATTATTTCACGAATAAAAATCGAGTGGGAATTGAACCTTTGTAGGAATGATTCTATTTAAATTATTTTCATTTGTCCGCTCGGGGGACAAGATAACGTGCGGCGTTGAGATATATCACCCATCCCACGCATTGTATCGGATCCGTCCGGAAAATGGTGAACGGATGTATTCCCTGCCTATCCTGCATAGCGGAAGACATTGCGAAGTTGAAAAGAAAAAACACTACATTTATTACAAGTATTTATTTAATATGCCATGTTAGTAAATATACTTGAATTCTTTTTTAATGTAATATTTACAATTTATATAAATTAATTATGAATATAATATTTTTTTCTAATATTGCAAGTTTAATTTGACAAACTTCTTAGTAACTGATTGAGCACACAAATAAATATTGTTGTCGATTTAATATTGAGGGAAGGCGTGGCCTAATAAGTGACGTCACTGGACCGGACTGAAGTGACGTGATTCAGGACGGGGCGAGCGGCCACCTGCCGTTGCGCTAGCGCCTTATCGAACACGGTGAAAGACGGTGGATAGGTAGCTGGGTTAGTCCAACTTATTTAAAGACCAGACGTTGCCAATCCTTGTCGCCCAATGTAGCCAGTTCATAAGTTTATATAAGATTTAGTTGCTATATAAACTGATATATTTGTATTTATAATACCGTAGAAAATTAATATTTTTAATAAAACTAATCGAATCAACGCCTCAATGGACAACTAAGTTAAGGCCGGTCTGGGTAAATTAACTTTGGCGTCGAAAGTTTAAGGAAACATTGACATATTAACCAATAGATGGATTAGTCCCACGTTAATCAATATATGGCATTTATAAGATATATTCGTGAGATTAAAGTTTTGAGACGAACAACCTTAATTGAATATTACTGTAATATTAAGTTATATTTTAATTCGCGCATTATGTTTTATTTGCATTTGCATATGGCCTTTATTTCAGTGTATATGTACGAGTGTCAAGCACTTAGTGTCAAGACACTCCGTTCTACACTTTACGCCTGAATTCGAGACACTGTGTGTTGGCTGGTGGTTCTGGTAACAATCAAAATTATTTAAATATCACCATTCTCTCGAATTATAATCGACCCTCAACAATCGGATTTCCGCCACAATAGGTTATCTATTATTCTATTAATAAAGAGTACACTAACTAAATTATATTTGAAACTTTCAGTTCTTTAATTCTGGCGCTTCGAACGTTCAGGTTGAGTACTTATCACTTCGCCAATATCTCGCTGTATGGATTCGAGTCTCAACTGAGGCCCTTGCGACAGCGTGGAACTAATTTAATAGTTTCCTCTCGAGGTCTCCAAGCCAAGGTCGGAACTTTTCTAGCTCGGCCGCCCCCAAAACCCAGTGACGCTATAGAAGCCACTATGGCCAACAGCATACTACACAATTGAAAAAAAAACGTAGTGGAGAATTCAGTTTTCTCCACCACGTTTTTTTTACGGAGATAAAGTTACACTACTGTAGAGAAAGTTACACTATTGTAGATTATAAGTTGGTAACACTACAGCAACCTTCACCTATAACGGAACATATTTGAAACTTAATAAATCTTATTTTTGTTTTAGACGCACTTTAGATTTTCTTAAAGACCAAGCCATAAACTAGAGTGCTACAAAATTATGTCACGCAACGTTTTTACGCATCTTTTATTTTACACGTACTTTTAAAACAACTCTTTGTCTACCTAAGACGATTGTAAAAAAACAATGGTTAATGATTTATTTACATTATTTTATTTCTCAGACAAAAGACAAAAAATATGTATATTAATTGCCGTCGTGACTGTATACGCGATGGTTGTGAGTTAGTTTCCCACTCAGGAGAAAGAATATTTAAATTATTGTCACATTGCTGACAAGAGAAAGGGCGGCGTTTCGCCGCGGGTGATATGTACAAAACGTAGTGTCTTGACACTATGACATTTAATAACGTGGAGCTCTAAAATTAACATGTTAATTTTTGGTTGAAATTCGACAAACTCTATAACATGTAAAAAGACAATGGATATTACTGTAATGTAAATGCAACATACGACTTTAATGCATGTGAAATGTGCTGGAATTGAATCTTTCTCTTTTTATTTTAGTATTTCGGCTAAATATATATATATTTTATTAAATAACAATATATTTGTGTAATCATAAGGTAAATTGTTATATTTTTATTATTTTCGATATTTTTATTACAGTCTCGAATTCGGGTGGTAAGTGGAGAATGAGCTATCTTGACATTAGGTTATCTCTGTATACCGTGTTGTGTGGGAAAACGCGTGAAGGTATCAAAAAGAAGATTTAAAGCTACTCTGTAATATTTTGCATGTTAATATTCATTTTCAAAAACATTCATTTTTAGAAAATGTATAAAATGCGTTTAAATTTTTTATACGTCTTCTAAAAATGTTTCTCAAATTCCTAAGTGTGTAAATAACAATAATATTAAACGTAAATAACAATAAATGTTAAAAATGTTTAATATTCATTCAGACAGATCTTAGTTACATTTTTTTTATTAAATGAAATATTAAAATTAGATAATTTAAGTTAATTTTAATTCATCATTTTAAAATACATTTTTTTATTTACTCTGTGTAATATCATATGAGGTGGTTCCCACAATACTGGAATTCGATGTATGAAAGCTTAATTACTGGACAACTTACATGATAAATGAAAAGACTTGAATTCTAATCTGGCAAGATTACAATTCAAGTTTAAAAATGTATGTATAGTTTTTACTCACTTACTTGTATGTATACTTTATTCACTGGAAGACACACAAAAGGTTTCTTGATTAATATAGTTGATTATTTTTAGACAATAATGCAAAGGGTCATCTGACCTATCAAATAATAAAATGATAAATGAAAAAAAGCTATATAGACTTAGTTTCTACTTTTAATTCGTCCAATACCTAATCCAAGTATTTATTTCAGCTACACACTATTTCCCGCATAGCTGAGTAGTTACTAAGAACCTAGTGTCAAGACACTCCGTTCCCAAATTTCCGACCGAATTTGAAAGTTTTCGTGCTGAGCCGTAGAGCTCAACGCCGCGCTTTGTCTTGTTCAACAGAGCGGAGAAATGAAAATAATTAAATTAAGATGGCCAGGGTTAGATGCTGTCCCGTATGGTATGGTAAGTATTATATTAAAAAATATTGAATTTTCCAATTTTATCACAAAAATGCTTAATATATAAGTTTATTCCTAAAATATTATACCAGAATAATTAATGTCTAAAAGAGCGCCTAAAAAGGAAAGAAAGAGCACCTCCCGAGATATATTCGTACGTGCATTTAAATTTCAAAAGGCACTGCGTCAATTGGAATTTTTTATGTGCTTACAATACAACTCTTTTGTGAATTTCACGCTAGAATTTACAGGCTATATTATTGTGATTTCAGATTGTAATATTTTATATGTATATAGTTTTTAGTTGAAACTAAGTTCAACTTATTTATGTATCTATCAGAATAAGAGAATCTTATAATTGAATTTTAATTCAAATCGTCCATTTACTTGAAAGCGCTTTGTACACGTGTCCGACACGTATTTTGCACATTTTAAACATAACCTAACGCCACCTGATGACCAGGATTACGATGAAATAATTTAACACGTATTTATTTTAGTTTGTTTTTAAAATTCACTGAATACTACGAATATTTGGCCATTGTTTGTATTGAGTAATAGACGAATTCGGCAAGAAATGGGTCAAAACCCTTCTGAAACTACATTGAGTTTCATAAAAAAATGCCAAAGTAAATATTTAAAGCAGTCTCACGGTTTAAATACATAGCCGGTTAGGCAGAAAGAACCTACCATCAATCACCAATCTTAAAACACTCCATTCCCCGCTTTTCGCCCGAATTCGAGTCGATACGCGGAACTCAACGCCACACACCAAAGCGCCAAAATGAAAATAATTTTAATATAGTAATTCCCCCGAGTGGGAATTGAACCCAAAACCAATCGCGTTTAAAGTCAGACGCTGTCCAACTACACCAGGATGGTCTGGACATTCTTACATTCTTTTAACTCATATCCTTTGTAAATTGTAATAATCATGGCTATGTTTAATTATGCTTAATAATTAACTTTGCTTCACTGGGAAAGACTAATGAACAAACGTACTCGATGAAGCGAGTCTGTTAAATCTTATAAGTAATCATATTGGCTAAAAGCTTCCACCAGGCAAATGAACATCCCTATTGTTAGTACAAAATCTGATTTACTTTGTACGTAACGTCGATTATCGTTGGTTGATTTTTAGTATTAATTATTATAGGTAATTATAACTTTCTTGTAAAGCAAGTTCTGAGATTACGATCATAATAAGTTTTTGGTTTACTGTTGTTTACGGTTGGTTACTGGTCGCTAGTACTTATATATTTCGTTCAATTGAAATAGAACTTTTATTTTTAATCTCAGTTTGGCTCGACACTCTTACTATGTGTATACGTGTATATAGGGGTATAATAAGTAAATCTAAGTTGAACAAACTGAAAGCAACATTATTGAATTTCTCTTCGGATTCAGGCGGAAACGGAGAACGAAGTGTCTTGACACTACATTCTCTCTGCATACCCTGCTATGCGGAAAAAACCGTGAAGCAGACGAAAAATATATAGAATAAAATTTTTGCTAATTAGTAATAAGTCACTTTTTTACTTTATGTACCTTTGAGCAGCGCGTGTATTGCCATCTTAAAGGCCGGCAACGCACCTATAGCTACTGGTGTTACATTGGGTTGTAGGCGGCAGTGTTCACTTACCACCAGATGGCCCGAACGCTGTTTGCCTTGTCTGTACTAAAAAAAATGCCGTTTCGTTAAAGCCATTTCGTTATGAATGAAACTAGCACCAGTGTTCAATCAAATCAGACGGCTAAAAACGAGTCAAAGTAGCATTGCGTGTTTCGTACCTATATTATTAGACACAGGTAAAACTAATTTGAAAGTGTTAATAATAAATACAAATTAAAAAAATATTTTTAGTTCTGCGCTCTGTTACAAGACGAAGCGCGGTTTTGAGTTCCGCCACTGAATAGGCAATGTCTCGATGTCAGACGAAAAGGGGAGAAAGGAGTGTCGTGACGGGAAAAAGCGTGAAGCTGCTTTCTTATATAATAAATAAATACAAAAAGACCTTACTTAAATATCAACTTTTTGTTTGAGTACCTAAGAAAATGTTATCACATGAACATATTGCAAACATTACTCAAAAGATACAAAGTAATACATCAGTTCTTACAACTTAACAAACGATCAACTCAAGCGCCATTGTCCGAACCATTATGTGCTAGGATTTCTTTATAGCGGCGTCTTAATCATTGTATACAATGGTTATTAATAGAAACCTATTTGATTCTATATTTAGATGTTTATATATTTTTAAAATTAATTATTTTATATGTAATTAAACTTTAAGTGCAGAATTACAATTTACATTTGAGTAACTATTTATGTAATGACAGTGCTTCAGGCCATACTGACGTAGTTGACAGCGTATGACTGTAAACACGATCCCCATTCGCAGGAATTATTATTATATTTAAATTATTTTCATTTCTTACCTCTTGTGACATGAAAAAGGGTGGCATTGAGTTCCGCCACTTAACACGAAATATCTATTTAGACAGAAAATGACTTTAATATTCAGAGTATCGCGTATATTATTAGTATCGCGTATATTATTGGTATTCAAAAATATATTTAAAAAAACCCGACGTTTTGAACACTTCACAGTAATACGTGGTCGCAGGTATACTGAAGAGGTCTGAAGTAGACTGAGGAGGAGGTATTTGGTTGTCTTTTGATACAATTATTATGTCAAACTCGTTGAGTTTTCTGTTATCTATTATATTAACGAAAATCAAAGATCTTGTTATAAGTTTAAAAAAAAATTATTCTATATTAATTAATTAATTATTAATTAATCTAAAGTTTAAATAAAGCTTATGCCATCGAATGCTGGGAAGCGTAAGTCAACGTCACGTTTTATTTACCCAGATAATTTGTTAAAGGATCAAACCATAGCTATTGCAATTATTCAAGTTCGTACGATTCTCCGATGCGTTGAACGTGTATACCTTAGATAGACATTTTCTTATTGCATTTCTAGATATAGCTACTAGGCATTGGGTGCTGGATGTCGTATCCTGCGCCGTGGTTTGCCGTAAAAGAAACAGATATAATTTCTATATTAACAGAGTGATATTGCCCTGAAAAATTCCCTAACTCATAAATTTCAGGATATACTAACAATAACTTTAATGGTTATATATTTTAAGAAACGTATACAAGATTTAAATTAGCGGGATGCGAACCCACGCCTCTTGGAAACCGTCCAAGCGCTCTGACCGCTAAGCCATTTAAGAAAAGTCATACGTTCATATGTTAAACGTATGGCTTTTCTTAAAATGTTTTTATATCCTAAGTGTGTGAATAACACTATAAACATTTCAAATATCCAATAGATATTTTATATATAGACATTTTTCGTGCATTTCTTCGTAAATCATCTTCTAACTAACAAAACAATAATGATTAATATTTTTTTAATAATAAACACTGCATATCTAAAGTACATAGGACATTTTTGAATGAAATCCAAACAAAAGGCTTCATCAAATTAGCCTTGTTTCAGATTCAAATAAAAAAAACGTGCTGATTCGAATATTTTCGTTTATCCGCGCATGAAGTGGAGTTAACAGATTATTTTGTTTACTAGCGTATTATAATTAAGAGGATTTTCGATATATTTATTTGGAATATTTAATAATTAACTGTATGGCGCCGCAGTGTGACAATCTCTGATACTACGTGCAATGGTTAAGGGTTCGATGCCCACTGGTAGGAATTATTATATTTAGATTATTTTTATTTGTCCGCTCTGGTACATAACAAAGCGCGGTGTGGAGTTCAGTCACTCAACACGCAAAGTCTCGGATTCCGGCGGAATGACTACTTTCTGCTGACTCGACAACTGTCTTGACACTAGTTCATCTCTGTCTATCACACTATGCGAGAAACAATGTTACGCTTAAAAAACTATATTATATTTCAATACGTTCATGGCACAATGGGACAGCGTCTGACTCTAAACGCGATGGTTAAAGGTTCGATTCCCAATCTGTACAATGATTATATTTAAATTAATTTGATTTTCTCGCTCTGGTAGGAAATAGCGTGGACATGAGTTCTGCCACTCAACAGGTATTGTTTTGAATTCAAGCGGGAATTGGAGAATTGGGGCTGTATTTTATTTTAACGTTCTTACACTTTCGATAGACTAACAGTTATGCCATTTTTTTACTTTGACTTTAAAACCAAGCCATTGAAATTGAAATTGGGAGTCCTCGTAAGTACTGAAATTCAATAAGAAAAAATATGACTATATAAGTAAATATTATCTTATATGCAAAACTTTTTAATTTAAGAAATATAACATTTATAACCTTGAAATAAGAACTAAATGGAAGACGTTTAAAAATATTTTCTCGTTACCCTGGTCGTGTAAATTACCAAGCAAGTGGCATCATGTGGGAAAATGTCTTTACATTGTTAAATAAAATAACTAATAAACGAGTGCTTAAAATACATGTTCTACGAAAATTGTGTTATTGTCTGAAAAAAGTATTATAGCACGGAAGTTATTTTTATTTATATTTTTCTCTTCCTGATTTCTTTTAAATATAGTTCTTGATAAGAAAAACACTAAAAAGACTGTTAAATAATATAAAAACAACTTCAAGAATTTTTATTGTTTGTTTCAAAGAATTTCACTACAATTTATCTCTGTAAAGCAAAGATTTAAACCAGTCTTAAGTAATAGAACTACTGTGTGGCCTGTAAGAACCATTATCTTTCATGGATCATAGACATGAGCTGTTCAACGGTGTCAGTGGGTGTTGCCTCAAGGGCAATAGTCCCGGTGAGTGGTTAGCTCCCGGCGGGAGGATATTTTTTAAATTGTAATATAGAATATTCTCGGACTTTTACTTATATAGAGTTGAGACTGACATATTAGTATAGGATCTAAATTTTATTTCTTGAAATGTTTACACTCCATTTGTCCCACGTGGCGAGGTAGGTAGAGAGAGATCCCAGTGGGCCGACCCTACTCTTTCACTTAGAATTCAAGGAATTTTGTGCTGCATGGCGGATCAAACCGTCGCCCTTTGTTTCTTACCAGAGTTAAGAAAAGAAAATAAATTACATATGCACTAGCTCGAGTGAGCATCGAATCAGTGACAGTCAGACACTGTAGCAAAATTTATAATATAGACAGTTTATTCAGTTAAGTATGGCCTAGCTCAATACTTAAGTATACAGTACTAGGTACAATACTCAGGAATAGTATAGTTGCATATTGAAGCAATATTGTTATTCCATAGAATT
This sequence comes from Podotricha telesiphe, assembly GCA_038994665.1. Taxonomy (NCBI): domain Eukaryota; kingdom Metazoa; phylum Arthropoda; class Insecta; order Lepidoptera; family Nymphalidae; genus Podotricha; species Podotricha telesiphe. Next base: position 119,098 of record JAOYRR010000097.1, read on the forward strand.
GGTATCTATCAAAAAATTAAGGTTAACTAAATGCATAGAAACGACAAGAAATATAGGTACTAATCTTATTTGTTTTAGCTAATAGGTCTATATTATAAAATTAAGGCCACTACTAGAATTAAAATCAAATTTACATTTGAAAAAAAAGTAGTTGGCCCATCTTGACCAAATAGAAAAAGAATTATTAACATCAAAAAAATATATTAATTTACTTTACATACCACATATATAATATGAAGCTATAAAACCTACTTTCTTTATTACAAGTGTTCGAAAGAAACTCCTTAGCATTCCATGGATTCGTCGTCCGGGTGCCCGCCCCTAGCATTGCAGAAAGAGGAGCTCGATGCAGTGCCTGGGATAGGGATCCAAGTATAGGTCCGGGCCCCTTTAAAATGTGCATGCGCAACGCACCACTTCTTCGGTTCTTTTCAGCTCTGAGGCATTATGAATATAGTGAAACGGTCGTAAATGTCAGTTCGTTGGTAAGTTGGAAACTTGGAATATTTGTTTTCTACAGAACTGGAAATTCTAACAGTATTACACGTTTTAGGCTTTTAGATTAAAGGAAAATGCGCGGTCTGGATGACGAGATACCAACATCCTCAGGGATTATATATGTGTCAATCATGATAATAAAATTAATTAAGGCTTTTGTGCAGATTTTATAGACGAGCCTACTTTTCTAAACTTTATTTAATAATCCTCCTCCTCCTCCGTATAATCCCTTTTAAATAATATGACAAATAACACAATATTGATATTCATTGTAATATTTGGAGTTTTACTAATATACAAAATACATTTCGCTCGTATAAATATATACAGATAAATAAAAAATGAGACAGTTAATATGTATAACATTTTACGAGTATATATATATTTATCTCGTAGCCACTTCTTCACATTATGAAGTTATTGGAAAATATGAATAAAACATAACATTGTCGGTTTTATTTTTAATGTTCAAATAAAACCTTAAATAATAAAAAATATTTATAAATATATTAAGTCGAACATTTTAATTGTATTTTAATTGTATATATATGTATGTATTGTTGTATTATTTACAAAAGTTGATATGAATTAATTATTAACAAAATAAAGTTAGTCATGTGCTTTAAGACACGTGTGGTATATAGTTTTAAATAAACAATACAACTTATTATAAATAAATATAACAGTGATAAATTACAATAAATAAATGTTATATAAAAATCTAGGGAATATTAAAATTGTCTGGGTTCAGAAAGCTGTTTCTTAGGCCTTAGATCGTTATTGTGGCCGCATTTGTCCTTCCGGCAGTTAGTAGCGCGCGGGTGAAGCCGCGCGTAGCACTTGCGACAGACCATCTTCTTACAGTTGTATTTCTGAGCCAAGAGTAGAAGGTCAGGAGCTAAACGTATGGAGCCTTTTCCTCCTGTAACGGAAGGGCGGAATTGCTCAGCTGTTTTAAAACAACACTTTAGAATCGTATGTTACTGTACGGTGACGTTAAGAGAAAAAAAAATTGTAACAAACGTTTTGACGTAGAACTTGATTGGTTAGAAAGCTTTCAAATTTTTATACGTTTCTAAGTTTTTTTTACTTATTACGAGTGAATAATACTATAAAAATATTATTACCTTTATAGAGTAGCTAAGTAACTCTACGTATGCTAGAAGAGTAGCTAACTAACTGTACGCCTTAATTTAAAATGTTCTAAAAAGCCTAATTTCAAATTAGATTTTAAAGTGATGTAAACTAACGCAGATTCAACACATTTTTATGTGACCGTACTTTAATGAATAACATTTTGATTAAACCACCTAAGAAAGTAAGTAAGCCTCAAGACATGAAGCTTTTAAGCAATAATTATCAATACATTAACACATTAATTAATAAATAAATCAAAATCACAGTCGCTTATACCAACCTCCAAGTAAATTGAGTGCCAGCTGAATAGTAGATTGTTTCTGAATATTATAGTGTGACAGACTATATTCATTTTCCAGCTGGTTTCCTTCATAAATTAGCCTCAATCGACCAGGAGAAATGCCTTCTCTTTCATGGATCATAGACTTGAGCTGTTCAACGGTATCAGTGGGTGCTGCCTCAAGGGCAATAGTCCCGGAGAGAGTTCTGATAAAGACTTGCATAATGGAACTGCAAATTAATTTTGATTATGTAACATTTATTTGTAATATTTTATCAGTTTTTATGCACTTTTATTATTTTCTATTTAATAAATCTCTATCTGATGAGATTCAGATAGAAAGTGGAGAACGGAGTGTCTTGTCACTAACTTTTGAACCCTACCCTGATAATAGGAATAAGCGTGTAGCTTTTCATTAACTACAACCATCACTTTTAGTAATTTGAAACGTCAAAATAAAAACACAACGATTCAAAAAACACTTAAAATAAAAAAGCTTACGATTTTTTCCGCATGACACGGTATTAAAACAAAATGTAGTAAGACTTTCGAATTCAATTCGATTCGATTAAAAGTTATTTAATAACATGAGCATTAACGTCTTCAAAAATTAATATTCAAGTGTTACAATTAAAGAAATTAAAAAAGACGTACTTCACTTAACAGTTATACTAGTTTAAAATTTAAAAGGAATATTAGAAACTAATATCACAGCAAAGCGGCTGTGCCGCGAGGGCTCGTGTTAGTATAGTGTTCAAAGCTATCACCGTACTGTGTTATATACCAACGAGAGATTGACCGTGAATCATTATTATTAGTCGAGGGCTGCCAGATATTTGCTAAAGTTGTTTTTATATGAAATAAATTAGTTATTTCATATACAATAGGTTGTCTCTGTTAAGAGTGTTTTTTATATTTTAAATACATATTTTGAAAACATGTATATGTCGAATATACATTATTTATACTATAAATATTGTTAAAATATGTATAAATATGTAGCAACTGTAAAAAATTACGCTGTTTACTATCGTTTCATATATATATATAGATGTTGTGGGTGGATCCACTTAGGGGAATTTAAATTATTTTCTTTTCTCCGTTCTGGGGCCTAAGACAAAGCGGGAAGTTGGGTTCTGCTCATCACGCAATATCTCGATTTAGGGCGAAAAGTGGAGAACTAAGTGTTTTGACACTAAGTTCTATCTGAGTACTTGCTATTCGGGAAACGCGTGAAGCTGGCAATGTATTTATATAATAAAGGAAAATACTTTTAATGTGCTTAACCAAAACAATGTAAGTGGCAGCCCTTCTCTTTCTTAGAACTACAATCCTAATTTCATCAAGATATGAAACTTTTAAGATCTTGTATTAAACAGATCTTGTACAAAATCATTTATTATTGACTAAATTTATTAAAAAAAAATTTCCAAATCAATCAAACGCCTGATGGAAAGTTCACTTTATAATTATTTCATAAATGTTGCGCAATATTATGCGATTGCCAAATGTACATACATAAATATAAATATGTATATATATATATATATAATAATTACAAATATGGTTTAAAATACACTTTTTCAAATATAATTTATAAATACATATTGTGAAATATGTTAGTTATGAAATAGCAAGTAATGTTGCTTTGCTTTTGTTTAAAGAGCTCGTATATATATAAGTACATTTATTAAGAATAATATTGATATGCGAACTAGCGTTAGCGAACTAGATATCCCTTTATAGGATACAGTCCTCAAAACAATTTGTGGTGGCAATCACTTTGAAATTAGCTAATTGCGAACCGGAGCATGAAACACCGAGATAAGTAAAATTGCGAACCTGTACCAGTTATTTTTTAAAATGCCGTATAACTAAGCAACTTGTGGGAAGACAAAAAATGTGACGACACAAGCAGCTTGGGTCATGCCCATCGTGCCCACAACGGTTGATCCGCGCTTGACTGGGGATTAAAACCCAGGAAAAGTATTGTAATAAGTTATGTAATATTCACTTATATGCCTCTTAAATAATCTTAACCGGCGCAGCAAGTTGTGAAAATGGGATGATTACACGAATCCATCTTATTCCTCAAGATCATCCATTCTAATTCAAAAGGTTGCAATTTTCTATTAAGCTTCATTCCACTGTGACTATCGTTCCAAGCTTTTGGAAACAGCATCTTGATATCTTATTCACAAGTAGAAATAGATAATCAAGCTAAGTTGGATATGGCTGGAAAAAATCAGACCAATTTGGAAGACAAAATATACTTATCCATACTTTTTACGTAAGAATTAATTTCTGCACTCTTTTTCAGCGCTGCCTTCTGGCACACTTCTTCAGCGTTAGTTTTATTATATTTTAAATCGGGTAGTGTGACTTATTCATCCTCGCGGCAAGAAGGCATCATGCTCATGTGTATATTTATAAACTTATTGTTCATTTCTATTGACCAGCTAGTTATAGTTAGGTAACAGCTAGTTATAGTTAGGTAACAGCTAGTTATATATAAAATACGACAAATATTTTCTATAACAAAACCTACTAACCTAGCTTAATTAGTAATGACGCTTATTTAAATTCATATATAAAATTTGTCACTCACATCTTTTGGAGCCTCAAATAAAAGTATTGAGTAAATATTTCAAAAATATGTGTTAAATAGTACATCTGTAAATATTTTATATGCAATAAATTAGACTATACTTTAATTAATTAACTCAGTCCAAATATATCTTAGAACGCAATTATATATTAAGAATATTTTGAAATATATGTAACTCGAAATTTAAACAATCAATTTGTGTGTCACCTATATGAAATCGCGGAAACACTCCAGGTGGAATGTGGGAATGTTCGAAAAAGCTAACTCTGCTAGATTTGAATCCCTAGTATGCTGTAAATGGTTACCCAGTTAGCGCATATCAATATTATTGTAAATATGATATTCAATAATATGATAATGCTATATACATACGTAATATTTGCGAATCTCTTTTAAAGGAAAACAAAATAACATTACTTGCTATTTCATAACCAACATATTTCATAATATGTATTTATTACTTTTATTTTGAACTATATTTATTTGATCTACATAAAATAGAAGCTTTTTCTATTCTATATATTTTTATAGATATGTACACTTAGGAAATTGAAAAACATATTTAGAAAACGTAAAAAAATTTTAAAGCAGAGAGATTTTTATACATTTTCTAAATATGTGTTTTTCAATTCCCTAAGTGTGTGAATAACACTCTAAAAACATATGTAAAAAAATATGTACTTTGTCGCATAATGTTGCGCAACAATTTTTAAATATTTGTAAAACGAACTTTCCATCAGGCGCTTGATTTAAAAAATAGCAAAGTAAATTATTGTTTTATAAATTTAATATTTAAATAAATATTATTAATGCTTGTTACAAATTCTTAAATTTTACATATATTAATTGTTTTGACTCCATATCATTCTAAATTAATTTTCCTTAACAATCAATATATACTCGTACATTAACATAATATACACATATACATATTGGATTGAAAATAAATAAAATGTACTGAATATTTTCATACATATATAAAATCTTATATTAAAAAAAAATAACGTTAATTTTTATACTATATATTCTTTTATAGTATGGACTAATTATATCGACAATATTCATTTTAATATTGTCGATATAATTAGTCCAAAACACCTTCTTCATATAGTGAATATTTTATTATATTTGGAAAATGGTCAATAAAGTAATATATTATTAGCTTTCTCTTGACTTTAAATTAAAAGAAAATTAAAAGAAAATTAAAGAGTTGAACAATACTAGATACCTGTTACATTTTTAAAACATTAAAACAAAATATATTCTTTCTAGTGGCTGGCGGATTTACATATTTCCAAGTAATGGACTGTTAAGTTTTTGTCACCCTCATCTCTACCATTATCAGCTCCTAGTTTATTGTTACAATCGAATTTAATCCAAATTTCCAAAAAACATTATTTGAAATCTCATGAAAGTTCTTTACATTACCTTACACAGTTAAAGATCCTACCTAGGACCTTGCACGAAATTGCACGTAGGAATGACTACTTAGGACCGTATGTTGTAATAATCATGGTTTCGAAACGTTGTGAATAAAACTAGTATTTTTGCATTCAGGGAAAACAAAGCGAAATTACTTGACACTGGACAACATACAAAATTCCGGGATAATCCCTGATGTCCCGGCCATCTGTCAACCCTAACTGGTGTACATTACCTTTTTTTTTACGTGAGGAAATCCTTTAGGGATACCCGCCCGATTGGGGACTCGGACGCGGTTATGTGGGACACCGGACCGGCAGATATGGGCCGTCCGTTTACCCACTAAAACCTCACGGTGCTCCTCCTCTACCGCCACTGGCCAGGGCCACAGGGACTATGGTGTACATTACCTACATACAGTGTCGAATAGATTATTAAGGAACAGTATTTCTCCGTCACTACGTCATCTCCACCCAGTGTATAAACTTATCACAAACGGTCTTCGATAAGTAACTAGTATCTCTAGATCCTTGATTGCCAAAACATTTAATATGACTGGCTATGAAAGAATCGAACTCAGCTAACTAGCTAATTTGGCCATCAATCGCACTTCTGGCTTTCATCTTAAATTTTTCCAGTCATTAATTTTATCATCTTAAGCTGAGTTATATAGTCCAATGGACATCACTTCTAGAGCCGGTAGCCTCTATAGTGTGAAAAGGGAAACAAACATTCCGTAATTTCTCTCTTTGCAGATCGTGTGCATTTGGGGGACGTAAACTAGATTTTATTGCAGCTTTAGGCTTTTTCCCGTATAGCAGGCTAGTCAGAGAGAACCTAGTGTCAAGAAACTCAGTTCTCCACTTTCTATCTGAATTTAAGACATTGCATGTTTAGTGGCTCCGCTTAACGCCGCGCTTTGTCATGATCACCAGAGCGGAGACATGTAAATAATTAAATTATGATTATTTCACCGAGTGGGAGTTGAGCCCACCTCCAATCACGTTTGCATTCAGCCGCGGTCCTACTACGCCACAAAGCTGTTTTAATGTAGAATATAAAAGTTGGCTTGATCGTTGACAACAAACTAAAAAACAGTTAAGAAAGGGCAAAATGTGTCGCAGACTCATTAAGACTGTTAAGAGATTTTTAAAACATAAGAAATCAGTAATATCAAAAAAAACTGTGTGACTGTGTAAAGTAGCTAGAAAAATTTATCATAAAATTCGTTGCCCCTAAATAGATCTTCCAGTCCTTCTTTCAAAAAATCGTATACTGGAGATATAAAACACACTCTAAAAATCAAATAATTATTTTATACGTTAAGCAGAGAGAATCTAGTCAGTATATCGTCTATATCTAATAACTAACTCATTTCATATAAAAACCTTTTTAATAAATTCCTGGTAGCCTTCGACTGATAATAATGATTCACTGCTAGTATATAACACAGTATGGTGATAGCTTTGAACACTATACTAACACGAGCTCTCGCGGCACAGCCGCTTTGCCGTGATATTAGTTTTTAATATTCCTTTCAAATTTTAAATTAGTGTAACAGATAAGCGAAGTAAGTCTTTTTTAGTTTCTTTAATTGTAACTTGAATATTATTTTTTGAAGACGTTAATGTTCATGTTATTAAATAATTTTTAATCAAATCGAGTTGAATTCGAAAGTCTTACTACATTTTGTTTTAATACCGTGTCATGAGGAAAAAAGCGTAAGCCCTTTAGATTAACTGTTTTTTTTGTTTGTTGTGTGAAATTGACGTCTTAAATAATAACAACGCTTTTATCGATTATCAGAGTAGGCCGAAAAAAACTTAGTGACAAGACACTCCGTTCACCACTTTCTATCTAAATTCGAGTCATTGTGTATTGAGTGCATGGCGCTGGGTTCTTGCCGGAGTGGGGAAATGATGAAATAAATTATTATTAAATTTAATCATTCCCCAGAATGGAAATCGAAATCACAACCACTAAGTTTATACCACTATAGATAAATCTCATCGGATAGAGATTTATTAAATAGAAAATAATAAAAGTGCATAAAAACTGATAAAATATTACAAATAAATGTTACATAATCAAAATTAATTTGCAGTTCCATTATGCAAGTCTTTATCAGAACTCTCTCCGGGACTATTGCCCTTGAGGCAGCACCCACTGATACCGTTGAACAGCTCAAGTCTATGATCCATGAAAGAGAAGGCATTTCTCCTGGTCGATTGAGGCTAATTTATGAAGGAAACCAGCTGGAAAATGAATATAGTCTGTCACACTATAATATTCAGAAACAATCTACTATTCAGCTGGCACTCAATTTACTTGGAGGTTGGTATAAGCGATTGTGATTTTTATTTATTTATTAATTAATGTGTTAATGTATTGATAATTATTGCTTAAAAGCTTCATGTCTTGAGGCTTACTTACTTTCTTAGGTGGTTTAATCAAAATGTTATTCATTAAAGTACGGTCACATAAAAATGTGTTGAATCTGAGTTAGTTTACATCACTTTAAAATCTAATTTGAAATTAGGCTTTTTAGAACATTTTAAATTAAGGCGTACAGTTAGTTAGCTATTCTTCTAGCATACGTAGAGTTACTTAGCTACTCTATAAAGGTAACAATATTTTTATAGTATTATTCACTCGGAATAAGGAAAAAAAAACTTAGAAACGTGTAAAAATTTATAAGCTTTCTAACCAAGTTCTACGTCAGAACGTTTGTTACTATTTTTAATTTTTTACTGTCACCGTAGAGTAACATACGATTCTAAAGCGTTGTTTTAAAACAGCTGAGCAATTCCGCCCTTCCATTACAGGAGGAAAAGGCTCCATACGTTTAGCTCCTGACCTTCTACTCTTGGCTCAGAAATACAACTGCAAGAAGATGGTCTGTCGCAAGTGCTACGCGCGGCTTCACCCGCGCGCTACTAACTGCCGGAAGGATAAATGCGGCCACAATAGCGATCTAAGGCCTAAGAAACCGCTTTCAGAACCCAGACAGTTTTAATATTTCCTATTTTGTAGATAACATTTATTTATTGTAATTTATTACTGCTTTATTTATTTTGTAAGTTATTTTATTTATTTAATCAATATCTTTATGTTTCTATCTCATACCAAAAGAACTACCTTTACTTTGTCAATATTTAGTTAATGTTACCTTTTGTATATTATGTACAACGTAAATTGCAGGCTTAGATTAACATCGATTTGATTTATTTATTAATTTTGTTTTTATTTAAAGTTTTATTTTAATAAATAAAAATAAAGTCGACAATATTATGTGTCCTTAAGTATGTGAAATGTTGAAATTTTCAAGGAGCTGAGTTATAAAAATGGTAGTTTTCACATACGAGTATACACATATATCCATAGAGGCGTCTAGATTTACAGCTTCAAACTCTATATTGAAAGACCGCTTATATAGTCTAACTTCTTAACTTTTGCACTTGTATAGTAGAAAATATGGTTTAAAACTTAATATTGTTTGATACTTATTTATATAAAAATAATTTGATAATTTAATAATGTCAAAATGGACAAACTCCTATTTGCATTTTTTTTCATATATACATTCACATTAAATCTAGTAGAGGTCTATATTGTATAAGATACACTTAAGCTCTAAGTTTCTAGTCGTTTCAATGCGATTAGTTTTCCTAAATTCCTTGGTAAACTCCATTTTGGATGAAAATTTAATATAAATAATCTTTCTTTATTACAACTATGAAAAATGGAACTAATTGCTTAATAAATACATTCATTTTTGATGTACTGTAATGCAATTTTTAATGTTTGATTTGAGACTGAAATATATGTTTTATTTCGAATTTCTCTTAAACTTAGTATCGAAGTATAGAATACTGTAGAAATAAAAAGAAATTTATTATAGTATGATTTAAAATTGATTTTTATTTTCTTTATAAGTAATAAAGAACGATGTACAAATCTTCCGCTATACCATTCCTGGGAGGCCTAGCCCTAGACTACTACTACTACTTAACACTATTACACATTCTGCGACAGTGTCTAACTGTAAGAAGACTAAATTATTTTAATTTCCTCACTCTGGTAAAACAAAGGTCTGAAGGAAACAGTATAACGGACCCAATAGAGTCTCTCTGCCTACGGCTAAGCGAGACAAAGCTTGAAGTGTTAATATTTCAAGAAATTAAATTGAGACTGCATACTAAGTATGTCAGTAATATGTATAATTTACTATTGTAATAAGTGTGATATTAACACTAAAAAAATGTAAAAAAAATTTAATAAATAGCATTTTGTCTTGCCAAACGATTTTTCTTAGAAAAATCTTTGGCTAGCAGAAATTTGTATAAATCTCTACAGAGATGCTAACAACAAAAATAAGTTGTAATAAACATATAAGAATTTCGACGCAGCTGGATGTAGACCGCATGGCTTATCGGTCAGAGTGCTTGGACGGTTTCCAAGAGGCGCGGGTTCGAATACCGCTGCGTTAAAAAATTTAAACTTTTTTTAACAAATAAAATCTTTAACTTTATAAGTATAGATACTACGCCTTGGTAATTATATGCTAGCTCCAGTCTATTTCAAAGGTCATCATAGTTACTAAGAAATCTGTAAATAATTGATTTAAAAAAAAATTACCCGCTGAGTTTCTTGCGCCGGTTCTTCTAAGGTCTGAGAAAGAACTTTAGTGAACTGGTGGTAAATTATTTGACGTTCAAAAAATTAAGCGTGTAATTTCTTATCTGGAATAAATTTATATTTACATCGATTTGTGTGAAAATAGATGCACATTGAAAGGGACACGTAGATAACTGCACTTAACGTTTTACAGATACTCATTTTATACAATATTGCACAACAAATAAAATGTAATTATGGTTATAAAATAAATAGAATAGTTTTTATTTAATTTATTTTTTTATATTAAGATTAATTTCTAAGGTTAGCTTGTATTCAGTTAATCCTCTCAAATTTCCTTAAATTGCTTCATTGCTTAATGTTGCGCAATGATTGTGAAATTGCAAAATATTATCAGATCTAACTTTCAGGCGTTAAAACGTTTAGAAAATTATACTTTTTTAATTTATCAAGCAGTAATTTTAAATTTAAGTCTATTTTAACAAAAATATTAAAATTTGACAGTATCCAAATAATGGTAAATACAGGGTTGCCGCCGACGTTGTATGTACAGTGTACATGCCAAATTACTATGAATAATATTCAAACTGTTAACTATTTATGAATATTAAAGTTTATTATATACATTTTAAATTTTATTTGTTATATAATTTTTGTCATACAATAAAAAAAAATCTTTCCTGCTTCAGCAAAAATACGCTTTTACAAAAATAAGATAATATTTTCTTGTTATAAAAACATTTATAGAAAATGTATACAAAAATTGAACGCAACGGGATTTGAACCTGCGCCTCTTGGAAACCGCTAGGCTAAGCGGAGACGGAACTCAATGTTGAGACACTCCGTTCTGTAGAAATATTTTTGTCTTGGGACTTAAACCAATATTTACTTTTATCTAAAGCTGACAATCATCAAAACCTGAAAATAACTAAGAGTACTTATATATTTTTTTAATATATTTTCAACCCTATAATATCTATCGTCTAACGGTCATCTTATACCTATATAAAACAGCGACATATTTGAACACTTCTCACTTTGGCTCTCGCAACGTAGTGGATAATAGCTTTTGTAGTATGTATTAAAAACTTTCTTTGAAATTATAAGGCGTATGGGAGATTGATAAGGTTAGTAAATTATTATTTATGTAATATATTGTAATATTTCAAATATATCAGCTTTTATAATAAAAATAATGTTGATAAAAATCAAAAGAATAGTGATAAAAATCAGGCTACATACTTCCCCAGGATTGACACTATCCATATTAAAGGTAAATTATAAATAGCTCGGCAGATTACCCGGCGAGATAAACAGAGTTGAGAGACAGTTTGAAGTTACTTTTACTCTTTTAATATCAAGGCAGGAGCAGTATGCACATTATTCAGTTTATTGAAGATCTAATGCTCTTATTGTAATGTTTCACTTGTCGTAGTCGATTCTAGTTACACTTGGCCCTTAATGGTACTCCGTTCATGTCAGCCATAGCGTGGTAACTTTTAAACTATTCGTCTAAATTACTTTGTGTAAAAGACAAAGTTTATCTACATTCAATATTTTAAGCGACGAATATATAAAATAATAAATATTTTTAGAAAACGTATAAAAATTTTAACGCAGCGGGAAGTTCTGTAAACGCGTGGCTTAGCGGTCAGAGCGCTAGTTTCCAAGATGCGCAGGTTTGAATCCCGCGGCGTTTAGGTTTTATACATTTACTAAAAATGTTTTTCAATTACCTAAATTTGTGAATAACACTTTAAAATGTTAAAAATATATAAATTATGTTTAGAATTTGAATATTGACGATTTCACTATTGTGGGGAGGTGCGGTGACATTATCGAGTGACCCAAACGTGTACACGTAAGGACTGCCGTTGTTAACGATCGTTTTCTCGCAGCTTTCTCCGTACTCTCCGTTTTCTCCCATCTCTCCGTTTTCTCCAATCTCTCAATAAACTAAATACAATTATTTCGACGGCCACAAAGAATACAAATATATCTATATTTTACCGAAATTAACTTTTTTACATAATTAGGTTTTTTATATTTATCTAGCGATCATTTTTTTCATAAAAATCTGTGTTTGTTTTTACGTATTTTGCCACGAAATCAATCATAAAAAATACACATTTTATTACAAACTGACGAAGTACACACGCTCATTTAAAATTATCCGCATGTACGTCGCACAATTTGGCAAGTTTTTTATTGTTCGAAAAGATAACCAGTCACATGACTGCTTCAACTAAAGCTCTTATATGTATAGTGAAATGTATAAATATAATACTCCCACATACAAAATCGATACAAGTTGGTATATACACAATAAAATAATAACAGTGCATGTCCTATTAAAAGTGTACCTAAAGTAATGACTTTAAAGTTACTTTGAGTCACATTATTCTTGTCTACTCTTTTTCTCTCTCTCTCTTCTCTCTCTCTCTCTCTGAAGTAGTAGATCGTAATATCAAGAATTGCCTATTTATTTCATTTACCAGTTATAATTATATTAATTGTACTTCAATAATGATTATATTTTATTTCTTATATCACATTTGTAATATTTATCAAAAACTACAGATCAAAGATGCAAATTTTCATAAAAACCTTCACGGGAAGTATTGTCCTCGCGGTGGAACCTACTAACACCATAGATAATGTCAAATCTGAGGTTTACGACAGGGAAGGTATCTTTCATGAACACCAGAGACTAATATATGAGGGCAAACTACTAGAAAATGGACGAACTCTATCTGAATACAACATTGAAAGAGAATCCACTCTACATCTTTCTCTCAGCCTTTCTGGTGGTCAGTAAGTTAATATTTTGTAATTTGTTTCCATTTCTATATTTCTTGTTGTTATAATTTCGGAACTATATGTTTCATCCGAATTTAAAAAATTGCTTGTTGTTTTTTAAGAGCGAAGAAATTAAAGCAATTTATAATCACTCCCCGGAATAGGCTTCGAACCCACAAATTTTACGGTCAAGCGCTGTCCCACTGCACCACGGTGTTAATAAAAATCTTTATTTTTTAATTTTAGGTGGCAAAGGTGCTATGGTCATTCCACCTGACCTAGTAGCCTTAGCTCAAAAATTCAACGTAAATAAAATGATTTGTCGTAAGTGCTACGCACGCCTCCACCCTCGCGCTACAAACTGCAGGAAGGATAAATGCGGTCACAATAATGATCTAAGACCAAAGAAGGAACTTAAAAACTAACGTTTCTTATGTGATTAACAAGGAATTGCATTGTTTTAATTACAATTAAAGCAATTTTTACTGTAGAAAGCAATATTTTTGATTTTATTTCCACACTTAATATATAGTTTTTGTTTTAATAAAATTCGAATTTGTATATTAAAATGTCTAAATGTAAAGTGATGGTTGTGAATTAAAAAGGGAAATTATAATTGATAAAATCACTGTCTGCGTAGAATAATCCGGTAATGTGTTTTACCAGAAGATTAATGTTATTTCATATTTGCCGAATATCTATATAGGTTAGAATACACCTTATTATTATTTTCCACACCGTTCCTACCGTTATTTCTCGAAATATAAGAACTACTATTTTATTCTGTTGACCCTGGAAAGACTATTGTGACACGAAAAACCCTAGCTGTGCCCTTCATCACCCGCGTGAAAGTCTAAAATAAAAGTAGCCTAAATTACTCTTTATTACATCAGCTATCTACCAGTAAAAGTTCCGTTAAAATTGGTCCAGAGATTTGCCGTAACAACGGACAGACAAAAACTGTACAATATGTTATTTTGGTATATGTACTGTATATATGTGTATAATTAAGTAAAAAGTGGTAATTTTAGTATTAAAAACAGACACTAGAATTTTATTTATTTGAAATTAAAATGATATGCTTATACCACTGCCTGGAATCTGTAAGAGCGATAATAAAAAATATTTATGCAAAATATTCATAGCAAATTGTCGTTATGAACTTTACTTTAAATTTTAAGAACAATAATGTTAGCTATAATTGTGCTTTTTAATTCTAAGTACACTGTACGAATATTATGGTAATGAATAGATACGGATATTAGTGTGAATAAAATTACACGAATAATATTTTAAGTGACGTGACCTGCACGGTTTTTTTTGCGAATACCGGATTATTCTTTGAGTACGGCGATTAATAATTAAATATAATCAATAACAGTTATTGCTTTAAATATATAATAATAAAAACTCGGATTTATTTTATTTCTTCTATTATTTTATTTTTATTGCACTATGATCCTTAATTCAAAACTGTTGACGTAAAGTAAGGAGGGGAAGAACATTTAAGAAAAAAAACTTGGTAATATTTATTTTATTACACACTTAATATAACAAATGGTTTTTCAATTTATACATACATTTTTTTGTCAGGCTTACAAATTATTTTTAGCTAGCCTTCTATGCGAGAAAAGCCGCAAATCAAACCCACGATCATCTTATTTACAGTCCGACGTTGTCCCACTGTGACATAACGGCCTCTACACATACATACAAGGTAACTACACTTAGCGGACCCTTTTCAACTAAGTACTAGGTAAAATACAAGGTACAAGTGTTCTGAAGCATTATCGTTATCACAATACTCTATTTAACAACATATTAACGAAGATAAGATAATAATCGAATAGAAATTACAAACGTGCTATAAATATATAGAACTGGTAGACTTTGTCCTGTTCTAGTTTTATATTTCTATCAAATTCATCAATTCTAACCAAATAAATATAAAAGTCATTATATTTACTAGGTGAGGCCATCGCAGCGCACTGTGAGCGTTTGACTGTATACGTGATGTTTGTGGATTCAATTTCCTATAGAAGAAATGATTGTATTTAAATTATTTTGGTGACAAAACAAAGCGGCGTTGTGGTCCGCCACTCAACTCGCAATTTCTCCGATTCGGGCGAAACGTGGATAACGGAGTGTCTTAACACTCTGTCTCTGACTACCCCGCTATGCAGGACAAAGTGTGAAGCTGAAAAAAGTAATTATAATGAAAACTCTTTATTGTACATGCACAAATAGAAATGAAACAGAAAAAAACCAAAAGAATGTACAAAGTACAAGAATACTCGTATCGTGTACAATAGGCGGCCTCATTGTTAAAGTAGTGATTTATTACAGGCAGACCTTAAGGCCGAGGAAATAGTAAATTAAGAATTGAATAGTGTGAACAAAATATTTATATGAAAATGCACAATTGTAACATAATGTCTAATTCCGGTTCTATATGAATGAATTTACCAAACTCACTGTTTCAAAATTAAATAATAACTTGAATAAAATGGCGTGGCGTAAAATTATAACGAAAGCAAATGCAAGTGAATTGTAATTTATGCTGTAAAAGTATCATCATTTGCATTATTTTGTTAATGTTTCAGATCCCGCGGGGCGGCGCTCGTGGCGCGCCGCGTCCGAGTTGCTCATGATAATTGTTCAACAAAGTCCCTCTGCTTGGAGTTTTACATTCATTTTTAATTTCAAATTAGATGGAAACTTTTTGATCGCTCTTGGTTTAGTATTAATATTTATTGCTCAATTCTTAATTTGTAGTCAAATAGATGCTATATATAGCCACAACTATGCCTTAATAACTTTATACTCTATCACACACTTAGGAAATTGAAAAACATATTTTTAGAAAACTTATTAAAATTTAAACGAATAAGAATTTTGACGCGGCTGCATGTAAGACAAATGGCTTAGTGGTTAGAGCATTTGGACGATTTCCAGAAGGCGCGGGCTTGAATTCCGTTGCGTTCAAGTTTTTATACGTTTTCTTAAAACATGTATTTCTTCATCATATTTTTCACACAGCTAAGTTTACCGAAATTCAATATAAAATATTGAACACAGCTATATTTGTAGGCAAGTGTGTTGTACACTATCTATTCGACTATACAGTCACATCCATCGTCAACTTTAACTTTAACTTTTTGAGCACCCATATATGAAGATTTTTACAGAAAATCAACACACAACAATTTAAAGGAAATATTTACACACTTAAATTACAATATATTTAAGTTCCACAAAGGAATCCAACCCGTCTGTGTCAAGGTTCGAATTGGCACTTAAGCTTATCCTAGTCTAGTCTAGTCTAAGTAGTAACTAAAAATACCACAAAAAAAGTCACATCTATTATTGTCTGTATATTTCTGTACGATTGTTACAAGTTATACGGCTACCTTAGACCTCTCAACTAAGGTTAAGGTATCAGTACCTTATGTTTATCTGTACACTTCATATACTATTTAAATTTATGACCGCTCAAAGCAAGAGGCAGCAAATTTTATTTCTTTTTTAACATTATCAAACTGGTCCCCCTACTCTACACTAATTATGATATTAAAAAAAATCATTTCCTAACAATCAAAATTAAGCTAAAGACTTCATTTGCTTTAATAAATTGTAACATTTAAATAATCTGAATTTAAGAATCAAAGTTAAGTAATGTTCTTTACAAACAACTAAGAAAAAGCTTTTACACTACGCGCCGCTCCGACTTAATCAATATTATTCTGCAATAAACATTGATATTGATCTCGTCCAGGCAACCTTTGGATGTTGGAGTTGCATAAAGAGATTTTTGCATGATAGGTAGTGCTACAATAGGATATACATGCATACATATGTATGTACATATACATGCATAGATACATATACATGCATAGATACATATATAAACAAATATTATATAGATAATTATGTTGATACTTATTATTATATATATATATGTATATATATTCATTTCACCGTTCAAGTGTACAAAGCGCGCCGCTAAGGCCCGCCACTTAACACGCAGTGTGCCCCATGCACTCAATTCAGGCGGAACGGAACGTGGGTTCTCTCTGACTACATTACTATGCTGATAAAACTATAGAGCATAGAAATTGAATTTAATAGAGTTTTAATTAAGAAGCAAGAAGTATACTCAAGAATAATTGTAATCATAAATCGTTATCGGAATCACTTTCGTCAGACATTTCTAAGTTCTGTTTCACAACATTCCTGCTCTTTATCAATTCCATCAGATCAACCTTCTGCATTGTAACTCTGACGAGATCCTTTAAAATCTTCCTTATATCCTCATCCTTAGAAATAAGATTTTTGATATTATCTCTAGTAAAAGTCAAGCCTCTACGTTCTGGAGTTGGCGGTTGAAGTCTAGGTCTTGCTTTTCTTTTTTCCTTCTGTATGGGATTCACAGGGAGCAATACCTTTGAGTCCATTGCTTGATTCTGTCCCCCAGTTTCCACCTGTGCACTATTCACACACTGGTCTCCACAGCACATGGTGCAGAACATTCTACATTGCTGAGGAGGTTGCACTGCTTGCCTCAAAGGCACCAGAGTTGGCCTCTGTTTATGACTACAGTCCTTGTAGTAAATCATATTTTCTATACTTTCTGAAGGCATCATTTTATGCCGTCTTCTTGCGAGTGTATTTGATAAATTTAAGATTATGAAAATCTGAAAATTATTAGAAAATAAATGATACTAACAATCTCTTTAAACATGTGGCATAATTTATTTTGCATGTAATTTTCTTAAATAGTTTTTAATTTGGCTTACCAATTTAGAAAATTTCATATCGTCTACTAAATAGCTGCTACAAAATTCTCGCTTATCGAGGAAATGTTGGCTGTATTTACTAAATATTACAAGTGCACTTCAAACAAGGCTTAAAAAAGTAAAGTCGGTGTCGTTCACATTATGGCATAATCCAAATATATTTTTCTGAAATTTTGAGTATGAGGTAAATTTCGATGTTTAAGTAGTTTAAAGTTTTATATGTTTTATAAAAAAAAGTATACTTTTACTAACTTTTAATATTATTACATTGGTCTTTACATACGCAAAATTGATATCACTGATATGATCTAACCATCCGTTTTTGAGAAAACGGCTAATTCTTTCCAAAAACGTTAAAATATAAACATCGCATTCATGACCGGATATCATCCACACGCAGATACCTGAAAATAATATAGTTAAATAATGAATATAACTTCCGCTTCACGTGTCATTCCTGTTATTCGCCATAGCAGAGAGATCCTAGTGTCAAAACTCTCCGTTTTCAACTTTCCATCAGAATCGAGGACGTTACCTGTTAAGTGGCGGTATTCAACACCGCGCTTTGTCCTTTTACCAGTGCGAATCAATGAAAATAATTTAAATATAATCACTCCCCCGAGTAAGATCGATCCCACAACCATCGCGCATACAGAGTCAGACGCTGTCACATTGCGCCAAAATGACCTCATTAACGTTCAGGTGCAACCTGAAGGTTTCAACTCAGTCCAGAGACCAGACTTGAGACTTTCAGTGACCGGTCTCTTAATCTCCTACAGTAACTGAAGTCACTTCAAAATAAATATAACATGGCTATATAAATTGAAACATAAATAAATAGGTAAAAAATAGGTATAAAGTATATACTAGTTAAGGTTACGTGAAAATACGCGTCACTTTAGCAACGTGTATGTCACTATATAAAAGTGTATGTCAAATACTTGGTAGTGTATTTATTATTTTGTTAATTAGCCAGAAATGCTAGTGTCAAGATACTCCGTTCTCTACTTTTCGTACGAATTCGAGACGGCGTGACGAAACTTCACGCTTTATCCCACAAGGTAGGCAAGGTAAAATGTTTTGTGTTGAGTAGCGTAACTTTGCAATGAAAGAATTGAAATATTATCATTTCCCCGGATAGACATCGAATGGGGAATTCGT
This sequence comes from Podotricha telesiphe, assembly GCA_038994665.1. NCBI lineage: Eukaryota > Metazoa > Arthropoda > Insecta > Lepidoptera > Nymphalidae > Podotricha > Podotricha telesiphe. The sequence continues at coordinate 138,437 of JAOYRR010000097.1, forward strand.
CATCGGATAAGTCATCGCGTTTGCGTTGCTGTCTCACTGCACTGCGATGGCCTGATATATAACTAGCTCCCCGCTCGTGGCTTCGCTCGCGTATAGTATATGACTAAACTATTTCGTTCCTTCGCCCGCCCGCGTAAACTTTGCTTAAATTTATAATTTAAATGGCTTTAACTGATTTATTTATGAACCGATGGAATACAACAATTATTAAAATTGCATTGAAATTGGTTAAGCCCTTTCTGAGATTATCGTGCACAAACAAAAAGACACACAGATAAACAGAAAAGAAAATTAAAAATCATTGTTTTGCGTTCTATTACATTGATAAATGCCCCTAATACTATTTTTTTACATATATCTTTTATGTATAGACACCGATCAGGTACATTTTATTATATGTATATAATATGTATAGAATATTTAAACCTGTAGACGTTATAAGTAAAACAATTATATTTAATACGATCAGAAAGACTTTCTCTCTTTCTATCTCTCGATTCAGTCCTTCGAAATAGTTTAAAAGCTACATATAATTTTAAAATCAATATAAAAGACCTACGAAAGGAAAAATACTTATGACACATATTTACGTATATCCGTAGATAACGTAAATGTATAAAAGATTTGAAAGGCTTTCAGTTGAAATATTGCTAAAATTTTACAATAGGCGTCAATCAAAAGTATATCAATTTGTAAATCAGCAAAATAAATTCACATATGTCTACATAAATTTATTAATTAATAATTTAGACTCCACGCCTCTCTCGCATATCAGTGTAGAAGAACGAAAGAGTCATAAGAACCTAATATTAATACGATCTTTTTTTACTGCCCCCAACTTCTACCAAAACCACGAAAAAAACCAAAGAGTTTACTATAAGTTAGATGATGTCCCACTGCGCCACTAAGTTAATTATACAATATAACCCTAATATTTGTTTACCCATTCCATTGTAAGACGCGAAGCTAATATTTCTAAAAACGTTTCTGTTTAATAAATAACAAAACTTGAATACAACAATAAAGCTAGCCATTATCATAATGACAATGAAAAAATATCCAATTTTTGGGTCAATAGGTCTATGTTTTTCACGGAATCGCTATACATTTGTATTTTTTTCATAAGCTTTTATTTAAACAGTTTGTCCTAATTTCATATCTTGCTATTTAAATAAATTATAATAAAATAAAATAATTAAATTAAAATTAGATATCTCCGCCTTTTTTCTAGGTTCTTATTTCATTTACTACGGACGTATCGTTGGTACATTTTACGTATTGTAAAATTTTGATTGACATTACTTAGAACTAAGCCTATATTAGGTTTGGTAGCCATATGGCTACATATATATATCTCGGCCTTTATTTAATGTACTGTACCAGTTAAGCGCAGGTTACTTTCATAATGTGCTCTCTACACTTTTTTTATGTTAACATATTTCTTATATCATACAGTATTTTTTTTTAAATAATTAACGGTTTAAAATTTGAATCTTCAAGGCATCCATCATAGTGCTCTAGCCATCACATTCTTACACGAAATCATGTCGAACATCTAAAGTTCCACATTACTGGCGCTAGTACAAAAGCCCACTTGCACAAGTTACTAGCCCCAATAACTTGTTCTTAGTTGTTTATTTGATATATATACATTCACCTAGCTGTATACCAAAATGCAATTCTTTTGGTCTTCCGGAAATGGGTTCGGTTTTTGTTATACAGCTGCCCCAATCTTGAATTAATTTAATTCCCTAACAAGGTACGTTACTGGTGCGCTTTACAATAATCGTAAGAACCCCTCCTAAGGACCTTGACATCATTTAAGCCGTCAACATATACACACACGTTTCATCGGTGCGAAAGAAAATGTTCCGCGCTTAAACGTCAACAAGAGTTGAATTTGGTTGGTATGAGTATTTTTTATTACAGATTATCGAAGCATTATAGTTCAAATTACATTATTTATTATGTTTTATTGCTGAACAGTTTTTGTGCAAATTGATCGGGCAAGTATCCGGATCGACAAGTATAGTGACACTAATTGCTTTTGCTTTGCTAGGAGCAACGCCAGTATATAGTTATGGATTTTAATCTATATATAGATTTCTTGATTGTTACATAAAGTAGAAAACCATTTGTATGATAAATTGTACATAAACATCTATAAGAGTCAATAATTTTATAGATGCCGATGCTTAACTGTTTGACGAGTACATCTAGTTGAACAAACGTAAGTATAAACGCCATAAGCAAGAGAATTTGTTATTATTATTGAAATTTCTATACATAATAATGCTACACCGAGACCGAATTTACTAGACTAGTTTCTTTTTTTTTTCAAAATATAAAAAAAACTGACGTTTCATGTATTGTAGCTTAAAGCCGTAAGATCCTGAAAAAGGTACCAATTTGCTAAAAAATACTACTATCACAATGAAACTAAAACAGCTAAACATCTGCAATCAAATTTTTATACGTCTTATAAAGTGTGTGAATACACTTTAAAAAGTTAAAAACAGCTAAACAAAAGAACAAACACAAAAAAAGCTTTCTTGATAGATATCCCGAAATGATTTGAGCCCGAAATGGAAGGAAAGAAAGCAGTCTCCACTTTATTATCATTAGTACTTAATAAAAGATTGTATTAACTAATATAACTCTTTAGCTAAATTGATGGTTGATTTATTTTAAAAATCATTATAGTGCATTTCACAAGACAAGTATCCTCTGAAACATTTTTAACGTCTATCCGTCCGAGTACGCAACTATCCCTTCTTTTAGATGTCAAATAAAACAAGATTTACTCAAAATTATTATCAGTTATGTTCATAAAAATAGATTAAAGACCTGTGTTTAACATTTGCATGTTTCGTTATTCTTATTAAGTACATATTTTTAATAATTAAACATTTTTGATAAGTTATATATTTTTCAAAGTTTATAAACGTTATTTTATAGTATTTTCATTATTTTTTTATTTTTTAACAATCACAACGTTATCCTAGTAAATAAAGAGTAGGTATATAGTACAAAGGTACATAGTACATAGGGTAATAATATGGGTAAAAAAAAAATAGCGGACACATTGTCTTGTTGTTTTTTTTATCTGTCACTTCTTTCTTGTCTTGCGGATTTACGATTAACACTTTTTTGCCACATTTTACTTTTGCACAGATAATCAAAAATATTGCTATAGTCACGGTAAGAATTGTAATTTTGTTACACATGTTAAGCTAAAATTAATATTAAAAAAAAACCGTAGTTTTGTAAGTATAAATTGTACAGTGTCATTAAATTTCATATTATCGACACTTAATTATAATGTTTATTGGATTTCCGGACCTACGCTCCTCTTAATTAATCAAATATAATAGCTTTTACCTTTCTTTACCACTAACGTCATGAAGAGTACTTAAATCAATTATGCCTACGAAATACTCATTAATTTTGGAAACCTCTTCGGTGTCTTTAAAAGCTTTATTTAGAGGTTGAAATATAAAATGTATCTACGATCTTAAATATGTAAGTTATTATATAAATGACAATATAGATAATTAAAGAATATCGTGATATTTAAAAACATATTTTTAGAAAACGTAAAAAAATTTAAACGCAAAGGGATTGAACCCGCGCCTCTTGGAAACCGTCCAAGCGTTCTGATCGCTATATATATGTGATATACTTTCTACATCCAGCTGCGTCGTGCATCGTGATATCTAATGCGGTAAGCATAAGAAAGTCAACTTTTTTTTTTTAAACCTTTTAATTTTCTTTATTTGCACTAAGCCGTATCTGTTAAGACCAAGTTCCTCTCACCAAAGGTTGTCTGGCAGAGATTGCTTTTATCTGAATAAGACCGCCTTTGCACACTCTATACTACTTATAAAATCTTGTGTATCGTTCCCTGTATTGGCTTTGTGTGCAATAAAATATTTCTATCTAATTGCACACAAAGCCAATACAGGGAACGGTACACAAGATTTTAATAGTTTTATAACTATCGTGGCGCTGTGGATCAGTCTGCATGTAAACTCATTGTTTGTAGTTACGATTCTTATGCTGGGCAATGGCTATATTTATGTTATATTCATTTCCCCGCTCTAGTAAGTTACAGACGCAATGTCTCGATTTGAGATGAAAACGGGAGAACGGAAAGTATCGACATTAAGCTTCTCTCTAAAGACCCTGCTATGCGGTAAATATTATAAAGGTCACTTCTACCAATATTTCATTTGCTATTTATTATAAATACTAAAAAAGTACGTAAAAATAGAAGGAAAGTAACTGTAAAGTTTTGATATGCTAACATTATTATAAATCACGTTTAATAACTTTGACTTAGAAGATAATGCAGCACGAGTGTGCGCAACATACAAACGCTCTCAATTCCTTCAGTCTCGCAACCCCATGAGAGACAAAACCAGCTCCACCAGAGACTGTGATTGTAATTTAAATATTCTACTAACTTTTCTGTACTACCTCTTCATTTTATAATATTAATATTTCATAATTCGTATGTTCTTTAAATAAAACTGATAAAAATGATACTAGCTTTCGCAATAAGAGAAAAATATCTTATCGACATCTTAACGTTGTTTCCCGCGTCACCTATAGTTAGTTCAGTTCAAATTAGTTTTTTTATTATAGCGCTTCAAACGTGCCAGTAGTGCACCAATCACTTCGCCAATGTCACTTTGTATGGAGAACACACGAAGGACGTTGTCCCACTGCACCACGATGGCCGTATTTTTTTTTAATGATCGGTAAAAATGATACAGTTATGTTATGATAAATTGAACCTGTTGTCAAGACACTCCGTTGTCCACTTTCCGACTAAATTTAAGGCACTTTGTTTTAAGTGGGTTTACCGACCGTACGCTTTATCTTAACAGAGCGAAAAAATAATATAATTTAAATATAATAATTTCCCCTTGTGAGAATTTAACCCATCACGCCACGAATAATTAAAAGGTAAAGGAATTAATTTATATTAATACTAATAAATTATATTTTAAAGAAGATTAAAAGCAATGTAAATAGTGAAATATTATGTTAGTATACCGTAGTAGGAATATTTAAAGTTTTTTCAATGTTTTTTTTATTACATTACTGTCTGTTACCACACTACCGACAACTAAATAACAAAAATCTGACATCTGTTTCTTTATTTAAAATTTAATACACTTATGTCATTTACTTTATTACGCCATTTATAACAATTTTAAATGAAAAAACAATAAAAAGAAACATCAAAATTATATATCTCAAATATATAAAAACTGTTGCATTATGTGTTATACCTACAATGCCTATCGTTGTTTCACAATTGAACAATCAATATTGGCCTAGTTATTACAAATCTTGCATAATTATCGTTTATATACATCAAGCGCCAGTTCGATTCCGGATTTAAATAAATTTTGAAAAAGATATATGACATCTGTGACCCCACGGCGACACATATGGCGAAAAAACGTAATCAATAATGTAATATACAATAAAAAAAACATAAAATGTGATTTTATTCAATATTTAACTAATATTATTATAATTCATACCATTTAGATATTATAATGACGCAGACTACAAAAGTTTTTTAAGCTTTTAACTATTTCTTATAATTAACGAAAGTTTACACAATATACTAACTTTATAAATTATTATAATCAGTCTAGTATAGTAACGTTGATATAAAAAATAAACTTATATATTATTATCGTAGAATTATGCAAAATAATGCCGTGTATAGTGTAATTAATTAAAAAGGCTGTATAACGAGAGATCTGTGCTTCACTGTTTAACAACCACATGGACGACGCGCATGCGTCGCGCGTCTGCCCGCGCTTTATTTTTCGCGCCAATTTTATTGAAAAATATTAAATTATTGTCTGTGCTTACAAATAAATCTGACATAAATAAATAATAAATGTTATAATAAAAAATTAAATATAAGTGATTGTTAATATATAATGTAGAGAAATATTTTAAAAAAATATTTTAATAAAAGACATACAAAATGGTGTCAAATAAAAGGACTAAGTGGTGCATGCATATAAAATTAACGACTTTTGAAACAGTTTATGCGGGTTTGATATTGCTTTATGTTCCAGTTTTATGTGACAAAGGTAAGAAGAATTATAATTAATAATATATTAATAAATATTTTTTTATACTAAAAGGATCTTTTAAAATTTTATAATATATGTAAATTCTATTTAATTTTAAAAACACGAACGATTAAGTAATAACTGAAAATAATTTCTTAGAAAGACAAAATTATATCATATCTTGAATCTAATCTACATAATAAATGTAAAGAAAAAAATGGAACACCTAGAACAGTTACAAATTTTTTAATAATTTTAAGAGAAATTTAATTGCAGAACAATTTGGGATTACATAAGTTATTATATCACTATACATAATCAATGTCGTGCGATCGCCACGCCACGGTAAGTCTCGTAATGTATTGACAATTACTGTTTCACACGGTTTTATATAAAACTAGCACATATGTGCATGGGGCTTATAATCTTTATCCATATTAGATTTCTATAATGAAAATTATTTTTAATTACCTGGTAAATAAGGTAAAGTAAGATAAGGTAAACGGCGGTTAGGTTCCGCAACCCAGTATATAAACACAATGTCTCGACGAAGAGAAAAAAGAAGTGGCTGAAATTTAATATTTGAGGGGTAATTATAGAAAATTCCAGGCGGAATTCCTGCAATATTAAATATTTCTTAGTAAATATTTTTTCTAATTTTATAGCTAAGCTAATAGCTAAGAATTTCCTTGTAACGGTTAAACTAAGTAGAGTGTTAAATTCAATTTGGTTAAATAATATGTCAAAATATGTAAACTGTTGTTAACAGACTCCTTATAGCGTCCGTTATGTAAAGTCACAGATATAAATATAAACATTACTATCTAAGTGTTCTAGTTCCGTAATAAAATAGTTTTAAGCTTATTCTGCCTCTTACATATTTATGTATAATTGCAATATACTAGTAGAATATTACAGGTATAAAAAACTAATAGTTAAAAGTTATAACAGAAACAATTCAATAAAAAAGTCGTGTCTACCAAAGTATTCGTTTAAAAGGAATACTCTGAGCTTTACCTTCCTTTACCCTTTACAAAATAAAGCGTAAAATATATACTTAGTATTGATATAAATTGAACATCATGGCGCAATGTGACATCGTCTGTATCATACACGATGGCAATGGGGTCGATTTCCACTCTGGGGAATGATTTTATTTAAATTATTATAATTTCTCCGATCTGGTGACAAGACAAAGCTCAGTGTTGAGTTCCACTAAACACGAAATGTCTCTGATTCTTGTGGTGAGAGAAATGGAGAGCCTCGTCAGGTTCTCTCTGCCTACCCGAGAAAACGCGTGGAGCTGTAAAAAAATTGCTATACTAATAAATTGCCCTTTTGACGCGTAAAATACTTCATTTATTCCATTAATATTCGGTTCTAATGAATTATTATAAAAATATTGGCTATCAGTAGTTTTCCGTATACCCTTTAAATATTCTAAACACCTGCGTCCGCATATTTTACCTTAACGTATTAACATATAGATTTTCATACTATTAAGGGAATATCCTTATGAGATAAGCCGTATAATTTGTCCTATGACTTAATGAATGCATATCATAAATATTTTTTTGAATAGCAACCCCAAATACGCGTTGCCTTAGTAACGTGTATGTAATTTATACAAGTATCAAAAGTGTATGTTAAGAGATATAACAGTCTGTATAATATTTATTTGATTAATTTCTAATGTATTATTACGAAAAACATTGAATTTCCGCACTTCTACTACTCTACTTCATATAATATAATAAATGCGAATGTAACTCTGTCTGTCTGTGACGTCATCACGACCAAACCAGTAAACCGATTGTTATGAAATTTTATACAGAGATACTAGAAATACTACTTTTTCCCATTTTTTCTAGTTTTTTCAGGAATTTTATTGCTTTATGAAAATGCCGCCGAAAATACGAAACAGTAGGTCACGAAGTCGAAGACGTGAACGGGTCGCTAGTTATAATATAAATTAATATTGATACTATTAACATTTTTTTCTTTGTTCACGTTACATTATTTTGTTTGTGATAAGCTCTTTTGTATTACATTGATTTCATTATTGTCGTTAATAGGTCATCTATATACATAATAAAAATGTAACTGAGCCCTGTCTGTACATGGAAAATGAAATAATGAAAAATGAAAAAAATGCAACTATTTAAATTACATATTTAAGCAAAGTTTGTGATTTAAGTGAGCGGGCGAACAAACGAAACAGTTTAGTCGTGTATGCGTGTGTAGTTTACGCAGGTGAAGCCGCGAGTAGCGAGTAGTGGTCGCTAGTATTTAATAAATTTTAACTTGTCATGCTCTACATTTCATGGTAAGGCAAAAAGGTGTTACATCACTCAGATTATCAGAAAAAAATCCATATAAGCGCGGTGGAAGAGCGCCTGCCTGTAAACACGATAGTTGTTAGTTTGATTTCCAGTCATGACAATGATTATATTTAAATTATGCTTACTTCCCTGCTGTTATAACACAAAGTTTTATAACGGCGTTGAGCTCCGAATGTCCCAACTTCCGGTGGCAAGTGAAGAACAGTGTCTTTTTAATTTACTTACAATAAATATTATATCAAAAATAACAACTGATGATTTATAAATTTTAAAATTACAATTCATGCTTGCCAATTATATAGATTGACTATTACGAGAGGTTATTTCGTCATTGTTTAATTTAACATTATATAATAGCAAACTTTTAGGTTTTTTGTTACTGAAACGATATTGTGTATTTTCCACGTATAAGGCTTTTAAAAGCATTCAATATATGTCTTGTTTAATTTTATCTAATTAAGTTGAGGCCACCGTGACGCATTGGAACAGCGTCTGACTCGGGTAATGATTGTATTTAAAAAAAATACGTAATAACGTAAGAAAAACACGTAATATATAGTTTTTGGACGGAAAGTGGAGAACGGAGTGACTTAACACTAGATTCTCTCTTATTACATTATAAGATGGAAAAAAAATTCTAAGTCCAGGAAAGTGCTACAATATTAATAATATGTATTGATACACTGATACACTGAAGTTGACTCGCAACCAGGTAAACTTTAGGCGTCCTAGCAGGATTGAATCTGTAAAATATTTATACTTGACATTGGGCTATAAATTTGGTTTGTTAAGAAACGCGTCGATAAATATTACCATTACCTTCCTACCATCATCATATTTTCCCACTTGTTATGACACAAGATTGTCCACTTTGCGTCCGAATTCGAAATATTGCGTATTGAGTGGCTGAACTCAACGCTGCGCTATAAAACATTTGTTCACCAGAGCGGAAAAATGAAAATAATTGAATTATAATCATTAGCCGAGTGGGAATCGAACCAATAAGCAATCGCGTTTACAGTTACGTTGACCCACTGCGCCACGGTGGCCTCTATTATTTAACACGTTAAAAAAATATCAAATAGTAATATAAAATGATAAAGTCTGATTATAATCATTTTAAAATTAATAAAAGATATATTTGTTTTTGTGTATGTAATATAGCGTCTCTTAGATAGTTATTCCGTACTAATAAACGTAGACAGTATTGTTAGAAAAATTCGCATTTTTTTCATTCAACAAAATCCTCGTAATTTTGTAATATTTTTTAATTTTTAGTAAAAAGCTTTTTTAGCTGTTACCTTCCAAGCCTCTGCCAATATGTAACATGGTTTTTTTTTTAAATGTACTCATTCATAACCAACTCTGCAGAACTTCCTAGTATAACTTGAGAAACACAATTCTTGTATAAAACGTACCTATAATAAAGTGATTACTATGCAATAGTGTGATAATCGATCAACATTTTATTGCTTCGCTTTTGCCTATTACGCATAATGGTCTTATATGTCCTTTGTACTAACGTGAGTGGAAAAATAAAGTACATATATTCAAGGGCTCTTAAAATTATTTTTAATATTTTTAGTAAGTACTTTCTTTAGTATTTTTAACACTTTAAAATGTAAACCACGCATTTAGGATGTGAAAAGCACTTTACATGTAAGCTTTAAAAAATGTTAAAAAATACTTTAAAAATATATTTATTTCATAACGTTATATTTTTCTATTTTATTTCTATAATTAGATTGTATATTTTGTTTGTAATTTTTTATATACTACCTGCAATTTTTATTAGTGTGATAGCGTCCCGCCACTCAACACGCAATATCAAGTCATGACACTAGGTCCTCTCTGCTTACCTTACTCTCGGGAAAAAGCTAGAAGCTACAAAAAACGGATACATTTTTACGAAAGACAATGGTGTCAATGTGCTGCATTACATTTCGCCTATCAACAAATTGGTAAATAAAAAATTAGGTTACGCAAAAACGGCATCTCTCCACCTTTTCCACAGAGAGTTGGGGAATCAAGAGAATAAAAATGTATACATATCTACAGTACCAATAAGTAAAGCAATCATTAAGTAACTAATATATTACGTTTATAGTTGTTTACAAATAACGAATTTAAAAGTAAATCGCAACATAAAACTAAGTTAAGTAGGCATGTAAACCAGTAAATATGGACCAGAATTTTGAAAGTCGGTTAAAAAATATCATCGGGCTGCGAACACGTCGTAATGTAACGGCTTACGTAATTTTAATCTTAATGCCAATGCATAACAGTTTTAATGAACTTGATCTTTATTTCTTTCTTATTATTCGTTTTTGATTAACATGTCCGAGTGGGTCCAATGGATATTTCTGTCCAATTAAGTATTTATTTGATTCCCCCCTTTCCGCTTTCCGTCCGCATTGCATGTTGAATGGCGGAACTCAGCGCCGTGCTGTTACTTAATAGAGAAGGAAAATGACCAACCATTTACAGGGAAACGCATTATGATAGCCCCAGCAATTAGAATAAATTAAAACCTATTTGCAATACAATGTGTTTTCCCACAGTTTTGTTCGTACAATTGGTTTTATTACAATCTTCAAAATAAACATCTCCAAGAATAATAGCTTTGCAACAAAAAAATTAAATCGACAATAGTTCAGTTTAATCAGTAAGTGAATGCGTAATCATATATTTTTCACTATGTCTCGAGAACCTCCTCCATTATTTTTGTCAGTTAAAAAATAATGTCGAAAAATATCTATCACAAGATTTGATATTACTAAATTATTATTTTTGTAATATAATCTCAAGTACAATTACCGAATTCTACAGCATGATTCTCACGATCTAATACCTACACAATATTTTAATTAATCACCCATTTATTCACTCAGACATCAAATTAGGTTATTTCAGTTGCAAAATTAAAAATTTTGCGAAAAAATTTACATTTCATATTTTGAAATTTGAAAACATGTGAATCTTTTGTGTTATATAGATGCTCCTTTCTAAACTATTCAAGAAGACGAATTCAGATAATATTTAGTAATTACTATCATTTTAGGTAGGGCAAGGACCTCGGACAGTAGTGGCGAGCGTTAATACATATTTTAAAGGTCACAAGTCCTCCCAACCACAGCTCCAAGCTCTTATATCTGTAACACAATAGATACAGCACCCACAAAGTGAATCCATGGAGTGCTGAAGAGTTTCTTCTCTTCTGTAATATATAGAAACATTATTAAATTAGATAAGACTATGCCATTGACGAAAGCTAGTATAATTATTACTTTTTGCCAAATGCGATCAATAAAAAAAAAAGACTTAAGTATTTAGTCTTATTATATATATATAAACTCTTTCGTTACTAGAAAACTGACAGACAACGTAAATACGTACATCCAGACGTACTGGACGTAGGAAGCTGAAATTTAGCATGTAGGTTTCTTAGGAAATATAGTGGAGCACTAAGTGGTCATGGACGGAATTTCGTACCAATACTTGTATTTTAAATGAGCTCGGCATAAAACAGCGGTTATCATACTTAATAGAACAGACTCGCATACTAAAGCTGTTTGGACATATCTCGAGGTGAAATCATGACTCAATTGAACGTCTTGTGGTCCAAGGCAAAGTAGAGGGCACTAGACCACGCAGAAGGCTACCAATGCGGTGGACAGACCAAGTAAAGTCACTAGTGGGCAAACCTATACATGAGTGTAAGTGTAGTAGATTGACTTCAAGATAGGGAAAAATGGCGAGACATCGTATGGCAAGCAATACCTGCCCCTCCGAACTAAAACACCATGTTGACCACGACCACTCTGTCAAGAGTGATACGAATAAGAAGAAGAAGAAATGGCCACTTCCAAAATTACTTACGAGAACGGGAAAAAACGAGATTTTACATTTTATAGTCCACGCAATCGTAGTTGCGGGCTGTAACTAGTAATATGAAATTATATTTGTACCTACGTTAGGTTAGAATATAAAATGATCATTTGTCAATTTCAATTATTTATTACAGTATACTAGATATAATAATTGATAGATTTAGATTCCATATAACATTTATAAGAACATAATTTTGTTAATTAATATCTCATATATTTGTTTTTTATTCAAGAATAATGCGCAGTGGGCAGAAATAATCTCATCATAAAGAGTCGAAAAATAATAAAGTGTTAATCCAGAGGTCTCGTCTTTAGAATACAAGGCTACCCTTTGTATAACCAGACCAGAGAAATATGTATATCAGTGCTAGAATTTTCCCCCTATTAAAATTGGAACCCAGTTAGTTGGTCAGACTCACCACTATACCTCACAATTAGTCATTTGCGGTAGATTTATCGCACTGATATATGTGAAACATTTAATGCATTACTCACGCTACCTTCCTATACGATTAATACCTATAGGTAGATGCAAATAGTGAATATTATACAAACATGTGAATATTGTATTAACATACAAATAGTTTTTTCCAAACGAGCGAGAAACCTCTATTTTTTTAATATTTTAACAGCCTGTATATAAGTTATTTCTTTGTGAAATTATCTTTATTATTCGTTACTTAAACATTAATACGAGCTAATATACCTAATAACCTAATGAGATTTATATTATTTCCTTAACATTTATAAATAAATGCATAACTTTTACAATAGAGGTCATGATAAAATTGACAAATTTATTATTTTATTGATATTTACTAAAAATGGTATGTCTTAGCATAATTAAATCAGAATCGCATGCGCACACGCACAAATATAGTCATCTGAAGGTATACACTAATACAATAATGTCAAGGATAAGCTGGAAATTAGCTGCTTTGTATGATAATAAAGATTAATTAACCCAAGGATATAAATCTTAAGCTTGACCCTAACCTGAGTACTTCAGGAAATACCAACACGTGATTGATACGCACGTGATTGCGTGTTTGACGTGTAATTACAATATACCTACTAACCTAATCTTATTATCGACATATATTGATTATAATAAGACTGAACAACGTTATAATTATTAAAATTAAACTGTATTCTGAAATATACCTTTTTGTTTTATATTTTGTTCTTTTGACAAATCTGTTAACTTAGGTATAAGACGTGGAAAATAATGTTCAACCTCTTTTTATTAAATTATGTGGATGGAAGTGTATGTAATTTCGTATAGTTAAAGTGAATATGTAGAAAGACAAGTAGAGTCCTGAAAGAAAAGTCTTTTAGTTATTATATATTAAAAATGAATATGTATTTTAATATTTTTTAAAGTGTTATTTACACACTTACGAAATTGAAAGTTGAACATATTTTTTGTAAATAATATTCGGAAAATAGGACGTTCTATAGAACGCATGCCTTAGTCGTCATAGCGCTTGGACGGTTGCCAAGAGGCGCGAGTTCAAATCCCGCTGCGTTAAAATTTTTATACAGAAAAATATGTTAATTAATATGTACTTCACGCATAATGCGCAGCACAATGAAAAACTGCAATTGTGCGTATTTAGCATAACCACCTACGCATAGAGGAGCAATCCTAGTGATTTTTTATATAATTCATACGCACAAATCACCGTATTGTGTTGTTTTTAAAAAAAATAAAGCCCACGTATGTTCCTGCAAAGCAAAAATGAACCTAGTATAACCAAGACTTTGCGTTCTCCACTTTCCGCCTTGTCAATAGAGCGAAGAAATGAAAATAATTCAAACATAATCATTACACCGAGTGGGAATCGAACCCCCAACCATCTCGCGTATTCAGTCAGACACTGTCACACTTCGCCACGATGGAAGCATTATTTCTTAAGAGCTTAATAATATTCTTTTTATAACTAAACATGTATAATTTTATATTACACAAAGTTCATGACCGCAATTGATGACATGTACAATGTCACATATATTTTTTTAATATACATGTTAAAGTAATTATTAGTATACTGCATATAACTACGAAGATAATTACGCATTGACGTTTCAATAGATTTTCCAAAACCTTCAATGTAGGTGCAAAATTATATTCTCAAGACTCTAATAAATATTTATAGAAAAAAATATGGTCAAACATCAAATATTTTTAATACGACGCCTTGGTGTACTTAGTCTTGCCATAAAATGTAACAAAGAAAAACTATTACAGTGTGCTAGTTTAATACATTAATACAAAACCATTAAAAATATATAAAGCTTATTCGAAGTGGTCTCCATTGGCTGCAATACAGCCCTTTAAGCGTCGTGGCCTGTCATCAATAGCGGGACGCACTCTTTCTATGTGAAAATTTTTCACTGCCAATCGTATGGAATGTTTTAGGTACTCCAAATTATGATGAAGTTAAGAGCATCCAGTAGTTTAAGATCAGGACTAGATAACGGCCATTCATTCTGATGAAGTCCGGAATATTGTTTCTAACCAAGATTGGGTGGATCGATCTTTATGACCCGGCGCCGAGTCTTGCTGAAAGGACATTATTGGTTATAGAACATGGTGTGTTAACTACCTTCTCAAGAATGGTATCTTGATACACTTGTGCCAATGTTTGATACCTTTTCCACAAAAACATATCTCAGTCACTGCTTCATAGCTAACTTCCCACCAAACCATAAATTAAGTCGGATAATGCCCACGTTGTACACTGTTTTTTTTGTAGCTTCTTTAGAGCTTTAGCATTAATGCAGTCATTTCGATTGTTACTTAAATATTTATATTTACATTATGTAAATATTGCTAAATTGTAAAATAAATGTCATCGTATCGCTTAAGTAGTTGTTTTGATTTTACAATCCTATTCTTTTTAAAATTATCAGTTAAAAAATGACCAGTACATCCCTTATAGGCTACAATTCCTGAGTCACCCTTTAAAGTACACGACATGGTTCTTGGTACTATCTTCATCTCTCGAGATAAAATCTTTTGCTTTCGGACAGGATTTCTTCGAATGCTTTCCCTTACTGCTGTGATCGCCTTTTTCGTACGAACACCACGTGAACGGTCAGATCTTTTGCTGTCACAAACAAAGGGAATTTCATTTTACCTATGAATATTCCGGTACCCAAGGATTTGACATATACCAAGCGCATGAAGGATTTTCAAATTTGTACTTGACCTACTTTATGTAATGCAATAACAACGATTCAGTTCTCTTTATTACCCCACTCTATTTTAATATGACAAAATATTTTACAATATATTGGCGAACACAATGAACAATTATATAAATATGACAGATTCCAAATTCAAAAGTAATATTTTGTTTATTTTTAATTATAATAGTGTGTATGGCCAGTATAAGTATATGCAATTTTACTCCATCACAGGTCTAGTGGCGCAGTGTGATCGTGTCTGACTTTATATGTAATGTTTGTGGTTTCGTCTTAAACTCGGTGGGGTAGCTATGAAGTTATTATATTTAAATTGTTATTTTCTTTTCCGCTCTAATGAGAAGACAGAGCGCGGCGTTGAGTTCCGCCAATCAACCAGCAGTGCCTCCAATTCGGGACGAAAGGAGAGAACAGAGTGTCTTAACACTAGGTTATCTCTGCCTACCCTGCTATGCGGTAAAACTGTAAAGCTAAAAAAACATTAATTATATAGAAACAATAAAATTACTTTTAATAATATTCACATAATAACCGTTATTATAGAATGCTTACAAATTGTCAAGACAATCTTCAAATAGCCTTGTTCCTTGCAATTGTGTTTATAGTATTCGCTTATTTATCCTCGAAGTCATTAAAGCTGCTTAGAAGCGTCTATGATCTATGATGTACAATTGTACAGCTTTTGTTATACAGTGAAATCAATTGTCATTTTTTACTTCAATGATTTCGAAATTAGATTCTTTCAATATTAATCGGCCTCACATTTAATTCACATTACATGGTTGTGAATTTAAAATGTCTCTTAACACCTTGACGCTTATTCCGAACAGTATCTAGACACTTCGTTGCTCACTTTGCGCATGAATTCTAGACATTGCGTGTTAAGTGGCGGTATTTAACGCCGCGATTGTGTATACAGTTAGACGCTATCTCACTGTGCCACGATAGATCTAGCTAAGTAGAATAATTTTTAAAACATCTTTATCGCCCCAAGAACTCCGCCACTTAGTTACAATATATGTTTGAATATAAATTTGAAAAAAAAGGAATGATTTTTTTTTTAATATTTTAATTTCTCCGCTCTACCTAAGACGCTAAACAGACACACGACGTTGAGATCCACCACTTAACACGCAATGTCTTGATTTCAGGCGGAAAGTTAAGAACGAAATGTCTTGATACTAGGTTTTTCTCTAACTACCCTGCTATGCGGGAAACAGTATAAAGCCGCTAAAATAAAAACTGGAGAAATGAATAATTTTTTCTGTGTTTTTTCTGTAATATTTCACGCAATATACAAGAGGTCATTCCATATGTTTTTACAATTAGTAAATGTGTAATTATAGAATAAACAAGTTTTTTCAATTTTAAAATACAAGCTGCCATAGCAATTTTAAAATACAAGCATTTACATTTAATAATTTAATTATAATCTTAATATAAAGTAACTTTAAATAATAACTTATAACCTATATTAAGACAAACAATATAGCTACAAATAAGATGATGTTGACCTTATTTAAAAACTACCCAACCGGTAGGCGTAATTCGTAAGAAGAAGCCAGAGCAAGTCCGAGACGGTTCACTTTCATGGTCAAAATATTTATTAATACCCTTTTTTAACATTTATATAGAGCGATTAACAATAACAAAAGTTTAATAAAATATTTTCGAGTTTGTACCTTCACGTCTTTTTTGCTTTTCTAATGATATATAATTTGTTAGAATTTATTTATATTTAAGATATAAGCATTTTGATGCTGTCCAAACCCTTAATATATTATAATCTAGCGGTATTCAATTTTTTTTCATTTTGGCATATAATCATCGCAATAACAACAAGGTAAATCTCCCGAATATGTAGAGATATCAAAATTGAAAGCTGTCGTTGACGTGTGTATGTATCATCATGATATACCGATATAAATAATTGCTGCGTAAGATGTTTGCTTTCCCCGAAACTTGTTATTGCTTAGCTTCAAGTATTTTATGTAATATAATATGTTAACAATATGTTTTATTTTATAAAGAAACCTTTCATCCATTTCATCCATTAACTATCAAGCGCAGTGGGAAAGCGTCTGAAGCAGCGATAGTAGTACGTTTGATCCGCCCGTCGTGGGAAAGATTATATTAGGTAAAACGAGTTTCTCGACTTAACCAGCTATATCTCGAAATCGCGGGAAAAGTGGAAAACAGAGTATCTTGACACCTAGGTATGTCGAAAAAGAATAATAGGCTGTATTGCGTGTTGGCTATAAATGCACGCTGCATTTATCCTTCTTTTATTTGTTGCTATCGCTAAAAAATCAATAATTACGGTATAAAATTATGTATTTGTATTTTAATGAAGTTTTATTTACTTACTGTGCTCGCGACTTCGTCCGCGTGTAATTCTAAAATAAAAGTATCATATGTTACTCCTTATTCCATCCGCTATCTGTCAGTGAAAGTCCCGTCATAATCGGTAAGGCCGTTCTAGAGATTAGCCGGAATAAACAGACAGACAGACAACAATAAAAAAAAAAGTTCGTTTGGTATATGTACCGTGCATATATACATATTAGTAACAGACACACCAATTTGTACAGACATATTTAATTTTCAGTAGCAATTTAATAATAAAAACAAAAGTAAAAAGTAATGATTATTTGATACATTATGTAATAAAAAGTGGCATAATTTTTTCCATAAATACCATGAACCAGAAAACCATAACTATACAAAAAGTGTATCAAGAAGTCGTTTATAAGAGAAAGTTAAAGGTTGCAATTTCGTTATAAAGGCCAAGTGACCGGTTAAACATCATCGAAAGAGGTAAGGTGCGGGTTCTGTACATGCATTTTAATCTTTGTTGATTTTTAACTTAATTAAAATTATAAAAACGTTTATAACATATTAAAAATAAAAAAAAAACTTTGCAAAATGAATCACTAGAATTTTGACTTATTTAAATTTTGACTTATTTATTTAAATTTTAGGCATATAATATTTGTTCAGTTCATTAATTAAAGCGCTTCGAAAGTGCCAGCAGAGCACTTCGCCAATGTCACGTTGTATGGAGATCACACGAAGGAAATAAGAGATAGCTACTTTCACATATAACACTACAAATATTTACAATAGATATGTATATGTAATACACGATATTAAAGGCTAATAATAAATAATAATGAACTAAAGGAATAGTTTCTAATTAAATAATATTATCTCAGCAGCTTAACACTTTTTTCTGATAATCTGGTGTCAAGACACTCCGTTCTCCACTTTCCATCCGAATCCACGCCGCGCTTCGTCTTATGTACCAGAGCGGAGAAATTAAAATAATTTAAACGCAATGTTTCTCCGAGTGGGAATCGAATCCACGACCAATCGCGTTTACAATCAAAAGTTGTCCCACTGCGCCACGATTTTTCTATTATTAACTAATTACTCTTTACTATTAACTTTTATATTAATTAGAACAAATAATATACACACGACCAATGAAACTTATGTAGACGATAAAAAAGATGTATGACTAATACAAAATATGCAGGCAATGGCAATAATGTCAACGCACCACCATTAATATAAACACGGCTACACGGAACTGTGTATGCTGCTATTATATGAATGTCATGATCCTCAGTAATAAAATAAGAGTGCTCTTAAAGTTAATTACATAGGTATATAAGCTCTTTCATAAAATTAATATTTTTGACACTTAAAAATTGATTGAAAATGATTGATGATTAAAAATTGATGAGTATCAATAACTTGAAAAGACAAGTAATGATTTTTAAGTGTCAAAACTATTTATTGTAGGCTCTCTTCCTTCACAACTGAAACCTTCAATTATTGTCAGTCTAAATGGGATATACATATACACTAAACCTAAAGTATAGTTACCTAAAGACTGGTTATCTAATCCTAGTTAAAGGGTAAACCAAAGACTAGTTAAAGCTACCTAATTTTACAGGATACCAAGTACCGGATATTCGACCCTTTGTTGCGTTACGTGTTATGATTAGTTCTAATACAGACTATTTCTCGAAGGCATTTCGATATTAAACCGTATAGAAAAAAATATTTTTAATATTTTCATGTGTTATTTACACACTTAGTAACTACAAATATTTTTCTAAATATATAAAAGAAAATTTTAGCCAAATGAGCCGTTATATTCAGGATATATAATCCACTTAATCCGACAAAATTAAAGTTCTTAAATTCAAATCAATGATTAAGCGTTTGTAAATGAGAAAAAAATCGAAAATTATTTAGATATGCATAAAGAATGGCATCTTTAATTGTGTCGATGTTACATACACCTAACACATAATTTACGGCAAACTGTTAAAAGTGAAGATACAAACCTAGTACTTTCTCGTAACAGTTACGAAAGACGGACAAATAAATTATAAAGGACCTCATAATGCACTAAGTTTAACAGTAGGCTATTGACACACTGAGAAATTAGGTCAAGTTTCAAATAAAGTTGTGAACAAACACAACCTAAGGATGAGTAAATAATTATTGTTTAATTTACATTCGGACGAGACCTTGCTTAGCACTAACTACTGGCTAATAGATATACTAAATTGCCAAACGGCTAGTTAATGAGGCTTTTATTTGCTTTGTGTATTTATAATGGGCAGCTTTAGTAAATTTATACAGTACACAGTCTGTTTAGACATATGAAATATCTATATATAAATAAATAAAATTGGAGCGTCTGTTTGTAATATTAAAATAATTGTTTTAAATAAATAATATGTACATACTCGTATACCAAAAAAAAAAAAATTTTACAACTTTTGTCAGTCTGTCTGTTTGTTCGTTCCGGCTAGTGTCTGGAAAGGCTGGACCGATTTTGACGGTACTTTCACTGGCAGATAGCTGATGTAATAGGGAGTAACTTATGCTACTTTTATTTTAGCTATAAATATAATTCTTTAAGACAACAAATCAAATTCAAGTATTGAATTAATTAACCTTTTCCCGTTATTTAAATAAGAGGACGTAATGAGTAAGTGGATGTCGCGATTTGAGTTGATATTTTCAGAATTTTAGTAACACACAAACGATTTTCTGTTACTGTGCTTAGTGTTATATTTTGAAACACATTGCGAAAGCTAATACTAAACTTCCTATAAAATTAAATAAGGTACCTAATAAATAGGCAATATATTCATACTTGACCCGAACTATTTATTTTTCACTAGTTGTCTAAAATATTGTACAATAAGAAAAATCTAAATAATTCTTATATTCGTTTTTTTATCCAAGCAGTATAATAGAACAAATATAAATTTTTACATTTAGCTTCAGAGAGGTAGCTATAGAATAGAGGCACAGTAGTTCATTTTTTTAATTTACGAGTATAGGTTCGATACTAATTAGGAGAATTGATTATATATATAATATTTTAATTATTTCGCACTGTTCAGATAAGGGGCGGTGATGAAATCCGCCACTCACACAATACAATCTCTCTCTATATTTGAAAGAGAATAAAATCGTTTGTTAATAAACAATTAATCATAGCCTTTCAACCATCCAAAAACAATCTCAGAGTATCTTGTAATACAGATCTCGTTCGCCTATAAGTCAAGGTGACTTATGTGAAATGAGATGTTCTTTCGCAATTATGTCAGAATCGTAGGTTAATAAGCTTCGTATGTAAAATTATAAGGTCAATTATATTGTTTCTTTCTAAACGTTGCCACGTTCTATATTATATGACAATATACATATTTAGTTAAGTTTAAACATAGTAAAAACAATACATACAAAAATATAACTAATATTTATATATGACAGTAAAATGTATTTTAATTACTACGACAGACACTTACAAAACTCCTATTAAAATATAATCGTTTTTATATGATGCGTTCCTCGTATCCTTAATATTAGAAATGCATGGGAGTTTTTTTTTGTTTTGCGTTCTTGGGCAAAATATTCAACCAATGACCATGATTTTGAAATACATTTTTTTTTATATATAGACTCATTTAAAAATAAACAATTTTAAATAAGCTACTAAATACATAATAAACATTTTATATTTTAACCATTTATACTCATATCCGATCAAAACACGAACCACTAATGAATGAAATTGAATCCACAATCCCTAGATTTAGTCGAAAATACTACTAACTAATAAAGGTACGTCAAATAGATAGAGGAATAGATTTAGTTGCCTAATAACTCCTTGTTCCAATATTCAAATAATAGCCGTGATACCGCTCACGCATTAACACACAGATTCATGTCTCGTGAACGCCGCGAAATAATTTGCATAATGTAGCACTGTATTATGTTAAAACTGTGAAGGATATATTTGCCCGGTTAGTGAAGTAAAAACTAAAAAATGCACAACTCATTATATTCCAGTACATTCTTCAATTGATAAAGCACTTCTCACGTGTAATCGTCTTAGCTTTATATTTGCCTTAAAAGTACCATTATATCAAGATAGTAATAATTAGTCGTCATAAATCAAAACAGTCACCTTCACGTGATAATTTTAAATTCAACTCAAAAAATATTAATTAAATTTGCATAATAGTTATCAATCCCTGGTCAATTAAAATTCAATATTTTACAATTTTATATACCTCTATGCACCGTACTCTACCCTGATTTCAAATATGTTCAGATAATATCTTATTATTTTTAGGATGATTTTAGTGTTGGTAAATTAATTACTAAATATGTGTTGTTGTAAAAAAAGGAGTGATCTTTCACTAGGTTTTTATTTCCTACCCAATAAATAGATAAGATACGTAAATATATCTAGACCCGTGACAGCGTATCTAGCCAAGTTCAAGGCAACAAGTATTACACGAACCATTTCGAGCCGCTTAGTAGGCACAGAGAACTTAGTCATATCTACTTTATCCGAAAAATGTGAAGTTATTAATAATTATTATAATATATTTGGATAATCAACTTACGTTTTTAATACTACAAGCAAATTATTAATTATTAGCATATATATTTAACGGCGAAAGCGTCAACCGCATGTTCTGTATGAGCTTGGCTGCCAGGTTCACGTTTTTGTTTTTGTTTCGTTATTTTCTTTTTTTTTGACTTTTCCTCATTGTAAAAGTCTACAATTATAAATTTCAATGTCATGCAAGGCATTAACCAATCAGTTGAACGGAATTCTGTTATCAATCATCATATTGTCAGCATAAAAAATATATTAGTACGTGATAAAAAAACCTTCATAATTTCTTCCGTGACATAAATTACACTGTTAAAAACTATAAAACTACTATTACTTGGGAATTAATCAATCGAATTGCAGTCATATATAGCCCCATTGCGTCACTGTAGACTCAATGTAGCCTTTATGTATAACCATATTAAATACATATCTATATATATTAAGATTTACCTGGACGCCACTTTGATACCGTACAAGCCCGGAAATGAATTTTAGGTGCTGTGATAAGGGAAATTAAATAAAATTTTGAATTTGAACTTCTAATAAAACTAGATTACTATTATTCTTTAAAAAAAAAAGAGGCCATCTGACTGTAAACTGAAAATAGTTTTTTAATTAGGATTTATTATTAATATACTAAGAGTAAAGGTTTCGCAAATTGTGGAATGACCTTCCTCCTGAGGTTTTCCATGAGCGCTATGATTTGGGGTCCTTCAAGCTTCGAATGTACAGACACAGTCACCCTCATGGCCGGTAACGCATCTACAACTCCTCTGTTGCTGTAGATGCCCATGGTCGATGGTAAACACTTACCATCAGATGGTCCTTCTGCTCGTTTGCCTTCTTTTTTCCATAAAAAGAAATAAACAAAAGATAGATATATGGCACTTTGAATAATTTTTCATATAAAGTTTCAACTGCAAACAACTTTCGACCCATGAAACTTCCATGCCACATTTCAGTTTTCTACGTTCAAAATTTTGCGCTGTGTGTCTTTTAACTTCTTAGTGACTAAGGAAAGAGGTTACATACGAACTATAAAAACTATTAAAACGACCAGCAAAATTAAGAATAAAATTTATAAACACCAATGCAATTCCAACATTCCTACCATTTTTATACACGGTCAGTCTATCAAACCTCTTTGTATGCAATTAGTACGATTGTCTCTACACAACTAGTGCGTGAAATGCGCTTATTTTTCAATAGGCACATTCTATAGTTGAACTGGTTTCAATGATCCCAGATACGTTATAGATGACTATCTAATGTCGTTATTTAATGTACAATATTTCGTAATTGTGAACTGTTGTAATTCTTTTTTGGAAGTCGTAACAGACATATCTCAATGATTCAATTTTTAGGGTAGTTAGAGAGAAAACACTATGTTTTCCACTTTCCGCCCGAAATCGAATCATTGGGTGAGTAGCGGAACTCAACCAGGAAATATTTACAATATAACAATTCCTCAAATGGGAATCGAACCCACAGCTAAGTAGTTTTATTTAAAGTAAAAGATGATAATATCTTTGAAATTTAATTAATTTTATAGGAAATTTTATGTGGAAAATGCGTAAAGCTAAAAAACTAAACGACATAAGTGATGTTATCTACAGGTCTCTAAACCTCTTTTTTTCACTTTCTGTGTACGATTTCTTGTCTGATCAAGCCGAATAAAAGCCAAGTCAGTTAATAAAGACTAAGCAGATATTTTCAAAAAGTTAGTGAAACATCTGATTATATAAGGATTAATAAAGATTGATAAATTA
The DNA here is from genome assembly GCA_038994665.1 of Podotricha telesiphe. Lineage (NCBI taxonomy): Eukaryota > Metazoa > Arthropoda > Insecta > Lepidoptera > Nymphalidae > Podotricha > Podotricha telesiphe. Next base: position 162,698 of record JAOYRR010000097.1, read on the forward strand.
TTATATTTTATTAATTAGTACGTATAAATTTTTGTTTTTAATTTATAAAAAATAAGAAATTGAAATGGTGGCAAAGTGAGACAGCGTCTGTAGTTACCTTGGTGGTTGTGGGTTCGATCCGTATTCGGGGGAATAATTATATTTAAATCTACAAAGTGATGTTCCCGGCACTCGCACGGTGAATTCATGGAATAGAATTCAATGGAGTTTATTCTCATATTAATTTTCCACTTCTTGCAAGATATAGACTTAGAGCTGCCACTTAAAGTATGATGTCTTGAATTCGGGCGAAGAGTCGGTTGACACTAGATTTGCCTATCCGGCTACACAGGAAAAACGTTGTTTTTAAAAAAAAATATGAACACTAAAATAATATATATGAATTAACTGATTGCCTTGTACCTTTTTCTTGAATAGTTACATTTGTAACTTTTTGTGTAATCTCCGAATCACCTTTCGCTTGGCGTTAACTAATTGTAAATGTTATGTATTTATTTTGTAATTTCCTTCTAATGTCAAGTAAAAATGTAATTAAATCTTAGCTGTAGTAGTTATCATTTTTATTTGCAATTTGTTAATTTCTAAGTGGCTACTAACACTAAAAACTAAACCAAAGCTGGTCTAACGTCTTTTTATACTATATGTGCATTGTACTATCGTGTACTTTCTTTAAAATTATATTTCTATACAATTTCAATTTCGTAATGAAATATTTAAGTGAAATTGGTTAGGTGTTATCACTTGCGTCCACGAGGTTATTTTATTATTACTTAAATATGTGCAATATAGCGATCCTAATATATTATTATATCATTCGAACAGTATCTTATAAAATATCAAAAATATTTTTTTTTTACAGATATTACCCAAACACTAACCTACGATTACATCTACAATAATACTGACTACGCACAACTTCAGAATGTGGAGCAAAATCCCAGCCCTTATGATTATAAGAACAATAGTCAGGTCGAAACCAAAGGAACTAAAGAGTTCAAATTAAGAGATAAGTATGAAATTAGCAAACATGATGATTTGTTAGTGGGTTTCGCGCACGACCCATTCAGACATTCGATACCAGTGGCGAAATATATGAAAGGTGTAAGGTTTGTATCTATATATAATAATATGAGCTACACGCTTTTTCTTATATATCAGGGTGAGCAGAGATAACCTAGTGTCAAGACTCTCCGTTCTTCACTTTCGACCTGAAATCGAGATCATTTACATTTTGTTACATAATATGTCTCAATTACAAGCTAACTCTACATGTGAATAGAAATGTTGCTCAGATTTGGTTTCTATACAAGATTTATTTTTTGTTTTTATTATTTTCGATGTTACATGGTTCAAAAAACAATAAAATGAAACTGGTTCTTAAAAAAGATTGCTATACAACAAAACACAAAGAAAATCTCAACAAACAAAAAGAAAAACAGATTTTACTTTACATAATTAACAATTACATTTTCAGTAATTTCTATACATGCATGAAACACATCATCATATAATAGGTGGTTAATTTTTATTAATAATTCAATATATTCTAGATATAATATCTAAATCAAAATTTCAGAACCATGGATCCGAATAAATTAAGCAAAGAACGTGGAAAACGTGGTGTATTTCACCTATACAATATGCTGGCGTGCGCCACTGGATGTGACCCTATCAGTTATAAGGGCTACGGCTGTTATTGCGGCTTCCTAGGCTCTGGGAGGCCAACTGATGGGATTGACAAGTAAGGAACTTAATTTCTTTTTTAACCAATGTGAAGAGTGTAGGTTCTATTTATAAAAAATATTAGAAATAACGGTACTCATACTAATACTGTTTTTTTTTATTATTATTTATATTGTTAGTAGCCAGAGTGAATCTATTGTCAAAACATAAAACTATATGCAAAAAAATACAAAACAGAAATTATAAAAAACAATTAATTGGTTAGTTTGCTATTAGATATATTATTGCAGAAACTTATTAAATGTTCTTATGTTGTTAGAGACGCTAAAAAAGTCCGTTGACCCACTGCATCGATTAAAAAGTTAACTTATTCGTGGTATAACAATTAGCCCCAAGCACTGTTTCAAGCAGTGGTACAAATCGGCGTTACTATATATGGCGAAAACTAAACAAGAAGTTAAATTGAACAAAAATTGAAACTTTGTTTATATATTTTTTTCGTGGCCGAATGACGTAACTCATGTCTCGACATTCGACCTAGTTCATTAAATCTAATAATCTGTGAAAGGCTTGACATATTGGCGTTGCGTAGAGACGTTTCCTCCCTATGCTGTCTCTACCACAATGATTATGGGGAGTGTTCTGGGAACTTTTTGACCTGATTCCTGCCGCGGAATCTTCCAACTGCATAGTATGTAACAGACTGAAATACCATCCCCACCATCTGGATGCGTGGTTGCCTTCAAAAATCGCGTCTATTTCCACCTTAAAGGCCGGCAACATCCTGTAGCTCTTCTGAAGTTACACGGGGTCGTGGGCGGCGATGATCACTGACCATCAGGTGACCCGAACGTTCGTTTGCCTTGTCTATAGTATAAAAAAAACTCTAGAAAGACAACAGATTACGAAATCTATATATTCTCTTTACAGATATATCGATTAAACATTATAAATATGTTATTAATATTAAAATCGATTATTTCCCAGCTGTTGCCGATTACACGATGAATGCTATGAAAACATCTATTGCCCAGTCAACACTGTGTACTTCCAGCCGTACTACTGGAAATGCTTTAATGGAGAACCACACTGTGCTTTAGAGAACTATCGTAGTGGAAATAGAGTGTCAAACTCCTGTTCAGGGAGATTGTGTGAATGCGATAGGCGTTTTGCGATGTGCGTTAGAAGGTACAGGTGTCCGAGAGGCAGGACCTTTTGTAAGTCGGATCCTTTAAGGCTTATACAGAATATACTAATGTTCAAATAAATTGTTTTTTTGTTCTATTATTTCTGTCTTTGTTAGTTAATTGATTCAAAAATCGTTGCTAAGTCGATTTTAAATGTGATATTAAATTATTTGATATCTTCATGTTTCTTACTTATAATTTTTTTAAAAATTAAGAAATTCTAAACAATTAAAAACAAATTGTTTTTTATACTTCTTTATAATCTAATCTAAATAATTGAATACCTGCCTCGTTTTAGTTAAGAAAAGGACACAAAGATTAATCTAGTCTAAGTCACAATGTAATTGTAAGTATTAAAACATAATAATTGACAACTTTTAAAATTGTGAATATTTTTTTTATTGTATAACAATACACTTTAATATATAAGCTTTTATGATATAACCATTCATTATAAGGTTTCTATAAATACTCCCTAAAACGCTAAGAGAAAAATAGGCTATTATTTTCATAACCCCGCATACCACAGGTACCTACAGAAAACAAAGCGGGACGTTGAGTTACGCCACTCAACACGCAATGTATCGGTTTCGGATGGAAAGTGGAAAGCGGAGTGTTTAAGCACTAGTTTTCTCTAATGACTTCTATTATTAGGTGATTTATGTACATACAATGTAAATATTAATATAAAAATAAATAAAAACACATTATAGGTTAAAGTTTCAGAAACATATTTGTATGCTTAATAAAGTATAATTTTTATGATATGTTTTATTATAAATTCCCTTTTTTACCGTTTAATTTGATGTATTTAAAAAGTAAATGTATATTTAAATTATTCATAGGCCATCCTGACGCTGTGAAACAAGCTCGGTGGTTGTTAGTTCTATCCGACTCGAGGAAATGATAATATAAAAAATATTTTTATTTCTCCTCTCTGATATTAGCGCAGCGTTGAGTTTCGCCTTTAGCTCACAATATTTCCTACTCGGACTAAAGTCTTGACACTAGATTTTCTTTGCCTATACAGCAACGTGGAAGCAAAGTAAACCTGTATATACAAAATATCCACAATATGTATATGAAATATGCATGAATGTAACAAAACAATACTAAATGTTTAATTACACTTAAAATAAATACTATGGGAATAAGTTCAAATCCTACTCTATCTGATACTTTAGCCAGAGACACAATGAATTGAAATTAGCGTATCAGATTATTTCAGCAACCTCTGCAAATGTATGTAATTTATATAAATGTATGTAAAATAAATTAATATCTGTAAATATAATGCAACACAAAGTCAAAGTAAAAATTAAAAACTCCTTGTCCGATATTAACGAAATTAAAAAGGGACCACATGATAAGCACAGCAGCAGTACCTATCATATAAAAATAAGAATCATCAAAATAAAACCAAATCATTTTTAGAACATTTTTTTATAATTTTTTAAAGTGTTATTCACACACGTAGGAAATTGAAAAACGTATAAATATTTGAACGCAGAGGGATTCGAACGCATGGCTTAGCGGCCAGAGCGCTTGGAAGGTATCCAAGAGGCGCGCGTTCGATAATCGAACACCGCTACTTTCAAATTTTCATACGGTGTTTAATAATGTTTTTCAATTTCCTAAGTGTGTGATTAAATGTTAAAAATATCATCGAAATTAGTTAACCGAGTAAAAAGTAATGCGGTAACACACGTTAAAAATACAGTTGAATTGGGAACCTCCTTCTTTTTTGAAGTCGGTTAAAAACGGTGCCATTGTTTTACCTTGACGTATTTCAAATATAATTTTTACGATTACATTTCGATCGTATACTATAAGTATTGAAAAACTAGTTAATTTCTATACAAGTCTATTATTCTCTGAACATGAAGAAATAGTCATTGATTTTCAGTCGTCGTCAATTTTTACGCTCGACGCTGTTGAAAAATTAATTAAATTCCACTTTAAAAAGTCATTTTGTAAATAAGGTAAAAATGATAATACATACAATAATTAATATAGTTTATGTTGAAACATCTGCAGAAGAGGTGGATTTTCAAAGATGATAGCGTACAAGGTATTTTATCTTTTCTTTTCCCTTAAAACATAATTTAAGGTATTAAAATTTACTTCGCTAGAAATATTATTTATGAAAGCTTCACGCACATTCTCTCATAGGAGAAGGCAGAGAGAACCTAGTGTCAAGACACTCCGTTCTCCGAGAGCCCGAGTATAAATCATTACGTATTGAGTGATAAAACTAAATGCCACGGTTCGTCTTGCCAGAACAAGGATATGGAAATGATTTAATAATTATAATTTCCCTGACACTGCGCCATAATAGTTTAAAAGTAGATTATAGATTTATCAGCTCCTTGTGCACATATTGTGATAAACTTTAATATTTTCATATTAATAAAGTCCCTAAGACGATTATTGTTCTAATAAATATGTTATACGCCTTTCTAATATTTATTTATTTACTAGCGACCCGTTGGCGACTACGCCTGTGTAAACTACACGACTAAACTATGCTGTTGCTTTGGCCGCGTTCTCACTTAAATCACAAGCTGCTTAAATTTGTAATTTCAATGATTGTAACTTTTCTTATTCAAGAACCGATTAAAGTGAAATAAACACTATATGTTATGTCAAAAATTATCGTACACAAACGTTCAGACAGACTAACAGAAAAAAAAACATTGTTTTGGATCTTATTATATTGATAAATGTTCCCAGTTATATATTTTGTTCATATATCTACCATGTACAGATCAGCGATCAGTTACATTTTTATTATATGTATAAATATCGATTTCTGTTATCGGCATCCAAGTCCAACGAAACATAAGAAACTAGTAACAAAAAACAATCAGAAGTGCCTTCACTACTGCACTAGAAAACGTTGACTAATACCTAAGTACAAGAGGTTGACAACGAAATAAAATTAAAAGATATTAGAATATTGTAAGGCATGAGTAAAATAAATTAAAAATATACAAAATTTTTATGAATTGATGAATATAATTCATACCTTTATAGATTTTGTAATATTTTATAAGCCAATTCACACATTTACAAATATAAATATATAAAATAATAGTAATAAAATAATGCTTGTAATAAACTTTGTACAACTCTAAAATAACACTATGTAAAAATCTACCTACAAAATTGCTAGCAACGAATGTGTTGTTATTACAATATAAAATTTCTGATTATGATTAATTTACTGCCATGGCACAGTGGTAGTGTCTGATCGTAAACTTGATTAGTTGTAGGTTCGATTTCACTCGGAGCATTGATTATATTTAACAAACATCACTCTGGTACCGAAGAAAAGCGCGTCGCAAAGCAAGTTGAGTCATCAATGATATCGGGCGTAAAGTGGTCTTTACACTGGGTTTTCTCTGACTACTCCGCTGTGCGGGTATGAGCGTGAAGCTCCAAAAAATATATATTTGCTGAGTTTACGGTTTTTTCCCGTATAGTAGGCAGGCAGATAGAACCGAGTGTCAAGACACTCCGTACACCACTTTCCGGCTGAAATTACGTGTTAAGTGGCGGAACACCCTAAAAGCGGAGAAATGAAAATAATTGAAATTCCACTTTAAAAAGTAATTTTGTAAATAAGGTAAAAATGATAATACATACAATAATTAATATAGTTTATGTTGAAACATCTGCAGAAGAGGTGGATTTGACCTGTCCTGAGAGGGAATCGAACCCACAACCATTGTGTATACGGACTCCGCCACAATGGCCATTAATTAATCTGTATTGCAATATCCTTTACTTATGAGTCTACTATATTAATGATGAGCATTGCCTAGAAGCTTAGATAACAATTACACTTCGTTCAATCAATTCAATACTGTTTTTTTTTAACTGATAAAAATAGAAATGTATGCATTATAAATATAGATAAATGGAATTTAAAATGGAAAATGAGTTTACAATTAAACAATGTCGAAGTTAATTTTAATTGTATTTTATTTTTACGCTTTCTTAATATTCATTATAATTTCTTTAAAATTTTTGAGCATGATTAAAAATAGACACAGGTTCAAATTGTGCTCACAATACAAAAAAAAATCTCGTTCAGCAAAGTCGACAGAACCTAGTGTCAAAACACTCCGCTTTCCGTCCCAATTCGAATATGCAATTAATATTACAACAAAAAATTACTAATTAAATAAAAAAATTGTTCCCCAGATGTTTCTTCTACATAAATCGATCACATTCATCCTAGCTTTGATGATATGGAATGAACTTTACGCTGGAGTATTTACAGAACCTCCATGTGTGAATTCCAGAAGAGATTCGAAGGACACCAAGAATGTTATTTGTATGCCTTACTTTTCCTATCCATACGTTTACTATCCGTATCCGTATTATTACTATCCCTATTATAACTTTTATTACCCTTATTATGGATGAGAAATAAAACAATCCTTTATTTTATTTTGTTTATTTTTAATCATAAAATTGACTGTAAACGCTGTTGGTTTCGATTACCACTAGATTATATATAAAAATATTTTCATTTCTCGGCTCTGGTAAATAAGACAAAGTAATATAAACACTATATTCTTTGACAATGCGGGAAAAAGCGTGAAACCTAGAAAAAACCAGAAAAGCAACACAATTTTTCCTAAACACACCTAAATTAGAATCACCGAGAAATTTAATATAATAACAATGTATTATAATTAAATTTAATAATAAAAAAACCAAACTTTTATTAAAGACTTTAATGTAATTTGTAACAAATTTTGTCAACAATATAATATAAACATATTTATTTGAGAAAATAAAAAGTGTTTCTAGTTGTAATTACAAGAACTTGACTCCACCAATGATGTTGACGGGACGATCTTTGTATTTCTTTGACACTCCACCTTCAATCTGACAAAAAAAAGAAATATAAAACGACGAATATAACGTTTAAGTACTGACTTGAAAGTTCCTAAGGTTGTCCATTTATCTTTATTCATAGGAAATTTTCAATAATCACACAACGACAAAGTTAGTAACCTTCAAATCGCTTTTTTGTAAAGTAGTGCTTTTGCACTTGTACCAGCTCACGTGGGACTCGTCGATATAAAAAAAACCTCTTGGAATGGTTATTTTCAACATTTTAAAGTATTATTCGCACACTTAGGACATTGAAAATATATTATTACAAAAAGGTATGAAAATCAATCAATACATGGCTTAGCGGTCAGAGCGCTTGGACAGTTTCCTAGAGACGCGGGTACAAATCCCGCTGCGTTTAATTTTTTTTACGTTTTCCAAAAATATGGAATATATCAACTTGGAATGGTTGTTTTTGAAACCAAACCTAACCAACCGCCCAAATCGTTATTGCCATCTAAGCTATATTCAGAGCTGACATATAATAATACAATGTAGATTTCTAGACAACCAAATTGTTACTGTACTATTACTGTACTGTATTCTTACGGCACTGTACTGTTACTGTACTGCTACTGTACATTAGCGCCAAAAATTTTGCACTTACAAAGCATTATAGAATTTTTTAGTAAAAAAATAGAAAATATCAATAGTTAGTACAACTTTTAATGATGGAGTGATCATAATTTATTTAATTTAATATCTCCGGAATTGTGAAAGACAGAAATACAAAGTGCAGTGATAAGTTCCGCCAACACACAATGCCTCGAATAAAGAACGGAGGGTCTTGACACTAGGTCCTCTCTGATTACCCAGCTATGCGGCATAATGGATGTAAAGCCATTGCCATTTGCGAAATATTTGATTATCGTGCTAATATTACTTGAAAATTACAAACAAACACTATTACAATATAAATAAACAATATAATATAAATATTAATTTAGCAATATGTTTAAATTAACACAATGGAAGCAGGCCGTCGTAGCGCAGTGGGACAGCGTTGGACTGTAACCGTGATTGGTCGTGGGTTCGATTCCCACTCGGGGAAATGATGACAGTGAAAAATACTAGAAAACACTAGTTTTTTCTATAGCTAAACTATAAAAAAAAAAAACAAACTCACATTAGCTTGCAACTCTTTACTCCTTTCCAACAACCTTTGCAACTGCGGACGTAACACGACCGCGCGGTTGAATGCCGCCGCCCTACGGTCGAGCTCCCTCGCCGCCAAGAGACGCAACTTGTCGCAGAGAGACAACTTCTGTTGTAGCTGCCCAGTTAGCACGTCTACATATCTGTAAATATGGATAGTCTTTGATATAAATACTTAGTCTTGCCATAAATAATATTACAAAGAAAAGCATTTTTTTTTTATTGTTCGTATCATTTATTTAAACGTTTTAAACTTCGAGGACAGTAGCGAAAATTTTAAAGGCACCGCCCAATGGGTGGCGGAGCTCAACGCCACACTTTGTCTTGTTCACTGAATTAATATAATTAAATTACGATCATTCCATCGAGCTGGAATCGAACCCACACCCAATCGCGATTACAGTTACGCTCTCCCCACTACGCCGTGATGTCCTTAGAACATTAAAACCTTCTAAATAAACTCAAAAATAAATTAATTCAAAATTTAAATAAACGAATTTAAATCTTAATAATTATGAAAATCATTATTTTCTTAATAACACTAAATTACATTCTCTGGCACAAAACTAACCTAGGCGAATGTTTAACATTATGCAAATGTGTCACTTCGGTGGTAGTAAGCGCACTCGCTGCATTATGTACAGCCTTCTCCATATTCTCCAAGGCCGCCGGACTCTCCGCCGGCAACTGTTCCATGAGGGAGAAGCTGAGGCTGTCGTTGGCTGCGTTCGTTTCATATATACGCATCTTTAGAAATGAATCTAGCTGTGAACAAATGATAAATGACAACTTGAAATGTTCTCAAATGAATTTGATAAGTTAAGTAACCTTTATCCTAGTTTAGAAGTTGATAGGTTGAGGTTGATACAAATGCAAAAATATTTGAGTATATGCAATATTCAACAGTCATTTCTATTGAATGATGACAACTTCAGGAGCCTACAAATCACTCTTCTGTAAATTAATAATTTTGCACTTTATAAAGGGGTCTAATCTTGTAATTTAAAAACAAACATAATATATGACTATCTGTAACGGCTTGTCCAAAAAACTTTTCGATTGACAATTAGTAGTAAAGTTTATATATAAGCTTTTAAATATTATATGCATTTCTGTTTAACTTATATGTATAAGAAAATAATGCTGACTTAAAATCATCAAAAAATATTATACTATTTATTATATATTTGTAACATGATATACAACAAATAATTTTATCATTTTTAAAAACTATTAAAAATATAACCAAAAACACAGTACATTTTTACATTGGCAATATTATATATGATAATATGTGAACACTTAATGTACAAAGAACATGGTATATATGAGGGGTTCCTAAGATAGTTACACTTAGTAAAAGTAATACAATAAAATATATATAAATAAAAAAATATTAAATTTAATTAATACATACAAAAAATAAGCAATATTACCTCAACTAATTGGTTGATAAACTGATTCCTAGTGACCGTGTTGTCTAAGAGAGTAAGAGCTTCTTTGCCCCTCGCTACTCCTCCACCCACACCTTGTTCTTCCACCACAATACCTGACTCCTCTAGAGATATAGCACCTATATCCACTGATACATTCTGAAGCAAAAAGAGTATATTATTATTAACATTTTTAAGTGTTATTCACATACTTTTGATTTTATGAAATTATAAACATTTTTGTAATTCATATTGGACAGTTTACAAGAGGAGCTGGTTCGAGTCACTGCATTCTGAATAACAGGGTAGTGAGAGAGCACCAGGGGAGTGAGACGAAAATCTCCGTTTACGAGAGATGTCAAATAAAAAAAATAATAATACAGAATCATTACACCAAGTGAGGATCGAACCTACAACTAATCACGTTTTCAATCAGACGCTATCCCACTGAACTATGACAGTGTCTTTTTTTATATTTTAAATAAAAAAATCTAACCTCTCCCCCTACAACGTCTACATTTCCCCAATCAATTTCTCCCGCGTCGCCATCACCGAAGTCTATTTCACCAGCTTTATCTCCACCAAAGTCTATTTCACCGTCCCCAAAGTCAATCTGAAAACAAAAAAAAAACTACATTGATATTTTTGGAAAACATATAAAAATATGAACACTATTTGGGGCTTTGAAACAGTGCCTTAAAACGTATAGGCTTCTTACAACTTATTTTAGAGTAATATATAATATTGATATATAATATTGATTGATGTTACAATTATAATAATTATTATACCTGATCTCCAGCAGCTTGAACTTCTTCTACTTCTATATGAATAGGATCAGGTTCAATGCTTAGCGGTGGTTCACCGAAAGTCCACTCATAAACCGTAGTGTTACCGTGTTCCACCACATATTGCAGTATTGGTAACACATCTGATGCATCACCAAGAATATATTTTACGAAAGCACTGTATAATTCTATTGCTGGTTTGAGAGGCTTGAGAGATTTACCTATCTGAAAAATAAACATAACTTTTTTTTTTATAATAAAAAAGAGGCAATGAGACAGATCCAACTAGAACATTCCACCTCCATTTAAGATATTGTATGTTGAGTGGCAGACCTGAATGCCGCACTTGGGATTACCAAAGTGGAAGAAAAAAAAAACAGTCCCTCAAGTGGACATTGAATCCACAACTATGATGTTTACAGTCACTTGTCATCTCATGGTCACACAATAGTCTTTTTAAACAATATTTAATACATTTTAAGGTATAAATATATAGAAAGTATGAATATTATAAATTATTTAACAAATAATCACTTATATACATATTTTTAAAAGAAACAACATTTCTTACCTTATCATATATATCAGGCAACTCTTGCAATCTTTCAACTAGTTCTTTTTTAATTTTATCCCCCTTAATGCCCAGTTGTTTGCATAAAGTCAAAAATTCAGTTTTACTTGATGCCTCATTTTTTAAGTAATCTGCATGTTTCTTATCACATTCCTATAATTATAATGGACATGTAATATTAAATTGATTAATATTATACATACTACATAGAATGATAAAAGTGCAACCAACAGCATCATAGAATACTGCATAATTATAATGAAATTTTAATCATTAACCCATAAATTTAACAAAAATAACAAGAAAATTCAGTAGAGGTTTTTAACCACATTGCTCTCCTTGTTGTGTTATTGCTCTTGTACCAGTTTATCTATTGCCTCAAACTCATAAAGTTTAAAAATTATCATGTATGAAAATATCTATGTACAAGTAAAATCTTTTAAAAAATTGCCTTTTACATTCCTGATTCAATCATTTACAATATTTATTATTCTATTTACTCACAGTTTGTATTTGTTCTTCTTTTGCTATTTGTTTTTTTAACCCAGGAATCTCATAATTAATATTTCTGGCCAACATTTGTGCTGATTCAGCCAAATATAAATTGTCTTTTTCGTAACACTTTACTACATCCTGCCAATCTTTCATTCTTTGTGACCCATATCTTCCAAATAAATTTTTAGTATCTGCCTCAGTTTCTTTAAGGATATCTATAATTTTTAGGCAATGAAAATAGTTAATATAGCTACCAGATAATAAAGCAGCTATGTCTTCATGTGCTGGCATGTCCTGGATAGCATTGTTTATTTTTTCTCGAACAGAAATTACACTCTTTTGCCATTCCTTGTTTACGTGACGTCGACTGATCAACCAATCTTGCAGCTTGCCGATGTTTATATCTATTGGGATATTACTCTCCTACAATTGACAAAAAAATATATCGTAATTTAAAAGAAACATATGTTTCATATTGTTTTTGTAAAATCATACTACTTACGTCCATCTTTAATTTTCGTTTATTTTATGAAATTGTTCTTTTATGGATAGTTAATGATATCTATAAAAACTAGCAGGGCAAAATATGCTAATAATATTTTACATATTCCTGTCTACTTGCTTCAACATTTACAACAACAAAGTGACGTGTCTGCTGGCTGTCTGTCAATTGTCAAGTATTAGCTGTCAAGTGTCAACGTTTACGTGCTGCTGCTGCCCCTGCAACATGCAGTTCATACAATTCGTTTACATTTCCTTTGATTTTTTTATCTGATCTTTCATCCAATTGATCCTTCGTCTGGTATTTTATGAACTTGATCTTACATTGATTTTTTTTCAGATTCTAGATTAAAATAAACGAAATGTTTTTATTTTGTAAGCAGATTTTAAAATATATTTCGTACATCATACATATATGCCTGGACATACATTTAAATATTTCTTATATTCGTTTTTAAATCGTTCATTTAAAGATACTCAGTTACAACATTAACCTCACATGTAATAAGTTTATACCACCAATTATAAAATATATATATATTTATTTACACAACGCAATTATTATACACTTATTATTTTTTTATATTTTAGGCAATTTCAGAGTTTCAAATAATAATAATGATTGTATTATCACTTTCATTATTAATGTTCCCTTTAATGATCAATTTTTTCGGATTATACTCAGCTTCAGACGGAGTGCTGAACAGAGTGCCTTAACACTAAGTATTCTTTGACCCTGCTGTGTGGAAAAAGCGTGAAGCTGCTAAAAATATTACAAAAGATAACTTTTATATGTAATATAAAAATTTAGTTTTGCTTTAAGTATATATTTTTGTAATTCGACTAGGTAACCAATAAAGTATGAAAATCAATATAATATGAAATATGTGATATTTTTGTTAGTAATTTACATTTTCAAAATTGCTTTATAATATTTGTTTAATATAATTTATTATAAGCCAGTCATTAGCGCTATATTTAACGTAAACAATTTCTTATCTCCTCACTCCTGAACTCCTTATTCGATTGATAACATACATTATCAATATGATACACGTTTCTATACTAGAAACGACTAATAATTTATGAAAAAGAAGATTTTATACTAGTTTTATTGTTTAATTTAAATATAAATGGATTTTGAACAACCAGTACAAAATGAGTAAGTACATTTTAGGCCTAACGTTATTTTAAATAGGTCATTAAATTGTTATGAAACGTTATGAGAATGTAAATAGACTGAAAAAAAATACTTAACTTACTTAAATCTGTAATTCTATTGCAATTTAAGCCCTTGTGTAAGTTCTTAAATATTTTTAAACGAATCTGTCTATCTGCTGGGTTGATAAACTAAAGCAAATGTAAAAAGTTCTTAAAAACTTTTTAAAAGTATAATACATATTTACATATTATGTAAATCACTTTTATTTTATTATTTTTATTTAAAAAAAATATTATTGGCAATGTAATGTTTTAACCCATAATACGTCACTGTCACCAATAATAATAGTAAAAAATGAAACTTTTTGTTAATTTGTATAAACTTTTTTTACGTAAATACAAACGAGGTCTCTAAAGAAAATTTTAAATATACACTTTTACTTAATCGATTTTGCTGTATATTGCACTATAGGGATTTCGCTAAATAAGATATAGGTACTAATTGAATAGTATGGCATAATATGGCAGTCGTTTCATTGACACTAAATTGCATTAATTAAAGTCGATTTTCATGATTATTACCTGTATCTCTAAGACTAGTTTATTTTTATAACCAGTCGAGACGGCGCAGTTGTTGCAGTCGACCTATCAAACAGCATTCTCGTGGACTCCTTAACTGCAATGACGCAGAATTTTATCTCTCATGATTTAATACAGTAAGTTTATTTTTAAATATTTCAATTTTGATATTTTGGTTAAATGAAAGTTTTTCTAGAACTAAACAAAACCTGTTTTGAAGTTAATAAACATACATTATGCATGCAGATATAAGACCAAATTTAATTATCTTATAATAATCTTTGGCTAACAGAATATATTGCAAATTAAATAAAATTCATGGCCAGATAATTAAAAGTAATTTAATTACACCTTCAGAATTTAAATATTAATGAATATAATTATTAATGAATATGATAATGTTTTGTTTAGTGGAACAGAAGATGCCAATGAAGATGACTGCACAAAGCTAACTTTAGCTTATGAAAGACTATATGAATTGCCTAAAACAATAGTAGAGAGATTCTGCGATCATATAAAATATTTGGATGTAAGTCATAATAAAATTATGTAAGTAACCCATTTTATTATTTTCATTACTATTACAATGAATACCCTTTTTTTATTTTTGAGAAAAGTTTTATTGTCAATGTTTTGTTTTAGAAATCTTGATAGTTTGGTTCACTTTAAACACCTTACAACTTTAATAGCAGATGACAATCCTGTTACTGAAGACTGTTTATTGCCACCTATGCCTAAACTTCAATTATTATGGTAAAGTCTTTGTTGTCTAATTACTAAATATAAATTAAAAATAACTTACTTGAAACTTATAAAATATTTAAAGTTACAAGCTTTATAATAGTCAGTCAATACTTAATATTTTAAACAGTATGTACTAAATTGACTAGATTAAAACAGTAC
The DNA here is from genome assembly GCA_038994665.1 of Podotricha telesiphe. Lineage (NCBI taxonomy): Eukaryota > Metazoa > Arthropoda > Insecta > Lepidoptera > Nymphalidae > Podotricha > Podotricha telesiphe. The sequence continues at coordinate 178,065 of JAOYRR010000097.1, forward strand.
TAAAAAAGAATTTTTGTTAAAAAAAATTTCAAAACATGTTCATTTACATGTTCTTTTTAGGTTGAATCATTGTAAAATATCGTCACTTTACCCTTGGGTGGGTAAACTCAAAGAATCTTGTCCAAATCTACAATATCTCTCGCTCATGGGCAATCCAGCTGCTCCCAGCTACTTCAACGGAGGAACATTCTATGAATACCTTCAATACAGGTGAGTAAAAATAACTCTGACCATAAGTTCAAATCTGGACGCATTTAAATATTTTATGAATGAATATTATTAACCAATATATAATAAAACTGATATTTTTTTTCAATTACAGACTTTTTGTCATATCCCAGTTTCCATCACTCTTACATTTAGATGACAGAAAAGTGACAGATGACCAAAGAGAAGAAGCCCAAAGACTGTACAAGCGGCCATTGTTGGAGAGATTTGTCAAACCAAACCCTGGAAGCATTTCACAGTTGATGACTAGCTCTGTCTCGTGGAACTCAATGCAGAATAAAATATATGCTTTTTTGGGCAAAGAAAAGGAACAACGGCGAAATCTTCTTATCTAATATTTTATATGAATTATTATACATTTTTTATATATACGAATATTGTTTGCCATTGTGGCACATTGGGAGAGTGTTTGAATGTAAATACAAATAGTTCTGGGTTTGGTTACCACTCTGGGATATGATGTTTTGTTTCTTGAATTTGGGCGTAAAGTGGACAATGGAGTGTCTTGACATTATATTTTCTATGCCCTTCTATACGGGAAAAACTGTGAAAGTGTGAAAATTGAGCCTATTTGTTACTTGTTATATATTATGTATTGTATTTTAATTAAGCATTTTGTTTTGAAACAATTAATGACAGTGATTTGTATGTAGAGTAATATATTATAGACTTGATATTGTTTTAAAAAGATATGATGATTTGAAGACTGGTAAAAAAAAGCTTAATCTAAAGATATACATATTATCTGTGTTGCTTATATGTTTGTTTGTTGATATTATTTTGTAATAGTTTGTTTTCATTAAATTATAATAATAATAATTATTAGAATTATGATATTATTTTATAAATTAGCAAAGGATGTGGTTTATAAAGCCTTATCTTTATAGTTTTAAGTACATATAACTGCCTTTTATTCTTTAATTATAGTTATTATGACTAGTCTTAATATGTTGAATAAAGAAAATGGAAAATTGCCTATTTTATATTTTCTTCTCTACATTCATTATTATGAATAAATATTTTATCATGGTATATTTTCTTTTATTTTACTTTGGTTATATATCAGTCTTTACTAAAGCAATATGAAGGTGTCTTTGTTTTTGTAAACGAGTTATTTCAGGTTGGCTGCGTGACGTGATGAAAACTATTACTTGTATTTTCAAAATATTTTTTACAAATATACTCTTAATACTAAAGTACACCCTTATACGATTAATTTGGAAATAAAAGTGCCCTGACTAAAACATAGTTAAAATTTATATACACATTAAGTTATTAATAAAATAAAAGGTATAAAGTCGTTAGAAACTAAACAATAAAAACACTTTAAAAAAAAATAAGCTAAACAATATTAGAGTTGCTCTCAAGTACAATGATAATAACTTACAAGTGTAACTTATGAGTGTGTAAAAAGTGCAATACAATATAAGAGTTATTCTTCATAGTACATTGACGACGACTTAAATTACAAAAATAAATTAATTATGTAAACTTATTATTCAATCAATAATGTGAATAACGTTAGGTATAATATTAGTTAATTATTAAGTGTTATATATTATCCAATCAATGTGTCTGAAGTTTGTAACACATATTTGTAGAATCCAATATTCTTCAATACTAAAATACAGCAATATTATTCAAAAAATTTGCTAAAGAAGTTGCTTTGCCTCTAAAGCTTTTTTACAACAAATCATTAAACGAAGGTATAGTTCCATCTAAAATGAAAGAAGCACACATTGTCCCGACACATAAAAAAGGCTCTGTATTTAAAATTATCAACTATAAAAAAAGGCGTGGGTTAGAAACCAGCTACATTCAATTTGTATACGTTTTCTAAAAATGATTGTTATATGCTAAGCGTCAGTTCTTCAAATAATTTATTTATTTATATCTCCAGGATTTAAAATAGATTTTTGTTTAAAAAATCCTTAAATTAATAATTCAATCTACAAACCATAGCTTTCATAGTTAGATTAGGTTAGGTATTAGGTGAGGTTAGGTTAGTTCGCTTCTTCAAATCAAATAATCATTATTAATATTATAATTTGAAAATGTAACATAGACTTAACACTACGTTATCTTTGCCTAAATGCCAGATGTGTAAAGAAAAAAAAAATAACTGTCAAATTGACTTTTTAATCTATTTCAAACTTAGGCCTTTTCCACGTTGTCAAATCAACATAAGGTATAGCGTTGTAATCGTCGCAGCTGTATTTAGGATTGTACGAGCTTTCCACCTCAAAAGCTTTCCTTTGAATGTATTTTACACCCGTATTGTCGCAAATAAGCCTCGCCATTGAGGCTTTTTTTATTTCTTTTAGCTGATCTGTAATCGATAATGATTTTAAATGTATTTATACGAAAACAAATATAGTTTAACATATTAATAAAATTTAGTAATTACTAGTTTTGTATTTTTTTAGTCTTTATTATAAAAAAGAACACCAACATCAAACAGTGTGTGAAGTAAACAATGAATCGAAATTGACAAAATATTATCGAAATGAAATTGAAACTTTATTGAGTACATTGCACACACGGATTAAAAGGTTTCGGTTGATCCATAACTATTCAAGTCAAAAAATTAACATTTATTTTTTAAAATCATTATATGATTTTAAGATACTAGGATAGATAAAACAACTAAGGAAATTAATTCTTCCTTAGTTTTATAGAAATGGTAATTTTTAATAGAAATTTCATGCGTTTACTTTAATTAACCCAGCTTACATTCATTTAACATTTTTTTTTAGCGACACGCTTTTATCCCGGGGAGCAGGGTGGTCGGAGAGAACCTAGTGAAAAATGCTCCGTTCTGTACTTTCCGCCCGCATTAGTGACGTAACTTAACATCGCGTTCTGTCTTACCAGAGCGGAAAATAAAAATAATTAAATTATCATTCCTCCGAGTAAGAATCGAACCCACGACCAATCGCGATTGCCACTATGGCCTCACGTCACATACATTACTTTAATTTATTTATCCTTTAGGAAAAAATAATAATTTACGTATGTTATAAAGAAAATTATCGAGATTTTTCTTTATTAGACACTACTAAAAGTACCTGGCGTAAAAGAGTGCGGCATTTCACTGTTATCATAAAAGTATCTGTCACCGATTCTAGTACGATAGAACTGTTCAGCCACAATACATTGGAATGTATGGCCGAGAATTGAACCCGGTACGTCGTTCTCCATCGCTCCACCCACGAATAAATCGATGTCATCCACTGATTCATAAAATTTTGAGAGCACGTTGATTCGCTGAAAAGAAAATTTTAAAGTTTAAATTTTATTGACTTTCTCGCTTTTTCCTACATAGCAGAAAGAACCTAGTGTTAAGACTCTCCATTCTCCACTCTCCGCCCAAATGGGAGACTGCGGCGGAACGCAACGCCGTACTTAACTTTAGTCGACGCAATTAATTTAAGAAGGGTCGTGGGTTCAATCCAGCAGACAGCAAAAGCTTACATTGCCATACTGGACATAGTATTTATTGTATCTTGCGAACATTTTAAATAATTTATTTTATTTCCTTTTAGTAACTCAATAATTATCTTACGTCCTGCGATATTTCTCCGGCCAACTCTTGGAAAGTCCTTGCTCTCTGTAACCCACACGTTTCTCTAAAAAATATATAAATATAATTACTAAGAAATTTACATTAATTTGTGAACACAATATTTTAAAACTTATTTTTCTTTAAAGTTTAAAGTATATTTCACACTATTCTTTTTTTAAAAACATAAACGGATTTTTTATCAAAATACAATACAAATATACTTTATTGTACACACATACAATATTATCAACAAAGAAATAAACTAAATGTACAATAAGGCGGCCTTATCGCTTAAAGCGATCTCTTCCAGGCAACCTTTGGATATTGGAGTTGTAAAAGTGACGGTAGGCGTGACCAATAAAATATGATATATATTATATTAATACGTACTATAAAAATAATTACAATTATGTGTGTTGTGTGTGTATAATTATTTTTATGTACGGAAATTAGATCCGTAATTTAAGTTAAAATATTCTAGTTTTTTTAATTAAATTTTTCTAACATTTTCAGCACTTAAAACTAGGCTTATAAGATCTTTGGTATTCGCGATTTTTACACATTTCGAAATCCGGTTAAAAATAGTTTCATTTCAAAACAGACTTATAAGAGACATACACGGCTAAAGTGTATTTATGTATACCGTAAGAAAGTTTATAATTAGTTGCCCTCGCTTGAATTGAATGCAATTAACCTAAATTTATTATACAAGCTACTGTATAACTAATACTTACAACTAAATTTATTACAGATACATATCATTTTTGTTATAATTTCCTTAGGAGGGAGGAGAGAAACTAGTGTCAAAACACTCCTTTTCCACTCTCCGCCCGAATTCTAAACACTCAACTCAACGCTGCCCTTTGTCTGGTTCACCAGATCGGAGATATGAAAATAATTAAATTATGATAATTCCACCGCCTGGGAATGGAACCCACAACCATCCCGTTTATAAGCAAACGCTGCCCCAATGCGTCGATGGCATCATTCTTAAATGTAATTACATTTTATTCAGCACAAAGTTTATAAAGCTAATCATTTATATAGGTATATTTTAAGTAATCGTCGTAATAATCGTTATTTTAACGAGGCAAAGATCGTCAGTCAGTGTCACAACGCACTGTGCGGGGCTTCGTTAACTTCGTCCGGAATTGTGAGAATAGGTTATTATTAAGAACTTAGTGAAATTAAATATCGTTATTACCTATACAAAAATTGTATAATCTATATGAAAAAAACAATTTAAATGAATTTGAAACTGCATTTATAACCGGTATAAATAATATATTTAATTATTAACTTTTTTGTTAAAGTGTTAATCAGACACGCTGCGGGATGCGGTCCTGCGTCTCCCCTGAAACCGTCCACGACGGACAGTTGGACGGTTTCCAAGAGCCGCGGGTTTGAATCCCTCTGCATTCAATTCTTTTACGCTTTCTAAAGTTATTATTTTAAATAAATTTTATTTTGTAGCAGGGTTAGTCAGGGAGAACCTAGTGCCAAGCCTTTCCGTTCTCCATTTTCCGCCCGATATCGGACATTCAACACGATGACCTTTACGCCGTTCTTTATATTAGGTAGCAAAGTAAAGAATTAAAAGTAATTTAAATATAACCATTCCCCCGAGCGGAGATCGAACCCACCACCAAACACGTTTATAGTCAAATGCTGTCCATGCGCCAAGATAGAAAATTTATAATATTAAACATTAATAAATAATATCAGTTTCTCTATTCTTCTTCTTTCTCTACATTTCTACACTTACCTATAATCATTATACGATGCTAACCCATGGTCGCGTCCTCTTTGAATATCCATAGCGACAAGATCCAATCCCCATTTGTTGTGAGACTTGAACAATAAGTTGGTTATTTCTCCTGTACAGTGCGGGTCAGACTCTCCTGCGCGATGGGTCACTATCCCGCGGACGATGTCGTCGAAGGAATCCTCGTTGGCTTCTAGGAGACTCGGATTGAAATAATAATCGCTTAACCTAAAATATTGTATATCTTTATAATAATACTCGAAGGAAAAATTTTTAGACCTCTTTTTAGGAAAATTATGCGGGTGTAGTAGTGTGAAATTTGGCACAGTTAAATTTTATAAGGGCCCTCCCCTCAGAAAACCTAAAATAAAATCAAATTCATTTCACAAAATAAATAACACACAATGCAAGGCACAGTGAATAAATAAGAATAATAGAAGTGTTAATAATACTATCGTTGTCTGCGGTGATTTTTGTAATATTTGTCTAAATCCCATTGCACCATTGATTTGAATTCCAATCGTAATCAAAGTTGTTGAAGACGTTAGCCCTTGATCCACTCTCTACGTGCTTGAGGACACTGCATACTGAACATCAGAACTTAACGACCTCTTTCTTTATTAGGACAATAATAAAACATCCCCCCGAATACGATTTCTACCCACAACCATCGGTCAATCGCAATTACGCACATACAGACTATGCCGTAATGACATCATCCTTCATGAGTTTATGCTGTTTATAATCATTTTAATCGACTTCATACTCATGATAATAATAAAATAATGTCATTGTGGTGAAAAGGGACAGTATCTGACTGTAAGCGCGTTGGTGCTGGGTTTGGTGCTCACTCGGGAAAATGGTTATATTTAAGTTACTTTCATTTCAAACCTCTAATAGGGCCCGGCGTCAAGTTTAAAAGTAAAAATAAACAAATAATGCTTATAAAATAAGTAACTTAACACTTACTTATATAAAAACGCAGTTTGATGACCTTTCGGACAGCTCATGAATGAATCTGGTATGACGGTGTGCAGAAATCTAAAGGCCCCCGCTCCGAATCCGTTGATGATACCGGGATTGACATCTTTATTGTAATCTCGACTGTACAATGAGGTTGGAGAGACACGGTAATAGCGGAGATAACTTTCACCTAATAATTAAGTATTTATAGCATTAAAAATGTAAAAGAATTAAGGCCGTCGTGGCACAGTGTCACAGCGATTGCTAACACAATGGCTGGGGGTTCGATTTACACACTGTAAATGTTTATATTTTAACGGTATGGTAACGCAAATCGCGGCGTGAAGTGCCGCCAATCAATACACAATGTCTCCAATTCAATTAGAAGTTAAAATTGTGGCCATAGTACTAGTATCTTAGTACTAGTTTCTTATCGTTGTGTAATGGGAACGCATCTAACTGTAATCACGATGGGTTTTATTTTAATAGCCACTTACAGGAATGATAATATTTAAATTATTTTCATTTCCTTTCTCTAGGATTTTTTTCACCATTTAATACATGATAGGCGTATGATAATATGATACTTGAAGAGTACCAATATTTTATTACTAAGTTTAACTGACTGTAAATTCAATGTTTGTGAGTTCGATCTCCACTCGACGAAGCCATTATATTGAAGCTACTCAACACATGTCTCAATTTTGAATGGAATGGAGATCGGGGTGTCTTTACATAAGAACCTTATGTCTTTGACTGTCCTACTATATGGGAAGACTCTCTAGATATTGCTCGGTCTTGTGAAGTATCATTTTTTCACTTTTTTATATTGTAGGTATAGAAATATTGGTAACACCTTAATTTGTGGCGGCCGAGGTACATTTTCTACTGTGACGCAGAAAAGGAGGGGTTTTTAACCGCCGTCTTTTGTACTCGTGTATTATAACGCGACACATATCAATTACCACCTTAAAACGGAACTTAAATTTCATGACTAAACTATTTAATTTTTTCGCCCGTTTTGACTAAACTATTTAGTTTTTCGCCGTTCCAAAGATTAACCGGAACAAACGAACAGACAGACAAAAGTTGTGTGCATACATATACATTTAATGATAATCGGATTTTCATATTACACAAAGACGCTCCAATATATGTTCGATGCATATCTATGTCAGCGTATACTGAAGCCTGTCGTTATTATTTGGCTAAGTTAACATAAAAAAAATACATTTAGAAATATCAAAAAACAAATGACCATTAAAATTATTACCAAAATTTAAAGGCAACCACTCTTGATATGTAATATGTTGAATTTCAGCAATGGCAATTTTTCTAGCCTCTTGATACAATTTTTCGTCAGTCCATAAAGGATTCAGGTTGCTTAAAACATCTGCTACACGATTGTGCTCACGGAGCAGTAAAGTATGCAGAACTGCCAATGTTGGTGTCTGGTTGATTCTACTGTCACCTGGAATAAAGTAGTATGCGTGTGAATTAAAGAAGAATTTTCTGTATTACATTGTATTTATAGATACGCGTAAAAACCCGTTACCTTAACGATGCAATTTATACAAAAGTGTACATGAACGTGGTAGTTTGTGTTATATTTATTTTATATTTATAGGTATATCAAATATATCATTTAAAAAAAGATAGGTTTCTGCTCTCTTTCTACATAAACAATAACTGTTTTTCAATCACATATTCAGATTACGATAATTTATCTAAATTATACGTTGTTTTTGTTTTGTAAATGAGGTGTTTAGATATAACCGTAACCGAAACTAGGATACCTTAAATAAAAATACTATACTTACGTATAGTCGGAATCCGATAATTGTATCGGAAACTATTGAGTTTTCAATATTTTGGTATATATCATGGGCAGAGCCTAGATGAGAGCTGTCAATAAGAGATTCAATGGTCGAAAGTTACTAAAATTCCGTAAAAATGTAATATCGCTAACCGAAATTATCCGAAATTAACGGATAAACCGAAATATTTTTATATCTGTAACCGAGACCGATATAGTATTCTTCCTATTCCAAATTGTTTCCAAAAGTTAGATCCGTAAAATTCCTAGTTGGTAGTAGAGGCTAAGTGACTAGAAGTCTCTATCATACTTATACATAAAAGTGATAAAAAACTAGCTTAACTAACTACTTCACTATAATAAATTAAGTTATAATTTCAGTAAATTCTAAAATCTGATATTTTTAATCTTTACCAGCAAAGTAACAAGGCTGCGACATGTTTCTCAAATCACATACAGCTGCTTTATCATCCACTGAAGGCAAAAACCCTAATTTACAATTCTTCCTAGTTTCCTCTTTAAGTCTACCGCCACATTTGCTTCTAAGTTTGTAAGCGGTTTTTGAATCTGATCCATATATTGAAGATCCATCCAAGAAGCTGGTTACTGTGTTCATCTGAGTAATTATTTTTACTTTTTAATTCCTTTGAAATAAAGCAGCTTCACGCTTTTTTCCGCATAGCAGGGTAGGCAGAGAGAACTTAGTGCACCGAGTTAAAGGCATTCCGTTCTCAACACCCCGACCGAAATTTTGTAACTTCAAATTCAGTTCATTAAAATTGTATAATGCCTAACTGCCTTATGCTCTTAATTTGGAAAGGAATCATAGCGCATTCGGATAGCATCTGATTATAAACACATGTGGTTGTGTTGTGGGTTCGATTCCTACTCAATGGAATAATTATATTTAAAATATATCCATTTCTCAGATCTGGTAACTTCGACAAAGCGGCGTTGAGTTTTGTTACTCAGCACGCAATATCAGGAATTCGGAAGAAAAGTTAAAAACTCTAGGTTATCTCTGCCTAACCAGCTATGCGGGAAAAAGCTTCAAGCTGAAGTAAAAAAGTAATTAGAATATCATTGGTCTTACTTGCTCTGCATGACCTAAGCTGCAGTCATCTCTTGGCGTAGTAACACTTCTAACAAAGTTGAGGCATTTGACACCGTGATTTCTATAAAATACATCGTCGTCTGGCACACATATTGGGATGCATTTGTCATTTTGCATATCTTGGGGAAGAACGTCTTTGCCATCTCCCAAGCAACATTGGATACCACCTTCGTCTACGATGTTAATTAATGGCTTATTATATTTCTTAAGTAAATAGATTTTTTATAATAATGGCAAAAACTGCAAACGGTGTATTCGTAGTGCATCAAATAAATCATAGTAATAAAATAACAAGAAAATTTTATACTTTTATGAAATATCAATGTTTTAGGTGCTGAATTTACACCTTATAGCAGCTTATCCTTCACTGATATATGGTTTTCTAACGATATAATTTAATATTTTTAATATTGCAGTAAAACTAAGAATATAACTGCATACACAAACAAAAATGCCATAAATTTTAATACAAAAAGATAAATAGAAAGATGAATAAAAAATTATAATTTTTACCAGTCGACTCCATTACTTGAAATACAAGATCGTGAGTAATGAACTGTCCCCACTGCATATTTAGATAAGTTAGCACACGGCTATATATTGTTTGGTCTGAGAACAATCGTGTCGATAATAGACGCACATTCGGCAATGGACGACCGCTTTTTGCTACTGGCATGGCATATATACCTTGAAAAAAGAAAAATTGATTGTATGAATAAATATATAAAAATATTTACAATACATTTAATATTTTAAAGTATTCATAGTGCACTTTGTTCTCTCCACTATCCATTTCGAGGCAATGCATATTGAGTGGCGAAGCTCATCGACGCGCTTTGTCTTGTTAACTAGAACGGAGAAATTAAAATATTTAAATTACTAGCGACACGCTCGCGGCTTCGCCTGCGTTATCTGTACGACTAAACTATTTCGCTTTTTGACGCGCCCTCGTCAGTTAAATCACAAACTTTGCTTAAATTTATTATTTAATTGGTTGTAACTATTTATTTATAAAGCGATTAAAATTAAATAAGCAATTTAACATTTTTACAGGAACCATACCAGAATAGAATAGTCAAAACTGCCTACTACAGACAGCCTTTAGTTACATTTTTATTATATGTATAGATGATCATCCCACCTGGTGGGAATCGAACCCCCAACCAATTGCAATTACAATCAGACGATATGTTATCTCTGAGGACCCTGCTATGTGAGAAGAAGTGTGAAGCTATAAAAAGGTACTTAAGATTATAAAAGTATTAAAGTTTTTATAAAAAAAAATAATGAATTAGGTTATAAACCCATGTCATTTAGATACTATTCAAGCTTTATACCTAGCTAAGGTATCTCTTTTGCTCTTTAGGTATCCCTCATGATGCGAGTAATAGGACCAAAAAATATATATACAACCAACGCCATTTTCACAAAAAAATACATAATAAATAAAAGAATAATTTTAAAAATTTTAAAGCTATCTAAAGGTATATCGAGTATCCCAGATTTAATTATCTTCGTCATCAATATCTACTCATTTTCAATTACTTACGTCAACAGACAGAGATTGATAGCATCGAAACTTACTTTATTGAATAATAAATAAAAGTCATATATTTTATACCTCATTCAAGTATTTTAATTCTATACATATAATAAAAATGTCACTGATCGCTGTCTGTACATGGAAGATATATGAAAAAAATATTATTAGGGGCATTTATCAAAATAATAGAACTAAAAACAATGTTTTTTTTTATTTTCTTTTCTGTTTGTCTGTTTATTTGTGCATGTTAATATCAGAAACGGCTTAACCGATTTAAATACCAACATTTAAATCTAACTGATTTAGTCAAAATGGTTTTCAATATAACGGGTCTCAATCTACTTAAAAATCACGTTTAAATGTACAGAAGATAGAAAAAGCTACATTTGTTTATATAAGACTATCGTAGTGTAATGGGACAGCGTCTGTCTGTTATTGTGATAAGTTGTGGGTGTTACTCCCGCTCGCTAGTGAGAGAATATTTAAATTATTTTCATTTCCTCGCTCTGTTAAAACCAAAACCGGTCTTAATTCTCTAAGCTGCTTTTTTATTTATTGTTTCGTGTAAAAAATGTATGAAACAAACTTTACCATCAGAATACCGCGGTGTAGAGATCCTAGTGAATGGCGCCCCTCGTCTGCCCCACGCTGGGTGTTCCATATTGTTACACGTGCCATCTATACTTCTGTATTTAGAGGAGCCTATGCACTTTACGTTGACAGGCTTGCAATATATCTCATGTGGTCGAACTGATTGGCTCTCCAGAAATGATAGGAAGGTATTGGGAGTTACATCTGAGCTAAGTTGAGTAGTAAAATTGATATAGATATTTAATTTTATTAACAATTTCTTTTATTTTGCAGCCTGATGTTTTTTTCTCCACAACAGCATGGATTTAAGCCACTTAGCTAGGTGACTTAGGTAAGAAGAGAGAATATAGTACAGAAACACTTCGTTCTCCGCTTCCCGTTTGAATTCGAGACTTTGTTTGTTGAGTGGTGATAGTCAACGCCAAAATTACTTTACTTAATAATATACATCTTATTTATATAGTGCGAGATTGATCTGTCACTGGACACATTTCTATAATATATGATAGACTTTATTCAAAGACGGCAAAAAACTAGGCTTTAACACAAATATGTATTGTTTTCAGCTTTACACTTTTTTCTACATAGCAAACCTGGGTAATCAGAGAAAACCTAGTGTCAGCACACTCCAATCTCCACTTTCTGCCCAAAATCAAGATATTACGGGTTAAGTGGCAGAACTCATTGCCGCGTTTTCTCTTAGGTACCATAAAGGAGAAATTAAAGTATTTGAAATATAGTCCCTTCCCCTAGTAGGAATCGAATCCACAACCTATCGCGATTACCGTCAGGCGCTGTCCCACTGAGCCACGATGGCCTCCAATCACTATGTAATTTGATTAATAAATATTTTTTATACAAGACCGAACGGCCCCAGAATATTAGTTAACATATATTCTTTTCAACAAAAAGGTAATGCCTAAATTAAATAAATAATTTAAGAAGTATAATTTCAGCTTACTTAGAACTTAATTTCATTTGCAAAATTTTGGTTGCAGTAAGTAATTCATGAGACGTCTCTGAGGCCTTCTTTGCGTCTTTAGGCAGCTTCGTTGAGAAAAAATGTAGCAGAGCTCCAGAACATGCTTCCAGAGTGACTCCATTTTTAACTAATTGGTTCGCTCTTTTCTTAGCTTCACGGGAAAGTTCACGCCCGCACTTTAGACTTTCTGATACTAATTCAGATGGTAATGTATCTTCGTCTTCTGTAAAATTGTTACACACATCGTTTTGTTAAAAAATAACTAATAAAAATAGAACAATTTAGCTAGTATTCAGTATAAAAATAAGCCAATCCTGTTTTGAGGTCATCGTGGTGCAGTTGGACAGCGTCCGACCGTAAACGCAATGGTTTTGGGTTCGATTTTCCCTCGAGGGAATGATTATGTTTAAACAAAAATGTCAATTTCCCTGCTCTGGTGATAAGCGAAAATGTGATGTAGAGTTCCGCCATTTAAAACGCAATACCTCGGATACAGGTGGCAAGTGAAGAACGGAGTGTCTTGACACTAGGTTCTTTTTAACCAACCTGATATGCGGGAAAGATCGTGAATAAATATAATAATATAGTCTTTTTAAGAAAATCTTTTAAAAAAACGAAAACATCAGGTGATTAATACTTGCCCAATGATGATAAAAGAAGTAAATCTTTTATTGTCGACGTTGCACTATCAAAAATAGGACAGATGTCTGTTAGTATATCCTCAAATAAAAATTCCCATCCGGTATTCAAGCACGCACTGACTGAAGCACTTAAATATAGAATCATTAATATTTTAAAACATATATTTCCTAAACACCTGTTTGAATTCATTGTTAGTTATTTAACTTTAACATCCTACTTTGGTCAAAACTGGTTCCGAAATGAAATGATTAATGAAAAAAATATAGTAATGATGTAATGATAACAGTATATGAATGTGTAACCTTTTGCAGGTTGAACAAAAATCATATTTTTATACCTTATCATGTCACGTTTCTTGCGTTAATTGACGGAAATAATACGGATAGAACATGTCTAAATATCAAACGGTCTTTCTCAATTTGTCAATATAACAAATGATATATTTTACGATTGTTGTAAGATTGTAATTCATTTTTAATAAGACAATTCTTATTATGAAAGTTTTGTTTCGTTTATTTCAATGCATTCAGCGCGTGCATCACTCAGTTTATACGTTATATTTTATTTAATTATTATTTATTATAGACAAATTAAATATATATGTTACTGTAAAATTCCTAATTTTATTTGACTTAAGATAACCGGTAAATGTTATTTTGATTTAGTTACTTTTTAAGTAAGAATACAAGAATATTAACCCACATCGTCCCCTAAAAGTAACTTACAACACACAAAGACAATATTATTTTTATTTAAATTTTAAGAGCACTATAAAAATGTATTAACATTAATGGTAAAATAAAAACTATTCCTTGATCATTACTTGTTTAAAACATCGTGTGCCTCGGTAAGACATTAATGTTACTTCTTCTATGACAAGTTACAAACAGTTCAGATTTACCATTTTAGAATTTTACCAATTTTTTTTTAAGTTTGATATGGAAATGTTTAGGATTTACTAAAGTTCGGGCTTGTACAGTAACATATACAATTTCTATTTTTAAGGTAGCAACTCAATATGCAATAATATATAGCAAGCTATTACTGCATACTAGGAAAGAAATCAAGGTAAAAATAATATTTATATTCTATGATGAGGCTTTTACGATTTACATGGAATTTCTACAAACTTATTAAAAAATAAAAAAAACTCACTATTACTATATTATGTAAAACGTACGTATGTACACAGTATCCGTCAATTAAATAGGTAATGCTACTTCACAAATTGCTGACTTCTTATAAGAGTACTCATTACATCTCAACTCTTGCAACATCAATTAAATTCTAGAAAAAGCAAATTTTATTTAGAGGCTGAAAATAATTAATTTATTTTTATTCTATTATATTTTATCATTTTCAAAAGAAAAAATATCTGTATTTAATGTACAAAAACAAAATGCTAATCATTTTATAACTCATTATTTGAGAGGCACAATTGACTGCTTTCAATCAAATACTATTTAGGTACAAAAACATCATAAAGATTTGAAAAAAAATTTCAACTTCAATTGTTTTTCCGCATAAAACCATCAGCTAATGTTAAAACTCTTCGTTGTCCACTTTCCACAAGAAATTGAAACAGATCTTGTTGAGTGGCGGAATTCACTGTCGAGTTTTGTCTTAGATGCCAGAGCATAGAAATAAAAATAATATAAACAATTATCCGAGTAGGAATTGAACCTACAACCGTTCGCCGTTCGTCATACGCCATCCACTGCGCCATGATGGCTTCCAATGGCCTATTTATTTTATGATAACTAAAGTTATCCGTTGTTGCGTTTGAACCGACTACTATGACTGCTGAAAAAGGCTGGACATTATGCTCTATATGACAAAATAAAGTTATATAGTTTTTTTTGTTTCTCGTATTGTAGGGTAGTCAGAGAGAACCGAGACTAAGTTACTCCACCACTCTCCACTTTCCACTTTTCGAAGTATATGTTAAGTGACTGTCGTCAACAGTGAACTTTGTTTTCACCTAGCTTCAATATTTATAAGATAGAACCATTATAAAATACTTATACATATTATAATTTAAACGATTTCTTTTTGGATGGCACTGATGAGTTTTTAAGTTTTTTGGTTCGATAATGTAAAGAACAAGTTTAATTTATTTTACATACCAAAGACCATAGCTAGGGATGGTAAGTTTAGGCTTAATATTGAATTACGAATCACTTCGGGAAAAAAATATTGTTATTTTCTTATAACTATGCAAATATTTTTATACTTGGTCTGCTATTAGTAAGGGTTATTTTAAGGTTCACATAGTATTTATTAGTTCACTGTTTTTTATAAAATTTAAAAATTCTTTTTGCTAATCATTTCATAATAATTTTAATACTATTAGATTGTTTGGTGTTTGTGGATTTATATTTGAGAAACATAAATTACTTAAATATATTTTATTTATTCATATTTCTTTCCACCGGAGGCCAATCGAACCCACAACCAATCACGACGAAGTGAGACGCTTCGCTAATACAGCCTCTGGGATAGATTTCTTTCTGTATAAATAATTTAAAAAATGAGAACATATCCTGTACTCGTTTAGGAAAATTAAATTAAAACAGTTCAACTCAGTTCTTTAATTATGGCGCTTAAATTTAAAGTATATATCGTAAAACACTTCTAACATTGACAAACGATTGGGCAGCATAAAAGATTGAGTATCAAATATACATATCATCAATTGCAATACATTTTCGTAATAACGCCATAGATTATTATAGATTAAATATCACAAGGCGATGTTGCACAAGCATGATTGAAATAATTTGAATCAGCTTAGCTTATTCCCGCATAGCGGAGTTTTTTTATTATTCTATAGACAAGGCCAGCGAGCGTTCGGGTCACATGATGGTAAGTGATCACCGCCGCCCATGACCCCGTGTAACACCAGAGGAGCTACAGGGAAATTGTCGGCCTTTAAGGTGGGTGGTGAGGAAATCCTTTACAAATACCCGCCCGATATCGGACTCGGACGCGGTTGTGGGCCGTCCGTTTACCCACTAAAACCTCACGGTGCTCCTCCTCCACCGCCCTTGGCCAGGGCCACTATAGTCTTCTGTGAACCCTGGCGGTCGAAGGAAGTACCTACAAAACCGCACTTTAGTAGAGTGCCACGTATCCAGATTGTGAGATATCCATATTTTTTAATTTGTCACTTATTTTTTTATATTTTGCGTGGTATTAAGACATATATACATGTATATCATTTTACTTTTTTTTAATTTTAAATATTTGAGGTAACATTCAAAAATAGGCTTTTTTTATTAATTTTATAAATTTAAAAATAATTTTTACCCACAACAAATAGGTAGACGATAAGTGCTAGGCCACAGTAGCATGATTAGAAATTCGTTAACAAACGCACACACTGCCAACTGTTTTTAAATAATTCTTTGCTTTTTTTTATAGCTTCACAGGGGGCAGGGTGGTAGTCAGAGAGAATCTAGTGTCCTGTTCTCCACTTTTTGCTTGTATTGAAGACATTATGTGTTAAGTTGCGAAAATTAACATTCATATTACCAGAGCAGGGCAATGAAAGTAATTTAAATATAAATCATTACTTACGAGCCCACTACCATCGCCTTCACAGGTAGACGCTGCCTTAATCGGAGACTATGTCGTCAGGTTTCTTGATGATTTCTCAATGAATATTTGCAAATTACCACTCTAGTAAATCTCTTTCTATTGGAAATCGAATCCTCGACCTTTAGCTTATAAGTCAAAGCCACTAAGGTAAGGTACTTCACTAACGGGCCAGCTATTAGTTATAATTGACAATATTACTGGTATGTTAATTTTACAATTTTTTATTATGGAAATAAATTTTTACAAAGTAAAATCATATAGTCACTATACAATGTAACACTACCTTACAACTTATTAAACGCAGTGGATGAATATTTAAATTATGATGAATTGATAAATTATGCTGTACTAGTTGTAGCTCGCTACTATGTTTGCGCGGAAAATAAAAAATAAAATTAATTTCTTTACCCTATTCGGAATTTTGAGAAATTCTGGAGCTTTTCAGCTTTTTATCTGCAGTAGTTTCGGTTGTGAGTTGTCACTCAGTAACGCAAAAATTTGATATATTTCATGAATTTTGTACTATAATATTAATTATTAGTATTATAAATAACTCTGTAACTCTGTCTGAAAGTAACTCTGTCTGTATGGCTGCCTGTAACGTCATCACGGCCAAACTGCTGAATCGATTATGATAAAATGTTATATAGGACTTGAGGATCTTGGGATTAACATAAGCTACATTTTCTAATTTTTTTAAATTTTCAGGAATGTTGGTTGTACGAAAAGGCCGCCGGAAATACGAATGCTATCGTTCACGCGGGCGAAGCCGCGAGTGAGTCGCTAGTAGTCGTAATCACATAATAATTTGAACAGTCTTCATTTAGTAAAATTATATTGCTTTAACAAAATATGAATTTGACAACCATTTATTTACATAAATTTTTACTTTTCATCTAATTTGAACAGAAATATGAAGCAATTGTATAAACACAAAACTCACAATCTATCTAGGTTCATTTTAAAATGTATTTTAGAGAAACAAAATTTTAAAGAAAAACTTCTTTACTTACACTTATAGTTGACTCAATATAATATTATAAAATTTACTTAACTAATAAGTTTGTAATGGAGGCAATAACAAAAGCTTTTTTTTAACATTTTTTAAAGTGTTATTACGCACACTTAGGAAATTGAAAAAGACAAGATGTCATTAACCAAAGCTCATTGTAAAGCTATCACACATTTTGTTCAAAGTTGTTACAACTTTTATACTCTAAATCTTAAGAAATCTATTTATGTTCTTTAATATATACTAAAATATGTTAAATATATTACATTATATGTATGTATGTGACCTACATATAAGTCACCAATGTAATCCGAACCCTAATTTTTTGACGTGAACAAAAGTTTTGAATACATGGTCCCATAATTTGCTGCTTATGCCAAAAGCTGAAAAAGAAAAAAAAAGTTATCTATTAACAATATAATATTTCAACATAATATTTAAATAAGTTTTAGCAATATTTTAATTATTGTGTTCAAAATTCAGCTTCTTATAGTAAAAAGACTATTTGTTCATTTATAATATTTTAAAAGTGTTATTAGGATTTAAGTAGGACCAATGACTTGGGACAAGCAAACAATTTTTGAGCAGTTCTATAGATATAAATTTTTATACTTTGCAAAAATTACGTAATCGTAGAAGTCAAAAACAAATTTTTAGAATTTCCTTGCCAACGAAGTAATTGCAAAATAACATTTAATAACCTTATAATATTATAAAATGTTATTCTCATATACATATATTTTAGTATGTATATTATTACTTTAATTATCTGAGTTTTATATTTTGTATTTACTAAGGAAATACATTTAGGTATAGTCCCACGACGAGACCCAATTAGTATGTAACCAGGATTAAATAGATGCATATGTATATATATTAGTCTGATGCCTAATAGCTCTTAATAATTAACATCTCTGAGTGCGACTTTAATGTTTTTATGTTTATATATATATATATATATATATAAACAGGTATATTACAGCTTCTCGCTTTCTCAGGGTCAGGGTAGTCAGGTAGAACTTACTCTAAGACACCCTGTTCTCCGCTTTGCAATCGAAATCGGAAATACCGGATATCGGAAATAATCGAATGTGGAAATCATAACCAATCACGTTTACAGCCAGACACAGTTCCACGGCACCACGATGTCCATTTGAAAATGCAAATATAGTTTTAGATTAAATAGATAAAAATATTGTTAATAATTAAATTTTTAACAATTATATAGGTATTTCTAATTTCATTACATAATGGTTGTGAATTTAAATCGTTTTGAATCGTCGTCTTTTTCTTCGGTCTAGTAAAACAATACGCGGTGCTTTCCGCTACATACATCATAGCGCGCAATGCAACATTAACGGTGGAATCCGTTCATTATGCCTCTACTTATAATTTATTATGAAATAATTGTACTAAGTCATCTAGTTTTCATATAAATTCTTTATCCTATCAGACTGTCTTCAAACTAGATTCCTACACTTTTATGCGTGATGCTTTACAAAAACTGTATATAAATTTTATCATATAGTGTGTGATTGTAAACGTGATGGGTTGAGTGTTCGATTCCCAGTCGGAGCGATGATTATATTTAAATTATTTTCATTTAAAAAATATTAATTACAGGCCGGCAACATCCCTGTAGCTCTTCTGGTGCTAGACGGGGTCGTGGGCGGCGGTGATCAATTACTATCAGGTGGCCCGAACACTCGTTTGCCTTGTCTATAGAATACAAAATAAAAAAAAATCTTCCCTGTGGTAAGACTAAGCGCGAGGTTAAGTTCCGCCACTTAGCACGTAATGATTCGAATTCCGGCGGTCGGAAAGTGGAGAACGGAGTTATTTTACACTAGGTTTTCTCTGTCAACCCTGTTAAGCGGGAAAGATGGCGAAGCCGAAATCGAAATAAAAAAATATATCAGAGAGGACGGCGCGCAAAACGCGACGGTCTTTGGCTATCTAATATATAATTAAAAAGAAAATTCAAATCTTATGCTATATAAAATGTTTCTTGAAGTTAATTTAAAATTTAAAAGATTTTTTACCTTTATCATGGTTAAGGAAATGATGATTTGAATGGTACCGCTTCATCGCATATAGATACGTCCCGTCTTTAGGCGAGCCGTGGTGTACGTAGTAATGTATCATATCGTATATAAGGTAACCTGGTGACCAAACAACAAAAAAATCTTTCAAAATATAGGCAAAATAGAAGCATCGCGTAAAACTTGAAAGAAAAAAAGCAGAACCTCGTGCGGTCAAGGCTCTCCGCTTGCCACGTTCCACTCGAATTCTAAACATTGTGCGTTGATAAAACACTCAACACCGCATGTCTTACCAGAGTGAGGAAATGAAAATAATTGAAATAAATTAATCCGAGTGGGAATCGTACCCACTACCAATCCCGTTTGCAGTCAGACGCTGTCCCGCTTACAATAATAGATAAAAGGAAACCGCAAGTTTACTTATTAATATATCACAACTGCTCTGAAATATTATGTTATATATTTTACATTTTAGAAATACATGTACCTATAATTCCACCAGTTAGTTTGATGATGGGATATGAAAAAATAAACCACACTGGAACGAAGATTATACTAGTTATTGCCAGAGCTGGAACTGGAGGAAATACTTGTCTTAGATCGTCAAACGGAAACTGAAATAGTAAAATACCATTAATTAAATCTATTTAATCAATATTTTTGTAGTACATCATATTGTTGTCAGCTTCACACTTTATCCCCTACCGCGCGCGAATACGGGACATTGCGTGTTAAGTGGAACTCATCGCCGCGCTATATCTTACTTGAGAAAATTAAAATTAAAAAATAATCATTGCCCCGAATGGGAATGTGAACCCACAACTATCGCATTTACAGTCAGATGCTGTCCCATTGCGCCATGATGGCCTTAAAATAAAACGCTTCCTTTGCAGGACTGGCAGAAATTACTTAAATTTAAAATACAAAGATGGTAAACGGAACGTCTCATATTCCAATATTCACCCCACATTTGGATATGGGTAAAAATTAAAGAAAATATCGTAAGTACCTTATGGTGCAATCCATGTATCAAAAAATGTATTTGAATTAATCTAAGCGATGCGCCCGGGTCGTAGTGGAACACCCATCTATGAAGAGAATACTCTAGCAACGTCCAAATGAGTATGCCGAAGACAATGTGTTGGAGGAACTGAAAACTTGATATACTAATTTCAGTGCAGGAATCTGAAAATACATCAACATTAATATTTTTGACAGTAATAAAACGTCACATTTAGAAAACGTATAAAAATTTGAACGCAGCGGGATGTGAACCCACGACTCTTGAAAACCGTTCAAGCGCTTTGACCGTTAAGCCATGCGTTCTACATCCAGCTACGTTGAAATTTTTATACGCTTATTACAACTTATATTTGTTGTTAGCATCTCTGTAGAGAGATTTTTACAAATTCCTGCTACTCAAAGAGAGAATGCAATTTATTAAATATATATTTTTGTTAATATAAGTGTGGGAATAACACTTTAAAACAATGTTAACAAAAATAAGTAATAAAATGTGTTAAATAATTACTTTCCGTAGCTACTTCACGCATACATAATGAGTTAACAACAATTTTTTTTTCAGCCTCAAGTTTTTCCCATAGCAACAGTACAGAGAGAATCAATGTCCTTAAACTCCATACTCCACTTGCCACCCGAAAGCCAGACATTTTGTATTGGGTGGCGGAACTCAATGCCACGCTTTGTCTTACCAAAGAGGAGATATGCAAATCATTTTAATATATGCAGTTCTCCGAGAGCATTCAAATGGTGTCCCACTGCCACAATGCTCTCAAACAAAGCTATCATCGAATAGCTTTACTTTATGACACTCATAATCACAAGACGTATATAACACGACATGTTGTGTTAATTATTTTATTAGGTCACGAACAATTAAGAAGACTGGACTACGTAAAATTGCCTTAACAAAGCTATGTTCGTTTACTACAGTTTGTAGGTCTATTAAAGTAATTGTTTTGTATTATAACGTTTTCTATTATAATAAAGATTGCAGCTTCAGTCACGCTTGATTCCACGTAGCAGGGTAGCCAAAAAGAGCCTTGTGACAAGATAATCCGTTCTCCACTTTCCGCCCAAAATCGAACTCAACGCCTCGGTTTCTTACAAAGACTAAATCGCCGATAAAACACGAAATAAATATATATTTATTAAATAGTTCCTCAATCTCTACCCACTAGAATATTTAAATAAATTATTAATAAATATTCAAAATATAACCAAACCTTCGCATAGCACGTGGGCAGTAAACTGCGATACACTTAAGTACATGATGACGGGCACCCAGAACATCGGCACGAGGTACCACGGGGTGTAAGTTAAGCTTTCCAATGCTGGACTTTTGAAAAGACGGCATTTCCTGTATACAGCACTGTTCACCCACGTCTCGTAGTGTGGTGCGATTTTATATAGCTGCGACAACAACGGCTTCGACCAATCCAGTCGGCTCTGCGGAAATTATTATATATTATTTTTTTATTACTTATTTGAAAATCAATATGAGATCATCATAGAACAGTGTGTGCGTTGTACGTACAACGGTCGTAAGGTATTTTTTCTGTATCAAAAACTAACTTTATTCATTCCTTCCGCTATATTTAAATAAAATCTAAGACTGGAACCCGATGAGGCCACAGAAAATGAATTTTATATTGTTTTCTTTCCTCTATACAGGAAATCTGAAAAAAAAATATTCCTCCGAATACACGCCCCAACTTTGACACGTGGCAAGGGCAGATCCACCGTTGTGGGCAGGATGAGCATGCCCACAACCCAAATTTAAGACACAGTATCACCGTATTATTTAATAAAATAAATAAAAACTGGCACAAGTTTCTCAACTGAAATTATCTCTGCCATCATACTGCGGCTAGTACTAGGCCGATTTAACGGTGGCTGTGACCACAACCTTTTTTGAGGGTAGGATCCCCTGCCTATGTGTCTTTTTAACACGCATTTTATTAGCTTATGTTCTATCTATCTCATGTATCAATGTCATATAATCTTAGAACGCTATGTTAAACTATATAAGACGACTACTCCTAGTTTTCGCGTTTTTCAGGTGAATAAATTATTTACGTCACAAGGTATACGTATATATGTATAAAAAGGTATATGTATAATAAAATTCCATAAATCATTCCAGACTTACCACTTGAATAATTTAAAATCATGATTAAAACATATTATTGAGTAAACTATATTAATTTGTCCAGGAATACTATTATAATTAACATAATGAATTTACTGTACAATTATATTTGAAAGGAGCAACGGTTGAGTTTCTCATCGGGCCTTTCAGAACTGCAATCCGAGTCGGTAGTACCTTCTGGTATAGGACGGACAATATTGACATTTTCTGTTAATTGACGATTCGAAAGTGCTTGTTTTAGCCTATTGGAATAAAAAATATTTTAATATTGATTTAATTAATCCACTTCTTACCCACATGTTCTGATCTGATCACACAGGATCTGATGAACGCAATATTTACAGCATAAATCTGATATCCTTCCCAGGATGAGCGGGATAACGGGATAATAGTTGTAAGCGTGTTCCATTTACTTGCTTTTTTAAACTTTATCCTGTCCTAAATCTGAGTAACGACCGATACGCTTATCTACAATATCCTTACATTGAAAAAAGATTACAAATGCTCATTGGACAGTAGCGTGTGATTATTATTCTCAAGCTACGTAAAAAACATTTGTAAAGTTCGACAGACACGCGACCTTCGTGTGAAAACCGGCGTGGTAATTAAACGGTTATTAGGAGCGAAATTCATCAGTTCGTTAAATAAGGTTTTGTTACGTCACAATCTAGGAAACTATCAACCTATCCTTTTCCTTGTAATGGATTCTTAAGAACTTTATCTATATTAGAGTGGTATTTTAAATTTTAATATTTTGTATAAGGTATCTGGTAATAAGCACTGTTCTCCGCATTTTATACAGAATAGATTATGTAACGAACATTATAAAATAAGTAGACTATGTTGGGTTGGTCATCTACATTGAATGGATAATAAGACAGTGTTTAAACGTCTACTTGGTTCGAACCTAGTTGGTAAACGCAGGTTTGGAAGTCCTAAGCTTATGTGATTGTATAACGTTTGCTTTTACTTGACGCATAAGTTTTTTTTTATTTCTCATCTGATTTAATTCATTAGTTATTAACAAAAACATGATGACAGATTATGCGGGTTGGGACTTTTCGAGCGGACAGTGGAGAAAGGAGAGTCTTGACACTAGATCGTCTGACTGCCCTGTTGTGCGGGAAAAACGCGTAAAAGTAAAGGAATATTTATTATTTCGCTGCTAAATATAAACTGATATGTCTAGTTTGAGAACAAAGTTATTTTGAAGCCATCGCTGAACTTACCTTGTGTGCAATTAAATGTGAATAAACTATGTAGAGAGTAGTAGTATAAAATAAAAAAAAATATATATTTTTTTCTTCTTTTATACCTTTCAGTTTTGAAATGAGCATAAAGCATTTGAAAGCATATATTACTTGAAAGCTACTGTAAATTAAAAGTTTTTTTAGTAAACTTCTACTGGGTAATTTCAAAATACTTGGTGTCTACTAATAAGACGATTCTACTCCTATTTAAGAAAAGAAAACCATTGATGCGTAAAATACGAGTTATCTTAGTAACGTATATGTCACTTTATACAAATCCAACCGATGGTAGTGCGTTCTTTTTATTTTTTTATTGAAGTGCATGCAATATTAAAATAAATATTACAGACTTTATTATGATAGAGCATTAAAGCATTTTTCTTAATATAAATTACTTTGCCAAATTTCATATCCCTCGACGTTCTAATCACTAATGTATTTTTTAAGTATTAACATTATAATTCGTTCTGTTTAATTTTTATAACTATACGATGTTTACAGTGACATTAATCACTTCAAAAATATTTTTTCAGGATAGCAACATTAAATAACTTTAACTATAAAAGCTGATAAAAATTTTACATCAAAAGTGAGAACCGAGACAGAACGTTCCCCATAATGCAGTGTCTGCCATGGCATGTGATTATATTAAATATCTTTTCATGTTCCCTCTCTGGTAAGGCAAAACGCGGAGTACAGTTACGCCACGCAATACGTAAAGTGTCAAAATTCGACAGAGTGTGGAAAATGGAGTGTTCAATATCTAAGTTCTCTACCCTTTTTTTTATATACGAGAATTAATTAGTTTCATGCTTCTACAGCGTTTGGTATATAGACTGATTCATACAATATATCAATCGAAATTAGTCATGGCAATATTTTTATTATCACCTAGAAGTATTACGACAGATAATCCCAAAAATCTTTGATTAACAAATGATAATACACTTACATAAGCATCTTTATCAATCATTATTTGTTAAAATTGTACGCTTATAGCAAAGTTAACAAATGTTAACCAATTTTTTGTACACCACTGTCAGGAAATGAGATACTTTAAGTACAATGTTTATTTAAAATTTGAATGTTACTTTAACTTTGAAAATGCATGGAGATTTGAAAATGCATCCGAGATCGTTGTGTGTTCGATTCCCAATCGGGGGAATGATGATATTTAAATTATTTTCATTTCTTCTCTCTCCTGACAAGAATACCGTCACACAATACGATATGTCTATCTAATAATATTCGGGAAGCCTACCCTGGTATGCGGGAAAAAGCGTGAAATTGGTAAAACATATAGCAAATTTCTACCTAAATTAATGAAACAAAGCAGAAAAGTGGAAAAACTGATATGTCACTAACTTTTCACTATCCAGTATAATTCATTAACCATAGCAATCAATTAAATCTACAATTGTATAGGCTAACTACAATTGTATTCGTTATTAAGGTATATATAATTATGGCCCCAATATAAGAACATTACTAATGCTGCTTTTATAGATATCAAAAAAACCAATATCTACAATACTTATTTATATATATAATAACATCTAATATAATAAATATATCATATTTTTTATTTAGTTATTTATTTTAAATATTAATAATAAATCAAAAAATAAACAATTACAAATATCTTAATTGCCGCCAACTTAAAGCGCGTCTTGCTTTTTTATTTTTTATCTTATTTGTTAATAGTTTGACTAAGCGCTAACTTATACAGTCAATCAAATGTTATTGAAAACATGAACGGATAATGTATAAAGGTGCCTTTTTTTGGATCTTCGAAGAGGATGAAGATTTTAAGTTAATAAATGATAAACTTAAGAGACAAGAATTTCAATTGTTACAAAACTCTGTAATATATCGACACTCAACAAGCAATGTCTCGATTTCGGAAAACGGAGAACGAAGTGTCGTTTTAACACTAGAAGAATCTACTCTGATTGCCCTGCGGGAAAACGTGACACGGAAAACTATATTTAAAATTAAAACATTTTGAATATAAAACATTTCACCATATTAAAGAAGTAGTTTTTTTCAGAAATCCACTTTCCGCACGAATCTGAGAATTTCGTCTGTACTGATGGAACTCGACTCCGCGCTTTGTCTTGTCACCAGAGCGGAGAAATGAAAATAATTTAAATATAATTATTCGCCCAATTGGTAATCCAGTTTACAACCATTGCGTACATTCAGACGCTGTCACACTGTGCCATGATGGCCTGGCCGACAAAACAGTACTTAAGAACACTAAGCTTACAAAACAGCAAACAAAAACACTTCTCTCAGTACATATATACGAATGTAACTTAGTTCAAAATTGTCTTTAACAGCTAAGAGTGGACATACCTATTTCGGTCTATGACAATCTAGCCATAAAGCACGTGAGTGCTAGACTTGAGTGACCTCTCTCGTTAAGTGCTAATTAGTTATAACAGGTAATCAACGATCTTATTTACTGTGCACTGGCTCGTGGCCGTGACCATACATCGTCTCAGATTTATCTTTAATTATTAATTTAGCTGTATTCTTAAAATTATTTAGTTATGTATTTTTTATTATCCATAACCGTTGCTTGCTGAATTTCTGTAATGTAAATTGTCTTGTTTGTTTAAACTGCAATAAAGAATATATAGTATATACTAATATATATATTTATATTTCATACTAATATTGCTGCGTCGGCTGACACGGAAAATCACCGCTTAGAGGTTTAATGGACACTTAACAAACAAACGTAACCTCTGTAATTATAATAAAACGGTGAAAATTATTCGAGACACAATTAGTGAACATCAATTCACAGCATCACGCTTCTTTCCACATAGCAGAGTAGTCAGAGAGAACCTGGTATCGAGACACTCCGTTCTCTACTTTCTGTCCGAAATCGAGACATTGCGTGTTGAGTGGCGAAACTAAACCCCGCGCTTTGTCTTAGGTACCAAAGCTAACAAATTAAAATATATTAAATATAATCATTCCCCCAAGTGGGAATCGAACCCACAACTATCGCGTATACAGACGCTGTACTTAATTGTTTTATAAATATATATATCATATTCATTAAAATAGATAATACTTATAATTATCATTAGAACGAGTGCAACAAGACGGGAAGCTAACTATCAAACAACTTATATTTAGTAAGGAATGCGATTATTACGGAAAATGGTTTTAATAATACATAAATATTATTGATCAAAATAAATCGCAATAACTCTTTGACATATAAAAAAAATGTTTTAAGGTTACATTGGATTGGCATTTTTTTTTGGCTTAACACTTTATTCCGAATAGCAGGGATTGGTACTCTGAATATAGTGTCAAGACACTTCTCCCCGTTCCACCCAAATTTGAGACATGACGTGTTGAGAGGCGTGACTCTCAACGCCTCAGCTTTTCTTATCAGAGCGGGAAAAGGACAATAACTAAAACTACCTCAATCATTCTCAATTTTTCACCATTATCTACCCATTATTAATATGTAAATAGAAAAAATTCATATTATATATTAGATAAACAATTTATTTTAAATCAAATATAATATATCTTAAGTCAACTACACAATGTAGAAGTTAAATTAAAACAAAAAAAATATTTCCTTCAAAAACTAAACTAAACTAAACTAAAGCAAACATGATTCTTGCAAGAGCAAATATTGTAAAAAGTTGGTGTTCCTACAAAGACTTGATTCCAGAACATCGGCCAATCTGGATCATCATCAGAAAACGAGGCCTGAACGCATGCACTCTTGCAGCTAATAGACGATGAAGAATGAGAAGCCAATCGTTTTCTATATCGCCTTGTGACAATTTTTGATTTTCTATCTGATTTTGGCGTAGATGTTCTTAAAAACGAGTTTAAGTAATTCGGGGAATCAGCTGCTTCTTTGGGTCCATATGAAACAACGGCCTCTTCTATCTCCATGGAATGACTATAAATGGTCTCATTAAGTAAACCGTCAGAATTCGATTTAGATATTTCATCCGCTACAGAATCAAATGAGGTATAGTTATGACCTCGTCTCATAATATCTGGTGCAAATTCACGGAGAGGCTCGCTGTCCTCTGTTGCGCTACTTCCGCTTGCATCTAAAAAATATTTAAAGAATTTGAAATACATTGTATTATATATATTTTATTTATTATCTCGACAATCATAGTTTTTATTACAACATTTGTATTGTTTGTATTAATGACTTGATTGTTGTTTGCTTTGCTTTTATTGTTATGTTTATTCAAACTAAATATACGAAAAGCAGCGATATTGTACAATTTACATAATATAAAATCAATTATATACCCAATATACCCAAACAATTGTATAAAGTGGTGGGATAATAATTTATATAGGGTAATATTTTTTTAAGCTTCTAGGAATGTTAATTATATCAGAATTTATAGCTTTGTATTCTATTTTTACCAATTAGTAACTTACCACTATTTATCGCAAAATCTTTACTATGTTCTTCTTTTTCTTCCTCTTCTTCATCTTTGCTTTTTTCTGTATTAACAAGAATCTCACTTGTTGTATGACTTTTAAGGGCTTCATCAGATTCTTTGTGACCATTCTCAATATAACTTAATGTTTCGGCGCATTCTTCCGTTGACTTGCTATTGATTAGAGCTGGAGTTATATTTTCAATATCATTTGTCAATGCAATAGCGTCCTTCACACAAGCATTTTTACCACATTTTTCGATATGCATAACATCTTTATGTAATGCTTTATCGTTATACGAGTAAACCTCAGCTTGAGTATCGATTTGTTGAGAATAAAAATTAATATCAGAGTCAGAGCTCCCAGTACTAGACAAGTAAGGCTCTTCTATAATAGTGTTTTTTATTTTTTCACAAGCCTCCTTTTCTTTAAATTCACATGTGGTATGTTCCATATGATCTCCAATATGACTTATATTCTCCAATTCTTGATTTTCACTTACAGTATTAGAATTAGCTATAATTTTTATAGGTTCTACATACTCATTTTCTTCAACACTCTCGAAAGAATCTAAAATATTAGTGGAATCAGAAATGGCGTAATGATCTCTTTTATAAAGAAGTTTCATTTCTTTGGCCAAATTATCATAGAACTCCTCAGGTTCATCGCAAAGGTTGCGTTTTTTCGGTTCTTTTTCAATTATAAGGTCTGGCAAAGGGCTGTTAGCTCTAAAATCACAGTCTAATGATGATAATTCAGATTCACGCTCTTCTTGTATTGGTGATAAAACTGTATAAATTAATTGTATATTTAATATGTGTTTTTTATAAAAACAACAAACGTAACAATCAACGTGTCGTTTCAAATGTATTGTAAATTGTTTATAACAAAACCTAATACAGAGGTGTTTATATAATATTGGAAATAAACCTTTGGTCATATGTTTTAATAGACTATATACTTATACTTAGCTATAATTGCATACATACGTTTCAGATATTGCGGAATTGAGCCCCGCGCTATATCATAAGTACCAAAGCAAAAAAAAAAATTCTTAATATAATTATTCCCCGAGTGGTATCGAATCCACAACCAAACGCGTTAACAGTCAGACGCCGTCTCACTGCGTCATGGTGTCCTCGTTTATAACTTTTTATATATACATAATTTAATTAATGAATAAAACAAATTTAAGAAATCAAACCTTTTTATGTCAAAAAGTATTTAATTTTTCAATTTTTTTTATTAATCATCTCACGTGTCGTAGGATTTGTAGTTTACCAAGCAAATAAAGTTATATGTCAAAATAATTCGCTAAATATTACAAAAAAAGTTTGAATTGAAGTTAAAACTTATACATGGAAGTCATTTTAAAATTTAAAAAACTCACTCGGTACATCTTCAAACAAACTACTGATCAAATACAACTTTTTTCTTTCCCATTCCTCAGATTTCTGTGTTCGCGACATCTCAAAATTGTTGATCAAATCTGGCTAAGAAGTGTCGTCAACGCAATTACTCACTTTTACTCACATTATGTTTTATTACTTAAAGGAATGAAAATTAAGTAGTCGTAGGGTAGATTGAATTTTTTCTAAATAATATATGAAAAATGACAATTTTGGTAAAATTATCCAAATTGCTACTCCGCTATTTATAATGCTACGAAGAATAAAAAAAAGACAAAATATTTAATTAAAAGTGATTCAGTTTTACAATTAATGATACTTATAAAGAGCAACGAGAAAAGCCTAGATAATAATATGACGAAAGGCACATTAAAATGCAATTATATTAAAGGTTTTTTTTTCAGCTTAACGCTTTTTCCACATAGCTGTATTGAGAGAGAGAAACTAGAGCAGTAGTAGAAGGCATTCTGTTCTTCTTGTTTCGCCCGAAATCGAGGCATTGCATGTTTAGTGGTGGAGGTGGTGAGTCTTAAATGCCAGAGTGGGAAAATAAAAATAATTAAATTATGATCCGACCATACATCAAGAACCCTCTGATGATGAATCGACCAATCACGATTATAGTCAAATACTTAGTAATTAGTATACTTTAAACGATCTTTTGTTTTATTATTTTCCACTATTTTGGTACGATATTCCAAATTGAATCAAAATTCCGACTAAATACTTGTAATCTGTATGAGTAACCCTCTTACAGAATATAATTAGTATTTAAAAAAAATTCAAAATGTCATTCACACACTTAGGAAATTGAAAAACATATATTTAGGAAACGTATAAAATTTTTAACCATTTGAAGCCAAGTGTTAGCGGTAGCCTTAGCAATTGAACGGTTTTCGAGATGCGCGGGTTCAAAACTCGCTGCATTCAAATTCTTATACGTTTTCTAAATATATCTTTATCAATTTGTTTGTAATTTTTGAAATTACGTATTCATATTAATATATGAGTATTTGTATCCAGCATATTTACCGCTATATGAACTGAATTAGTTGTGAATAAGTTTTAGCTTGCTACTTAATTGCTTTTCCAAATTACCTTATAAGTATTAAGTAGAATTGACGCCGTCGTGGCGCACTAAGACAGCGTCTGGCTGTAAAGCCCGTTGTTTGTAAGTTCGTTTCCTATCCGAGAGAATGATTCTATTTAAAGTTATTTTCATTTCTCCGCTCTGGTAAGACAGTACGACGTTGAGCTCATCTACTCAACATGCAATAACTTCGAGTTATTAATGCGGAAACGGAGAACGGAGTGTTTTGACACTGAGTTCTCTTTATCAATCCTGCTATGCAAGAAAAAGTGCTAGCTACCACTATTGAGTAGACTATGCACTCATGACTTTTGATATTTTAAAATTCATATAACCATTGAATAAAAAGTGTAATATATTAATAGATTTTGTCAACGCTAAATCAAATAGTGACATTTGTATGTGACCGAATACGAGTACACTCTTCCACTCAATTATTCAGATCAACCTGGCTTTTGTTCTTCGTACTTTATTCGTTAGTTAAATAAAATATAATGAATGAAGTCTGTTATTCATTTGCTTATTTCGTTTAGAAAATGTATTTTATTTTATTTCATACTGTATTCAATTTAAATCCACTTTGAAATATATGCAAAATTGCTTGATTTTTTCAGTTTTGATTAAAATAACTGTATTCAAAGTTATTTCAATAGTAATAATACTCGTATATGATATATTTTTACAATTCTGCATTAAAAGATTTTTTCAATCCACTCTATATAAAAACTTGCATCTAGTTATCCATAATGGCCACGGGTATTGATTTGATGGTTTGCAAGGCTATGAAATTTTCTTTACAATACTTATAATAGCGGCACTAGTGACGATATCCAACCAATGAAAAATGCAAATTTTTTCAATAGTTAATACTTATCTATTGTTAAAATCTGTAGCTTTGTGTCGATTGTGTTGACGAGATTTTCTAAAGAGAAAGACTTTTTTTTTGCGCAATTTACAGTCCTGTAAATTTTAGCGAAGCTTTTACCAAGATAATATATTTTTGAAGGAAACTGGAATTTTGCAAATGCGTGAATGAAAACTTATTTAAGTTTCAATAAAAGTCGCATATATGAAACCGCCAAGTATACGATATTAGGTGTCGTTTTCAACTTCGTTTGAGTGTATTTTATGACCATTGCTTTACAATTGCAATCATTTTCCCTGGTTTGCTTAAAAGT
Source organism: Podotricha telesiphe (assembly GCA_038994665.1). Classification (NCBI taxonomy): domain Eukaryota; kingdom Metazoa; phylum Arthropoda; class Insecta; order Lepidoptera; family Nymphalidae; genus Podotricha; species Podotricha telesiphe. Next base: position 210,476 of record JAOYRR010000097.1, read on the forward strand.
TAACATTTACTTAAAAGTTAACATTAAGTCTTCAGATTTTTTTCCGATTCTGTAGAAATATCAGAATTCTCTGTTGGTGCGCACTTCCCAAAGAACCTATATGTCAAACGTAAAGTAGCTTTGCTTAGCATTGTCTATTTCTTACTCATAAAGGGATATTTCAAAGTGGTTATTAAAGTGATATCACACACTTAGGAAATTAAAAAATATATTTAGAAAACGTATAAAAAATTGAACGTAGCGGGATTTGGACCCGCACCTCTTGAAAACCGTTCAAATGCTCTGAGCGCTAAGCCATGCATGCGTTCTACAATCGGCAAATCGAAATTCTTCTACGCTTATTACAACTTATATTTGTTGTTAAAATCTCTGTAGAGAGATATTTTACCACAAAAATCGAAAAAAAATTCTATCTCTAATCCCGCTGATTCCAAACTTTTATACCTTTTCTAAAAAAATTCTGTTATGTATAAATTGATCATTCTATTCACTTTTACCCAATTACCCAACCAGTAAGTAGCCATTTTATTTACATAATAATCGTATATATCAAATATCTACTGTACATTACAATATATATATTTTAGTTATTGAATTCCAAAAATGTTATCTTATTGACTCGTTTATTTCGAACGTAATCGATATTTAGTCACATTATCTGCTAGAGATATACAAAGGTAAGATAACATACAGGTGTGGTGAAGAACCGGCGCAATATGATTCACTCAATCATGAGTAAAAAGGAGTTTTTATTTGATTCTAACTTAACGCCGTGACGATAAGTAACCTAGTTGTTCATTTTTGAAGAATACTCATTCATAGAACAACAAAAAGTAGACCAAGTGACCTTGAATCTCGATCCACACTATGTAGACCTTCGAGGCGCCGTGTGACAAGGTCTGGTTGTGGGTTCAATCCTTACTCTATGAATTTTAGTTATTTTCATCTCCCTGTTCTGGTAACACGATGACGATGATTTCTAATATGGCGGAAAATGCAGTGTATCTCTGTGGCTCTGACACACTTGAATAAAAGGTATGTAATAAGAGAGTGATGGTCACTGGTTGTAAATGCTTGACATATGGAAAAAAATAAAGATAGAATATGTACGTAGAATTATCTTCTTTAAATATACATATATCTACAGTATCAATAGCTATCGTCCCCGGAAATAACTTCGAATATACAGAATAGTAGCATCTGATTTCTGATGTCAAATCATTTATTTTATCTATATAACAATATCATTAACATTGTTATAGTATTAATCACACACTTAAGAAATAGAATAACATATTTAGAAACATATGAAAATTTTAACGCAGTGGGACTCGTACCCACGCCTCTTGGAAACCGTCTAAGCCATTTTACTGCCAAGCCATGCGTTCTACAGATTTGAAGAGGCGCAGGTTCGCATCCCATTGCTTTCAAATGTTTATACGTTTTCTAAACGTTTTTATTCCATTTTTATTCCGAAACATCCTATTACAGTGATGCAGTGATAAATATAGTAACGAGTAACGTTCAGAAGTTGATGGTGTGTATCTGTCAGTAATTTTCTGACAGGGTGCATACTTATGAACCCTGTCAGAAAATTAAAAAAAAGTGTAAAATGGATATGAGGTGTAAACAAATATACCTACTTATATTCTGTAGGATATGCTAAAGAAGAAAAGTTTGACTATATTGATCAAATATAAACCGTATTAGACGTGGCACCACAAAAATCAGTATCGATTTGTAATAAGTGTTACCGTATCGTAAATGCGTATAATGTATACTTGATTGATATATATCCAACCATCGTGAGGTCGTAAACAATAAATAAAATTATGATTGTTTTAAAATCAATGATTGCGACTATATTTTCTGACTCAGGTAAAATATTTAGACACGTGACAGCAAAATTCAAAGAGGGAACTGCGACGCAGCTGCCTTGTGTAATATTAGATGAACTATTTAGAGCCACTTTTGAATGCTCTTAACACAAATCCTATCTAACTTGAAGTTTGGTTACGTTAGGTTTCAAATATCGATATTTTATCCACTGACAGAAGTATAGATCAAGAACCTAGAGCGTGGACATTTGGTGTACAGTAACGTGTGTATATAAAATAAAAAAATAGCATTCTTGTATAGGTATAGTTATATTTGTGTGTTACAAAAAATTTTGAAAAATCTTTTATATTTGAAGGGGTTCAATTCCATAGTCGTTCCATTATAATGGGATCAAGACTTGATGATCGGGTCGAGAAAAATGAAAGGAACTTATCAAATATTATAAATGCATTTATAGTGATTTGAGTATATTTTATGTAGTAAATCATATACCGTATACTCGTATACTCTTTGAAAACAACATTTGGTGAACATGTTTTATCCGTTTCGAAGCTCAACAATGTCTCAAATTCAGACAGAGTGTCTTGACACTAGGCTCTCTGTGATGAGGATATGCATTAAAAGCGGAAATCAAAAAATATAATATTACGCATAATTTCGACAGTGCAGAGTAATGAGAAAAATGCTTACAATAAGTCAAATCGTTTTCCACTTTCTGGCCACTTAGAAAACTTGCTTAATGATTGCTTTTTTTGCATATCAGGGATGCGGATGGGGAGAACTTAGTGTTGAGACACTCCGTTCTTCACTTTTCACCCAAATTCGAGACATTTCGTGTTGAGTGGCTAAATTCAACACGAAATCCCCGCCGTAAAGCCGCGCCGCGCTTTGTATTTTTCACTAGAGCGGAGAAACAAAATTTTTAAATAATTTTGTGAACAATTGCGATTAGAATCGACGCTGTCCCACTGTCGCGCGACCTACGATAGCCCCGAAAAAAATATTTAATTTAAATCTTTCGCTACTTTTCTAAGAAAGAAAAAAAATTTTGTAGAATACAACTGTTAACAGGTATAATACAAAACTACCAAGAGTGACACACAACGCTTATTAACTAAATGGAACGCCACGGCTGTAAATCCAAGTAATTACCACCATCAATACGAAGCCTTGTGAGCACGCAAACCTAATATTTTAAGATGAGCGAGTGAAATTTATGGCGGAAAGAATTTTGATGTAATTAAATGGTAAAACAAAAAAAAATAAGCCATTGTGGCGCAGTGGGACATTGTGACTGTAAATACGATTGGTAGGGGGTTTGATTTCCTGTAGGGGCAATGATTGTATTTAATTTAATAAAAAACATTTATTCGCTCTGGTACCTATGAAAAAGCGCGGCGTCAAGTTTCACCACTCAATACGCTTTGTCTCGAATTCGGGCGGAAAGTGGAGAACAGAGTCTTCACACTAGGTTATTTCTGAGTACCCTGCTATGCGGGAAAAAGCGTGAAGCTATATATGTTAAAACCGATATTTGCCCTAATTTTCAGTATTATTAAGAAAATTCACGTATATTTGTATGTTTAAATACTTTTTAAAAAACCACATAGAATGTGTTGGTAAAAAACTAAGTGTATTTAAATCGACATTGGTACTACTCATATTAATACGAATATAAGATTGCAAGCGGCAATATTCGCCTTGCAAGCATTTTTCAGCGAAATGTTTTTGGTATCAAATTATATTATAGCTTAGCGCCATCTATTATAGTTTACCTATGGTGTATGGTCTAGTAGACCAACATCATGGATAGTCTATTAGGATAAATCTAATAAGCGGTAAGAGAGGCTTTAAGAACGCTCGTTATATCCCCGGTTGGACAGTTCAATTCAAGCTACGGTAGTGGTTATTAAGTGTAAGTTAGGTAAATAAAAAGGAGCCCGGGCAGAGAAGGCGAGTGTTTACGCATTCTAAAGAGATCTTTTCAATCTACACTTGGGACACAAGTCCCAGGCACTGCCTCAAAGTTCCTCTCCCTGTATACGCGATGGGCGCGGCGCCTCCGGTGTTAAGTGTTACTGGCGTAGTGGCTAACGTGTACGAGCGTGAAATGCGTGACGTAATCATATTCCCTGACGACATTAATGACAGGACGTATACCGATCTATGTACCCACAATTACATACCCGACATAGTGAGTTATTCCTTTAGTAACTTACAACATCAACACTGGAATTACTTCTTTCTATTACTCTTCTTATATATACGTAAGATATTATTATTTACAAGCGATCCGCTTCGCCTGTGGGATACGATATAATTTTTAATTATTGTAACTTTTTTATTTATTTAATAAAATAAATGTTAAGGGAAGTTTACCAAAATACAATAGTCAAAACCGCATTTAAATCAGTTAAGCCGTTTCTGAGATAAGTATGCACAAGCGCACAGACACAAGCAGAAAATATTGTTTTGGGTTCTAATACATTGATAAATGCTCACATTAATATATTTTATTTCATACATCTTCCAAGTACAAACAGCGATTAGTTACATTTTTATTATGTATAGTATAGATATGTGTTAAGATATTTATTTCTTCGAAAACTTCTAAAACTAAAATTATTTAATTTCCGAATTGCAGCAATCACATGCTATTTGCTACGCAGCTACGTGCTACGTCTCTTGGAATAGGATATAACAATGTCCACGTTGTTTTACAATAGGTACCTTCGATGTATTTATAGTAACTTTACGATGGACGTAGGTTCAAATACTTTTGGTTATTTTTCTTTTAAATAATTAATAGTAAAGCTGTTTGACCTTGTTCTAGTTAGATAAAAGACGATATTGATTTCCATCACCCAGCTCGCAATATCTTTAAAAAGTGACAAAAAGTGACAAAGTTATATAAAACAATGGCGGCTCTCGCTGACCTTCCCCTGTCTGATACTGACTCAGGAGATACATATAATAGAAATAACTATAAAACATTTAATAAATATTTAAAAAAAAAACATAAGATATTTTTAAATGTTCATAAAATTCTATTTTAATTCCTTGCTTCTTATATAATATTGAATAAGAAAAATAAAATCTGTATTTAACATGTTTGTTTGAAACTAATAAACAGTTTTTTACTAAAACTAGTTAACAAAATAAATAGAATGTAAATGTAAAATCTTTTATGTATTTTAACAGAAAATCCACATATGACTTGTATAGTAATAATGATCGTTGCCTTAATGGGTAGATGTTTATATTTTTTATATACGTATATTAAGTAATATATAACTTCCATTATAAAAGATTAAATGATAATTTATACACTAGTCAATCAATGGCAGGAAGAAAACATTTTGTAATATCTTTTTAGTTTCACGCTTTAACCCTATCAGAAGTCAGAGAGAACGGAGCGCCAAACGCTTCGGTCCCTGCATACTTTTTTCGGCTCGTAAGCTGCCGTCAACCTCTTCATATATGACATTTTAATATATTCCCCAATTTCAAGAATAAGGATAGATAATCTATTATAATATCACTTCGGGCATAAAGGGCGAACCTTTATGATCTATTCAAAAATATTGGTATTTGTGTAACGAAATTTACCGCCTAATTTCATTAAACGAGACCGTGAAAACGTTAATTTTTAACAAACATTATGGTTAAAGCAATCTGAAAATACCCAGTTAGTTTACGATATTCTTAAATAGTTTGTTATCTTAATTTATTAGATGTACCTATTGGACGCTTGCCAAAACATTAAGTCACGATAAATCAACTATACCTCTAATTCTTCCATAAACGCGACTTCTTCCATATCCCACTCGACTTCATCCTTTGTAATAATCCTGCCGTTTTCACTAACACTGCCTGTCAAATTACTATCATTGTTTTCTATTTTGAAATCACTTAACATATGATACGCACTGTTACTATGTTCGTATAATTTCATAGCTTGTGTTATAGACTTTCCTTTAAACTTTTTTAAAGTGTTCACACCTCCTGGATGGTCTCTCATGAACTTTTTCAAATCGTAATTCTCACCCGCGAATTTCACGGGGAACGCCATGACTGTCCGGTGACCTGGCGAGGCGTAGACTGAACTACGAGAACGTTTACGTTACTTTATCAAATATTTGATACGGCTATATGTAAATGGAAACCATCGGTTCAAGGATGAGATTACTTGGGAATTGTGCCAGATATTTGGCGAATAGCTTCCTTTTTTATACGTAAATTCATAACAACTTTTATTTTTAATATTTTCAAGGTAAAGAATACTAGCGGTTATACACATATAAGAAACCCGTAACCCGACGTTATGAACACTTTACAGTAGACTGTGGAGTTTTAATTTCAAAAAAGTAAGATTATAGTGTTCAAGGCCTATAGAACAAGCTGGTATATGTATAAAAATATACAAAGTATTCAATACAGTTCCACCCGACATCGAGACGTTAGAGTGGCGGTAAGCATTGCTCCGATCGGGGATCGAATCCACAACCAATTCCATACGCTGTCCCATAGAGAAATTTTAAATATATTTTATTTTATTTAGTTATATTTTATATGAAATAATAAGATTTTTTTTAAAGCAGCTGTCGTCATATGAAAGACAAAATAAAGTACGTATGTACGGTATTATATATTTTTTTTGAAAAAAGCCCCACGTGTGTTTATAAGTACGTCATTTTGTAGAAAAGTGTATATCATACAAATGGTAGTGTGTGTAATATTAATTTTAATAGTATTATGTGTAAAATCGAAAATATGGTGGTCTTCTGCACTTTTGAGTCCATTTATTTTCAACATTTTCTTTCTTATTATTAAACATGCGCAATCATTTATTAGAATTATTTTAAATGTTTAAATTTTTTCTATATCAAAAAAAAGTATACGTTCGTATGTAAGATATTTTACAGCTGTTGCTAAACTAACAATTGCTCTAATTATCTATTAGACGGTATAGTGCCCTTGTAACTCAAGAGTAGATCGCAAACCTATGATTACGCTCTTGTACCGTCTGTTCGTTCATTATTTATTTTATTATACGGTGTAAAAGGTTCTCGATATATATTTATATATATTATGTATTGAGACACTGGAAAATAGCATCTACATTGTATAAACTAAGCAGTATTTAAGTTCTACTAGATAAAGCTTATATAAAACTATATATTTGTTTTTTTTCTATTCTACAATAAAATAACAAATAAAGAAATGATACGAAAGTCTACTTCTTCACGAATAGTCGTATATATATTTAAACATATTTTAGAAGTGGTATGCTAACTTTACGTGAAAAAGACGCAATTTATTAAGCATAGTTATAATAATATTAAGTCTAAATTATATCTAAATTATATAAGTTTTAAGCCGATGACAGCTGTCTTATTAATTACCGCACTTTCTTGATTGGTATAAGGCAACTACAGTAGTAGTTCTCTAGTCGTTGCCTTAGTAGTAACTAAGGCAACGACTAGATAATATCAAGCCAACACTGTCAACTACAGGTAGGTTTATAATATGTACAATAAAACAATGCAAAAAATACTGTTACAGGCGTCGTTTAATTTTTAATTAACTGGAAGGAAAGACAAGAAAGACAGTTTAAGTTACTCCTAAATATAGGAATTAGGTATAACAAACTTTTTTCCACGTTAGAAGCGCAATATTTAAAGACCTGACCTATACAAAAAATTTAGTGGTTTCAATCATTCACTTTTTTTTATTTTAGGTCAACTAAAAATTATTACGAATTTTCAGAATACTATTACACAATAAAGGTGAATTGGCTACATCAATGTGATGAATTGATGAATATATTACGCATTCGTATGTTAAAAATATAGCTTTTCTGAATAGACAAAGTGCGGCATCATTAATAATAAGACAGACAGCTTCCGCCACCAGGATACGATCTTCTAGATTTCTTTTGGTATTGTTTTGATTCTGCCAATACATTTTGTGTGTTGACAAGATAATTCTAAACACTGAGTAGAAAAAGAATAGAAATGTAGAAGAGTATTAAAATATGACCCACTCGGGGAATGATTTGCTTATAAGCTTCAAACTTTTTCCCGCATAGCACGGTAGTCAGAGAACCTATTGTCAAGAGACTTACGCCGAATTCAAGACATCGCATGTTGAGAGGCGGAACACAATGCCGCGTTATGTCTTGTACCAGAGCAAAGAAATGAAAATCATTTAAATTTAATTATTCCTCCGAGTGGGATCGAACCCACAACAAATCATGTTTGCAGTCAGGCTGCTTTACTGCGCCACGATGGCCTTTGATTTTTTTATTTATTTTCATTTCATCGCACTAGTGAGATAAAGCGCGGCGTTAAGTTTCGCTACTCCATTCATTAAGCGGGAAAAAGCTACTTTGTAGAAATAAGAGTCAAGCTGCTGCAAAAGAAAGTCATAGTAAAATATTAATTAAACATTTAATAATATACACACTATAAAAACAAATTACCTTTTTTTTTCAATTATTAGCATAAGTGATAACTGTTGTCAGCATACAGTACTTAAATCGTCCCAATTTCAACTTTCTTTGTAATACAGATTTTACAGTGAATTTTTGTTCTTGAATTATTAATATTCATGCATTGCATTCGCCGTGTCACTAAGTGTTATAGAAAGATCAATAGACGTACCTTGACACCATATTGCATGTCAAGAAAGTTTCTCATCCAACTATGTAGTTATTATGAAAACATAGATACGACAATTCTTATAGTGGATATTAAAATATTGATTGAATTTGGTAAAAGATGTAATATCTTTTTTTTAATTTCTTACACTAATATTTGAAACTTGAATTTACTTTTTTTCTACTTTTTGATCCTATTCTATTTCCTTTAGTGCGTTCTCCAAGAAATCTGATCATGTCAAACTTATAAGAGCAACGCCAATGGGAAAAGCTTCGACTTCGTTCCTGATTGCAAGAAGTGAATATCAACTATTAATTACTGGTACTAAACTTGCGTACTTTGAAATTGGTCCAATTAGGTGTAATATTAAATTAGAAACCCGCTTTATTTACGCCAGTATATAAATAGGTGCGCTGATACACAATTTCTTTTACACACATTATGATTTAAATTTCTGAAAATTAATTAAATGAATGGCTCGAGGCAACACACGCTTAAGACACTCCTTTATGTCCTTTTCTTATTTTTATATTATTCTAGGATAGGGTTCCAATCATATATACTGATGTTTGATAAACTCAACGCCGCGCTTAGAATAGAAATTGAACCTACAAAAATTATGCACCATGTTACTCTAAATACATCAAGAATTAGTATATAAGTTTATTGTAAATGAAATTATTTTAAAACTATTATTAAAAGTTCTTATTTTACTCGTCCTTTATTTCTCAGCTCATACAAGTTAGTAATTTTTTTTGTTATTTTTCTTATTTATTTGATCTGGTGGATCAAATAAATAACATTTGTTTACACGGTACATACATAAAAAAGAAACATAGTAAACAGAACTCTAATCTAAGTGTAACAAACACTTACAGGCGGATACAGCATGCAAGAAAGAAAAAAACATAATGAGCTCCTAAGGGAGAGGGGAGCTTCAGCAAAACAAACCAAACAATTAAACCAAAATGAAATAAATACAATTCCTTAAGATAATATATACATTTTTAAAATGATCGGAGTTTATTATTTATTAACAAGAGTCGAATTTTGTTTGTCGAATTAGCGTGAATACTCATTAATAAACCTTCAGAGCCTAGGAACAAGCGAGTTTGATCCAAACACTTTTTTCCGAGGTGGTGGGCAAAGGGGAGTGATTTTAATCATACATGGGAGCCTCATTGGTACACGTATATGAAATTTGTTAAGCAACTGAGGGCAATATAGTCGGTTGGTGATAATTTTGGACACAAAAAATTGATCTAACGACCTTCTTCGTTCTTCTAAGGAAATCAATCGGAAGCGTTTTAATTGTTTACAATAAGCAGGTATTTTTCTTTTTGAATCCCTTTAGAAAACACTAGGTGTCGCTAGAATCTTTTTTTGCAATCGTTCTATTTGTAGCGAATGAGTTGCATAGTGAGGCCTCCATACCACTGAACAATATTTTAAGACACTGCGCAGAAGAGAGTTGTACAACAATATCTGAACCCTGTTATCACGTGACCTTTGTATGTTTCGTAGTACAAACCCTAGCAGCCTTGAGGCCCTGTTTATTATTCGTTCAATATGAGGTATAAATGTTAACCTTTTATCAAACAGTACACCCAAGTCACGGATTTGCTCTACTTCTTTGATGTTACTCTGAGCAATACTATACTGGAATATAATTGAATTTATTTTTCGACCACATGCATGCACAAACTTAGTTTAAAGTGACCTTGTACAAATTGACAGATAAGCGATTCTAGTATCTTAACTGGAGTTGGCAAAATGGAAATAGGTGGATAATTTGATATAATATCAACATTATTTGCTTTGTGAATTGGGACTACTGTTGTTTTTTTACCATTCCGTTGGAAATATTTCCGTTCGCAAGGACATGTTGTATATAATTAATAAAGGTTCAATTAAGTATATTGCACATTTTTTTAATAAAAAATGTTGGAATCCCATCGGGTCCTGCACCCTTATTTTCATCAATATCCTTCAATTTTCTCAGTAGACTGACATAGTCTATTGTAGGCAGCATTAAATATTGGCTGCTAGTTTCAGTGTGTTCTAATGAATGTCTATAATCAGAGTTAAGAGGAGCGTTATGGATGTATACGGATGCAAAATGACAAGCGAACATTTCGCATATTTCTTTACCGGCTGAGGAAGCCACTAATCCATCAGTCATACAAATCGGGTAAGAGCTCGTGCCACGACGTTTACTTTTAGCAAAAGTCCAGAAAAAAATCTTAGAAATATATTTTTTTGATTCCCGTCTGTACCTATTATAGCAGCCAATAGCCAAACGTGTGCAAAGGAATTTAATAACCATAACTTTAGTTCGTCCATAGGATTTTTATATTTTTGAAAGCGACACCTAAGATTATATTTTTATTTCAAGCGTCGTTTTAAATTATAGTCAAACTATATCGAGACTTTTTTAATTTTTGCTTAGGCATAAATTTTTCAATTATAGCAATAATGGCATTATAAAACTTAGAAAGTATATCGTCAACATCATCATCATCCCCAAATATCTGTCCCAATCACATTTTTGAAGTTCTTTAAGAATACTTAAGAAATCGGATTTGTAGAAGTTTAATTTGAAAGGAACTTGATTAAACGGTAGTTTCGGCTCCCTGATAAATTAGAAGGCTACACCCTTCTCACCCCTGGTCAATGGCACTGCGTGTAGAGTGACTTAGACGAACTATGCAAGTTGGAAATGACTGCACCAGATCAAGTATTCTTCCGGACGTATTGACTACATTGTTCTGCTGTTTGAGTCCATATATATTTATTAAGTCAATTAAAGGCTGACATACACCTGACACCTTATAATCACAGGTCGTATCTCCCAATAAACTCCAATCAATATTGGCTAAATTAAAGTCCTAATATACAGTAACAATCACAATCATCAAGCACAACGCTACAACTATCAATAAAGTGAGTTACTATAGAACTGTGCACTGGAGGAGGTAAATACACTGCACAAAGAGCAACTCGACGCAAGGTATGTGATTTAGGAATATCAACTAAAGTTTATTTATATCAACTAAAGTTTATTTATATCAACTAAATTTTATTTATATCAACTAAAGTTTATTTATATCAACTAAAGTTTATTTATATCAACTAAACTTTATTTTTTTTATTATTTATACAAATAGTTGTAACTTTCTTATTTCTAAACCGATTGAAATGAAATAAGCTTTAATGTTTAAAGTATAACCGCATTTAAATTGATAAAGCAGTTTTTGATACTAGCGTGCACAAACGCACAGTCAAACCGACTTGTTTTGGGTTCTATTATATTTATAAATAAATGCCTCCAATAATTTTTTTTTTTTCATATATAACCCATATACAGCAGCGCTCAGTTACATTTTTATTATATGTATAGATAATAGATACAGTTTTCTTAACGTATTCCTTTAAACAAAAGATTGTTTTCATGTTCAATTGATTACGGAATTACAACAACTGTATACCGATTTTTTATAAATATATACATTTTTAAATGAATTTATTCATAAATCAATTCTTTGTTCATGCCATAGAAATCAGAATTCTTATTTGTTCTAAAATATTAGTTTCAACCGAGAGTGAAATGTTATTTAAAACAAAAGTAAAAGTAAGGACCAAGTAGCATGATAAAAGTAAAAAGATCTTAATTATTGTTTAAAATCTTATTCAGTCTAAAATCCGTGATTCTTGCTTTTTGTTTGCCGTGTTAAAACCTTTTTTTGATACCTTAAGTTATTTTCTCGTACAACTTACAGGCGAACGAACTTAAATAAATATAAATTAAAAAAATCCAATATTTACAACATTTTTGAATTCAATATGTTTAGTTATCAAATGTATAATTATAATTTATATTTTATTAAAAAAATGTTTTAAGTTATTAATAAAATTTTAACATGGCATCCCTATGGCCGTAAATGTCAAAAAGAGAAGCTTGTGATTTGATTAGTTGTTTGTTCTATTATTTTTACCCAACCCTGATTGAATCAGAGCAGTTTACTTAATTATTTCACTTACAAGTTTTTATTGTATTTGTGTTTTATATATCATGTCATAAATTGTTTCATTTCTGCGAGCCAGTGCATTTTTAATGTGCGTTGTTTGGTCGTCGATCTGTCATGTACTTATATTGGAGAATTCCTAAATAGACTTTTGATGTCGGGGCAGTGTATAAAAATAACATTGGATTCTCGCGACCAGTCGGGCGGCGGTGCTTAATCCCGCCTACAGCCCTTCAACGATGGCTTCTAAGATATTATTGCTTATATCTTTAATAGTACTAGGTAAGTAGCATACCAAGCAAACATTTATCTTCCGACCGATTATTCAATTGATACTCTCGACTCACAAATCAGATTACGGAACATGCAATTTTAATGAGGAGGCTTTATTTAGTTATCTATCAGAAGAAGGTTACCAAAGTATTACAAATAACTTGTTTAAAATATACCTTGATTTCTTAAACAAGTTATTTCTTATACTTACTATTAGTTATACTATACTATATATGGTAGAATTATTTATGTTAATGTATTAGTGGTATAGATGTTTATACCTTGGCATTGATTTTTTTTACTATTAACAATAAATTGATATATTTTATTGTCTTTAAATTATATTTTGTCAAGTCAAATAGCTTAATACTTTTATGTTCAGAGCCAAATAGTTTTTTTTTATTTAAGGAATGGTAAATGTTTAAATATTACCATTATGGATAACTACTTTGTAAAAGCATGTTTTGTTTAGGCTGCAGCACAATTTGAGAAATACTATGTCACTAGCCTTATTAAATAATTACTTATATCAAACATATTTTTCTGTTAATTTATATGTTAACAAACAGTTTATATTATAAGTTTGGTATGAGTATAGTCTTAGAGTTGGCCCACATTAGAATCTATAAACTTGTAATACTATAGTTATTGATGTCTTTTTCATTACACATACTGGTTTTAATGAAACTATCTAAATATTAGTAAATGAGTTTTTTTTAATTTAAAACAAAGGTAAGTTATGGTCTTTTATATTCACAAGATAACACTTAGTGCCATATTAATTGTTATACAAAATGTAAGCTATAATATTCCTTTTTTACTTTAAATTTTAGGGTCTCATAAAACACTTGGAGCCCCACCAACTGATGAAAATTTACCTCCAAGACCTAAAGAGGGTGGTATTGAAACTCGGTATTGTGAATTCTTTAACAGCAGTGTATCTCTATGTGATGAGACAGACAACTCCACATGTCCACCCAGAACAATTATAAAAGATGCATGCTTACCAACCGAGACAGACAAAAGCAACCACTGCTTTGTTGTATGGCAATATGATAACATAACAAACACAGCTACTGTTAAAGTGAAGGGATGTTTCTTAGATACTGTAGCTTGTAATGATAGAGCCTCAACATGTAGACTCCATAATATGAAACTACCGTTACTCCATTGCTGCTGTGAGGGAGATATGTGCAATGAGAATGCTACATTCCCAGGCTTGGAGGCTGGTATGGCATCTCCAACCGAATTGCCGCCAGAACGCATTCCAGCTTCATCCTTACCAACCACCGAAGATGATACTACAGCAGTTATAGCATATACTTTGACCCCATTGTTTTTGCTATTTGCTGTACTAGTAGGATGCTACCTTTTGTATAGAAAACGAAAAGGAAGTTCGTTTGCAGAATTAGGCAGTGGTGAAACATCACTGTCAAGGCCTCCATCTGCCGGAGCTGGGATGGATAGTGAATCAGGGGGTCTTCTTAATCAAATAACTTTGTGTGAAGTAAGAGCTCGTGGTAGATTTGGTGCTGTCTGGCGAGCAAAGTTGGGACAACGAGATGTCGCAGTCAAAGTATTCCCATTACAAGATAAACAATCTTGGTTGGCTGAACAGGAAATATACAGACTCCCTCGGATGGACCATCCTGATATACTGCATTATATCGGCGTTGATAAAAAAGGCGACAATTTGCAAGCTGAGTACTGGCTCATCACTGCTTATCATGAGAAGGTAAGTTGTAATATTTATGACGTTTTATAATATTTTTGGGGCGTATTTCATGAGCATATATCTACAAAATATCTGTTAAAAATGTATTAAAAGTAAATATGATATGATAACTTTCGTTAATTTGAACATATTATGTGTCTTTACTAATCTATGCTAAAACCCTGAACTCGATACAACCGATTCAAAAACTTTATTTTTTATAGATAACATAATCTGGAGGCTACCTATTATATCAAACTATAATTTCTACTTTAATGTCTACTCAATAGTAATTTTCGTCCGTAATTGTAGTTTTATGCATACGCACATAGGCATTTAGTAAATTGCTTTAAAGTTAAATTTTAACGAAAATAAATAAGTAGTATCTTTGGTCATTTTGTATGTTGTTTTTATGGTACCACATATGGCCAGTATTATAGTCTTATTATATATGTATTTTATTGAGCACATAGACACGTAAAGTGACGAAACTCTGGCATTTCACGGATTCACCTCACGGGTGCCAGACCGGTCGCGTTGCAGTGGAGCTCGGAGCAGTGCCTGGATGCGAAAGATAGGTTTTTAAGATGTGCATTAAAGCTCGCCTCCGCTGTCCGTGCTCTTCTCACTTTGCCTTTACGGTACATGCACTGATGATAGTTATATGGACTGATGATAGTTCTAGACAGGCTGATTGCTCATATTAGTAGGTTATGAAGAGATTTCGCAGTTATACCTCCCGCTCATGCTTCTACCGCGTAACTAAAAAAGATTAATTACACAGAGTAATTATTAAATCAACTACCTTTTTACTTGATGCATATGTATGTATACACGGTACATATGCCATAATAGCATTTTTTATATATTTTGTCTGTTTATTCCGGCTAAAATCTGAAACGGCTGGACCGATTTTGACGGGACTTTCATTGGCAGATAGCTGACGTAATTGACGAAGTCGCGGGCACAGCTAGTATATATATATAATAACCAAATGACCAGTTAAATCAAACATTTTGATGACAAAATCTATATATGGTAGAATACTGCTTTTAACATTTTTATAGAATTATTTATAGCCACCGCTGTTTCCTCCAATTGCGGACAAGATACCTTGCCGCTGCGCTTTGTCTCTCAACTGGAACAAGCTAAATCAATCGTACACTCGTCTATAAATGATACCGGAGTTATTTGAAAATTCAATTTTGGTCTTTAGTATTTTCTTATAGAATGTGTATATTAGTGATATTTTTAATTTAATTTCAAAAACTACAGCACTAAGTCAGTAGATTTTAATTATACCATTAGCCCCGTTGATGCGTAAACAACGCATTGCCTTGGCAACGTGTATGCCACTTTATACAAACGTATATGTCAAAAATATAGTTGTAAGTGTTGCACATTTTTTTATATCATATGCATATTTTTTTAATAATGCACTAAAAACTATAATTTTTTATGCATTATTAAAAAATATGAACATACTGTCCTACTTTATATAAATTATAACTGCGTCGAATATCATACTCCTCCGTCCGCGCAATTCTCGTAAAAATGGGTGAAAAGTTTTTGCTTCACGTATTTATATATAGATGTATCTAAATGGAAATTATGGGGTAGATAACTATTACTTTTCGTAACTTTTATTTATTAAAGTAGTTTTTTTTTTGGTTAATAAAATTTTTCAACATGTTTTACTCATAGCATTTTTTTAAAACTTTCAGGGCTCCCTCTGCGATTATCTAAAAAGCCACACTTTAACATGGCCTGAGGCGTGGCGCGTGGCCGCATGCGTGGCCCGTGGCCTCGCACATTTGCACGAAGAAGACGGCGGGAAGCCAGCCATCGCGCATCGCGACTTCAAATCCAAGAATGTCCTACTCAAAGCAGATTTAAGCGCTTGTATAGCTGATTTCGGTCTAGCCCTAGTATTTGAAGCTGGGCACGGTTGTGGAGATGCACACGGACAAGTCGGTACACGAAGATATATGGCCCCCGAAGTACTGGATGGCGCCATCAATTTCACTAAAGACGCATTTTTGAGAATAGATATGTATGCTTGTGCGTTAGTTCTTTGGGAAATCTCTTCCAGGTAATATTTATTTTTCATAGTTATGATGTGTATTAGTTGTATTATGTGATTTATAAGAATTATATATATATATATATATATGTCAAATGAGTTAGCCAGTTAGAAATAATGATTTAAAATAGAACCACTTATTTTGATAATACAGTAGGTGAAATGCGTAAAGGCAAAGGGTAAAAACAAATTTTAATTTTTTAAATTATTGTACACTATAAGAAATTAGACAAGATTTAATATACAATTACAATACATAAGGAGCTGTCTTATCGATATAATTAGCGATTTCTGACAATCTTAGAGTTAGAAGATTTGTATATTGAAATAGTGTACTCTGTTGGTGATGTGAGATGTATATGTGCATAGCTACATATATATTAGAATTGTTGTCTCAGCCGTTCAACGCTTACTCTAATCAGGATGAGGATCTCCACGACGATAGTTTCTAATCGACGACGTTTCCTTCCCTTGACCTTGACCAGGTCGTCCGCCTGGCAGGTCTGCCCACTGAACGTCGTCCGGTTCGTGGACGCAAGTCGAGTATCTTTCCGCCCCAAAGGTTCTTCTTCCCTTGCATCAGCCCACTGCTAATTTAGCTGATCAATTCTTCGGGCATTTTTCGTTTGGTTACTTTTGTTCTTCTAGGGATGTTTTCATTTCAGATTCTGATCTCCAAGGTCCGCCGGCAGATTTGGGCCTACATATTAAAGTACTGCTTCCTAATACTAAACTGCTACCTAATATGAAACGTTTGTTTGTTTGGTTAAACGCGCTAGTCTCAGAGACTACTGATTCGAATACAAAAAAAAAATATTGTGTTGGATAGACCATTTCTTGAGGAAGTCTATGGGCTATATAACATGACGGTACGATCAACACGAGCGGAGCAGCAATTAACATTTTGCAAAAACGGGAAAATGATTCCACTTTTGACAACGTCCGTTGTTTACGCTGCTTAAACGGTCAAGGTTACGTAAAAGTCATGTGTGATAGATTTTTTCCCCTCTAAAAGTTGTAAAAAAAAGTCCGCAACAATACATGTCTAGCATATGTCTGTCTAAGTTCAAAAGTTGATGAAATATTCATAGTACGTATTTTGACTTGAAATTCTTATATAGTCTTTACTTGAATAAAGTCGATAAACTTTATCAAAAGTTATTATCATTGTATATTTTTAATATATCGCTTTACACAAATAAGTTATTGTTAAGTTCTGTAATTTACGCGAACGAAGTCGAACGTTGTGAATTCATAGAGCGCGATATATTGTTGATATTAAATAATCATTTAAATTATATTATTCAAGGTGCAACGACGGCAACATAGAAGCGACAACACAGTACCGCCTTCCGCTCGAAGAGGAAGTGGGTTCACATCCCGGCTTGGAAGAAATGCAAGAGGCGGTCGTGCAGAGGAAACTAAGACCGCACATACCACCCCAGTGGAGAGATCACTGTGTAAGTTGTTAAATACCTTTCTTTATATTTTTGCCTTCACTTTCTAGCAAAAAAAATATGTAGAAATCATTTAAATCAGGGATATCCAAATATCGGTACAGACCCGCGACGAATGCTTTAAATGTATAATTTTATAATGGTGTAATTTTTTCAAATGTTTTATACAAATGGCAACATTTATAATTAAATAACTACTCATAATTGTAAAGGAATGTTCTTCAATTTTTCTTTTGACTTTGATTTGGTTTGAGACGTTTTAAATAAAACTTTTCACTGCCTCAAGTCTTCTTTGTCTCTAGAAAGAGTACAGGAAAATATCTCACCTACATTTAAATATAAGCTAGACTTACACTTATAGGAAAACTTATATGCTAACAACAAAAATAAGTTGTAATAAGCGAATAAGAATTTCGAAATGAAATATTTAAAATATTTCATAAATAGCTTTCACTCTTGCCAAACTATTATTCGAAGAATAATCTTTGGGCAGCAGAAATTTCTAAAAACCTCTCTACAGAGATGCTAACAATGAAAATAATTTGAATTTCTACGTAACGGGTTATAGAACGCATGGCTTAGTGGTCAGAGCGATTGGACGGTTTCCAGGTGGCGCGGTTTTAAATCCTGCTGCGATCAAATTTTTATGAGTTTTCTAAAAATGATTTTTTATTTTTAAGTTTGCGAGTATCACTTTAAAAATGTTAAAGTAACCTAGACCTCCCAAACTAAATTACCTTATTATATCCACCAGGGCCTCTTAGTACTATGCGACACAATGGAGGAGTGCTGGGACCACGACGCGGAGGCGCGCCTCTCAGCCTCGTGCGTGCTCGAGCGCATCGAGGCACAACGGCCCTCTCCCGCCGCTCCCGCCACCCCCGACACCACCCCCCTGCTCATACACGAGCTGGAGGCCTGCTGACCGGGGCACGACCTGCCTCTCATACTGCTGTGAGCGAGAGGCTACGCGTCAACGTCAACGTGACAACTGACAGGTGACGTGGACGTGGCTACAGAGTTAATATAAAGAGAGGTAATATTATATATTTTTTTTATTTGTGTATTTGATGATATGAGCGTGAGGTGAGAGCCAAATGTCATGCGTCAATGTCAACGTCACGTTGACAGGTGACGTAGCGACAGAGTGAACGGTAAGGAGAGGTTATATTATTGTTTGTTTTTTTTTATTTTTGTATTTGGTGATCTTTGTAACAAAACAATGTATTAAGTATTTTTTGTCTTATTTTAATGTTGCAATGGAAGCGTCTATAGTATAGGAGACATACATGCTAATAAAATTTAAGTGTTTAGCTATCTATATGTCATGAATATGTACAATCTTAGGATGACATTTTAAAAATGAAAATTTTAAATATGAAAATTTTGTTTTTGTAAATAAATTGGTCTTATTTAATATTAAAATTATAAAATTATAAAACTCTAAAATTTGCTAATTTGATAATGAAGTCTTATTTTTTGGAATCTCTATTAAAATTATAAAATTAGTTTAATAAATTATTTGCTCTTTTTCGTTATATGATAGTGAATTAACTTGTATGTCTTCTAAACTGTAGTCTAAGCATACTTTTTGTATAGGTTTTTATTTTTGACATGTCATGTCACTTTGGGTCTTTGGTTTTAGGTTACCTTTTAAATGTGTAAACAGTTTTCAGAAGATATATTTTGACTATATATTATAATATTATTTTTTAATAATTAATTATATTTTTTTATATCCACCAGGCATGAATAATGTTGATATGTTGAAAGTCATATACCATTTTTTAAATATTAATAGGCCTCAGTATTTACTTTATTTATAGAAATATAGAAACGAGTGAAAAAAGTATATAAATAACAGAAAATAAAATTCATGACTAAAAATTTTAAAACTTAACACATGCCCTAAAAAGTATAGATTAAAGTATATATTATAATGATAGAAAGTTTTTATTTTTTTTATATTGATTTTAAGCAATAAGTTTTTAATAAAATAACATAATATATGTATTTTTAATATTTTTATTTAAATGTAATTATATTTTTTATTTATTTATACCTTTTTTCTAAATGAAACTTAATTTAAATATGTCTACTATACGAATGCACAGGTCGCGGGTTCCATTGCTGCATAGTACAAAGATGTCATGTCGTTTTGCCATTTTTGTTTGCAATTAATTCTCAGAGTTAAAGTTAAGTATTATAAATAGACATGACTTATACCTTTGTAAATACATATAAATGTATATAAATTTCTATAATCCCTCCTAAATAATAAATAAAAATCTGTTTTTTTTTATAAACATCATAAGTTGAAAGAGACAAGTACAATTAGGATAGAAAGAATAATTATATTATTACATATTATACATATTACATAAAAAATATACAGCCTTTTAGGCTCTTTGTCACTGGTTCGATGCCATATTGAGACGTTTATTTGTTAGCCTTAATA
This sequence comes from Podotricha telesiphe, assembly GCA_038994665.1. Lineage (NCBI taxonomy): Eukaryota > Metazoa > Arthropoda > Insecta > Lepidoptera > Nymphalidae > Podotricha > Podotricha telesiphe. The sequence continues at coordinate 230,987 of JAOYRR010000097.1, forward strand.
TATTACACATTTAATGATATCACTTTTTTATACGTCATTTTTTTTTTCTTTTTTGGTTGGAATATGTTTAATTATACAGCTTTGTCAACGTTAGAATACATGGGTTATTAGTAATGGCAAAATCGTGCTACCACATAAAATGGTGGTTAAAAAATATCATTATATGTAAAGTTTAACTTTTCTTAATAAATTAAATAACATGGCTTTTTATTAATTGTCAAATAAAAATATTGATTACTTGAGTCCATCGTGGCGCAATGTGACAACGTTTGACTGTACACGCGATTGTTGTGGGTTCGATTCGCACTCGGGAATCAATATATTTTAATAAATAATGAAATGACGCGTTATGGAATCAATATATTTTAATTTTGTTTATTTCTCCGCTTTGGCGACTCGCGGCGTTGAGTTGCGCTACTAAACACGCAATTCATCTAATTCTGGCCGAAAGAAGTGGAACGGCATGTTTTGACATAAGAATTAATATGCAAAAAAATATATATATTTCGGTAACAATAAAACTAAAATCACAGAAAATTTCCAAAGGAGCAAACTGTTACACATGCATGCACACCTTTTATTACATATTCACAAAGTTAGATACTTTCTTGTGCTCTAATTTCGTTTTAAACGTTTTCATTTTTAAAATGTGATTCTTGTATAAAATTTATATTATATTATAGACTAATAAAATACAGCCATTATATTAAGGAAAGTGAGCTTCGGCCACCGCTAATAAATATCAGATGCTGTAATCTTAATTGAGCGGCCGTGGATGGCCGTGCAATGCAAACGGGCTATGACCCAATATGAAATGAAAGGCGAATGGGCTAACATAATTGCACTTTCCAATATATCCCTATAGGGATAACACGGAATTTAGTAAAATTACATTCTTACTTAGAAACGTTAATTAGTGTTTAATAGATATTAAATTCATGGTGAATTTAATCTCGGTTAAATACCAATGGACTACTCTAGGTGTGACGTATAATGACATTTCGTGTAAGTGTTAATAATCGATGTGAGTTATGTTCTAGAATTTAGGGTTATAAAAGTTTGAGTAGATCATAAAAATGAACTCCACTTTACTATATCTTTATAAAATAAAATAGGAATTTTACCCTATTGTCATATCAAATAAAATGACATAAGTTAGCATTTAGCCCAAAAATAAACTTTTCAAACGTAAGTACGTTGAATTAATTAAAGAGTAATTATATGATATTTCTAAATAACTTACAAAACTTTGCTGCTTAAAAAAATTATCAAAAGGTGTCTGTTTGAAAAGAAAATAAATTGGTAAATAATAAAATTAAAATGGTTTGTTCATGCGTGAATATGTGAGCGTAGATGTTTAAAGTTAATAAATTAAATGTTTCATTTTAAATTTATTCCAGTAAACGTTATCCCTGAAACACAATGTGAAAATGTCATTTATTATCTGTACTTATTTAATACAGAAAAAGACATGATAAATGATTAAACGTACTCAGCAACTTTTATATGCTAAAATATTTAATTTAGTTTTACATCTGACATACAATAATAGCTATGAATAAATACAGAGATAATAACAACAAAAATAAGTTGTAAATGGCGTATAAGAATTTCGATGTAGCTGGATAGAAGTATGGCTTAGCGGTCAGAGCGCTCAGGTTTCCAAGACCTGCAGGTTTAAATCCCGCTGCGTTCAAATTTTTATAGGTTATGTGTGTGAATAAGACTTATTAAAAAGTAATTGATGTAAATATTTTTGTATTGTTAAATTCAAACGTTCTCGCCATGCACTTTTGCATTTATAATTTTTAGTCATATTGAATAATCTATTGAATTATTACCACGAACATATATTATTGTTAACTTTCGTCGCCATATATAATATTCTTTGTATAAATTTAATTTTTAAAAATATATTTTAAGTAACTTTTTAATTTACTGTTTAGTTTTTAGATAATATTGTTTTATGTGGTCTGTGTTCATCTGAAATTGGAGACTGGTAACGCAAATACCATGTACTCATATCTTACCTTTTAACACCTGTTTACAGCTGATTCAATGCGCTATAGACAGAGAATTTTTCGAAATTGAATTCAATTTTAACTAAATTCGATTAAAAATATGAATTTTAATTTAATTTTTGATATTTTCAACACAAATTAAATTAAATGTTAGTTCTTTAAAGTTTATAAACGAGCATCGAACAATTATCATTACTACTAGATAATGTTTTACACAATATTGTACCTATACAATACAGGACAAGGCCTCAACAGCTTCGCACGCGGCTAACATAGCAAATGTAAGGTATATTGTAATTATTGTGATTGTTTATATGCATATATGTTATAATGGGATGCCAGCGTCGAAGTGGTATACTTACGATATTACAGTTTTTTTTTTTTACATCACCTTTTAACTAGAAAGAACCTAGTGGATATATGACTACGATTTTCATATTGAATTCACTTTCGCCTATGTTTTAAATATGATGATATTTTGACTTAAAATAAACAATGAGACTCATAACTCGTATATTATAAAAATTGTGTTGTAAGTTATACCACTTTGCGCCAACTGTCTCTAATATCAACAGGAATACGGTTTGTTTTCCTACGCCGAGCATATCACCACACATAGACTAAGAGAGTTGCCAAATGTATATAGTTAGTTTAAAATAGTATTACGATACTTCTCTGTCAGCTTAAGTTGTGGACACAAATTAGTGTTGAATTATAAATTTATTCATTATTTCCATAACTTTTTGTAACTACTGTGTGATAAGTTGCTGTGATGTGATATTATTTGACAGTGACAGTATTTGTGATGTTGTCTCGCTTAGATGTTCCTTGAATGAGAAGGATGGTCGATAATATTTGTAAGTAAATTGACAGCAACTTTACAAACAGTGGCAAATTGGGTGTATGTCAGAAAATATAAATTCTAGTATTAAAATTAAAAGGCCTAATATTATGTAATTGTCTTGTATACTTAATTTAAAGCAATTATTATTTCTGTTACATTATTGCTAGTTTTTAAATTTAAATATTCGTGTTCACTGATATTTAGTCAGTGATTTCGTGGAATCGTATAGCAATTTTTGTCATGTGCCTATTTTAATATGTAAAACTTTACGGTATTTATATATATGTTTAAACGGTTTTATTATTGTTATTGTTGAATTTATTGTGTTATATATAATCTATTTGTGTGCGATTCGACATTTGTTTTGGATTGACTCATGAAATGACCATTTAAAAAAAATATTATTAAAACTTCTCATAGCCGTCTGTTTTTTTGCTTAAATTATAGAAAGATTAAAAGTATAATGTATTTTTGAGTTACATTCTTAAAACTCGAAAGATTTTTTTGGTACTTTTTTTGTCAATCTAGAAGAAGTGTGGAGTTTTTCACATGATGTGTCCACAGCCTAGTATAATTATTGTAAGATATTGTAGTAAAAATTTAGACCGTCTAGTTTAGCCACTTTTAGACGTTTTATGAGATCCTCGGTAGTCGAAACAAGAACGTCGTGATGTCAGCAAAGTCGTACATTTATTTTTTATTTTTAATTAACAAATATAAATGTCTGTTGAAATTTTGATGTACTAAAATATATTTTCTAGACATATGTGGTATTTTTATTTCTTTATTTCAATACTTAATTCACTCTGCACTTGCAGTCCCTCGCTGCTGTTTCGGTGTATGTTCGTAATGATCTTTATTAAAACAAAATTCACATTATAAATATATCAAGTTAAATAATAAAAATGAGGTTATCGCGGTTGGTTGTGGATTCGATTCTCACTCGGAGGATTATAGAATTATTTAAATTTCTCCGCTCAACACTGGTGACCTAGGCAAAGCGGGCGTTGAGGTCCGCCACTCGAAACACAATGTTTCAAATTCAGGCGGAAAGCCCCAATTTCAAATTAATTTAAATATAATATAGAAAGCAGAGTGTTTTGACTCATCTTTTAATAAATACATTTTAAAATTGCCATTAATCGTTCTACTACGTAATATTAATGAAACTTAAAACCTGTACAGGCACTTATGTCTATGTCCAAAAAGCGGATGCTGTATAAAATATATTTTTCAATCAAAATCTTATTATAAGTTATTGATTTGTTCGAATAACTTAGCTACGGTTCGTTAGGTTTTTTAAAAGTTTATATTAAAGATTTAAATTTTCTAAAAACTCTATTTTAAACATGTAAATTGTGTCTTAGCTAGAACATAGCTTGCATTTTGTTATAAATGCTCGTGAGAGGATGTTGTCTATATAACTTAATATCTGAGAAGACAACGACAATACTTTGAAGGAGTTTTTTTTGTTACTTTTGAACTTTGTACCACGAGATGAAGGACATATTAATGTTTTAATAAACTATTGAATGAGTAGTACCTATACACAACAGTGAGAACAACAAAAAAAAAACACTAATAACAATAGTAAAAAAATATTATGAATTAGTTATCAAGAAGTGCACCAAGAATTTGTTAAAGCACCTTACTAACAATATTTGTAATACATTTTTATACGTTTTCTAAAAATGTTTTCAACGTTCTTAGTGTGTAAATAACACTTAAGCATTTGTAACTTTTAACCAATATGACAAAAATCATGGCTTCAAATTCTTACATTACTAATAAATATATTTTATTAAGCTTCACATCTTGCAGTAGTAGTATCATAGAGAACCAAGTGTCAAGACTCCGTTTTCCACCATCCACCTGAATTTAAATAATTGCGTGTTGATTGGCGGAACCCAACCGCGCGTCTTAACAGATCCGAGAAATAAAAATAATTTAAATATAATCATGAATACAAGTGGATATTGAACCCACAACTTTCTCTGCGCCCCAAGTTTTTTTAACTTATGAAAAATACATGGCAAATTCATAGTCGTCCCAGCAAGTAAATTGAACACCAAAAATAGTTCAAATTAGTGTACAGAAATAATTATATAGGCGAAGCTAATAAAAGCGTGTTAACTCCTTAAACACGTGTCTTATATAACGCTTAATACCGCTTAACGCTTTTTATCGTATAGCCGGAGTCAGGGAGCACCTGTCTCAACACACTCCGTTCTCCACTTTCTACCCAAAACCGAGACGAGGCATGTGGAATGGCGGAAACTCAACGCCGTACTTTGTGTTGCACCAAAGCAGAGAAATGAAAGTAATTTAAATTTACTAATTTCTCCGAGTCTGATAGGCCTCTAAATACATATATTTAGTAAAGCACATATAATGTGTGAGACATAAATAAAAGTAAAAATCCAAAGTATGAAAGAATCTGATTGTTTATTTAGTGATGCAGTCCACTGTACAAGAGCGGGGTGTGTATGGCAACAGGGGCGCCCGCCGACCAACTTCAACGAATTCCAACACAATTTCTATCTACATTGTATTCAAAACACTATTAAAATTTAAACATTGGCTACAAATGTTCTCACTCAAATTAATGAAAAATTATAGTTAACTGATAATTGAACAATTGCATTTTGTACATAAATAATAATATCTTAAGATTTATTATGAGATTTAATTTTACACTTGCAAGTTTAAAAGAAATAGACAAACTACACATTAATAGTGTCTTTAGAACAATTAACACAACGCCTTATGAATAAAACTGTTACACTATTCAATGTTCATCACCAATTTATATGAAATCGTCACTTATATTTTAATTTATGTAGACATATTGTTTGTTTTTTTCAATTTAAAATTGGTTTAGTAGAAAATCTTAGTCTAACTCTGAGGGGTTTTTGTTATTTCACACTAACACTTTTATGGCATTTATCAAAAACATTATTATAGGTCGTAAATATATCTTTACTGTGGGCATATTTCAATACTTTTTAAGATATACCAGCACTCATACTCAAGTTATATTCATTTAAACTTTGTAGCGTTTATTTGACATTTGTTATTTATATATATTAAATATAAATTTTGTATTTGAACTTTAAATCTCCAAACATACAAGCACAAGAGGACCAAACAACAAAATTTCACATCCAATTAACTATCACACATTAATTAGAAATCAAATTTCATCAATTAATTGTTTATTTATAAACACATAAAAGTAGTTAGTTTATTACATAATAATATGTTTACTTAAAGGCGTCTGTGTAGCGGGCGCGGGGGGCGCGGGGGGGCGCGTCGCTACGAGTTCTCAGCCTCATGGTGCGGAGTGGCAGAGCTGGCACTCGCACTGGTGGTGGCACTAGCACTAGAGCTGGCGCTGGCGCTGGCGCTGGTGCTGGTGCTGGTGCTGGCACTGGCATTAGTACTAGCCATGTTGGCTGCGTTGGAAGCGCGTAGACAGTCGCCATGCGCCTTATACTCTATTGGCACTGACGGAGGCAGTTGCAGTATACGTCGCAAGGCGTCTCGCACGCGACCCGCTGCGTTGATGTCAGATGCCGTTCTATGCCACACAGCTAGATGGTCCTCCTGTAAATCATAAGAAAGAGCTTTAATAAAATATAGTAGTTTTGATACGCCAAATTAATATATTAGTTATGAAAAAAATTTCGGACACGTATGCAAATTTGTTTAAGGCAATAAGGTGCATTGTAAAATTATCATACATGTTCAATTAGTTTCAAAATGGTACAGTTTAAGTAATAGTACTCTTAATATAAATGTTATTTATTTTTTACAATACTTCATATTAGATATTAATTATTTTAAAAGAACACTTCGTATAACAATTCGTCGTTTAAAAATATTTTTTTTGTGTAATATTAATTTAGCTTCACGGTCTTTCCCGCATAGCAGGGTCCGTTAGTCAGCTCCCGCAGTCGAAAAACTTTCCGAATTCGAGATGTCGAGTGGTGGAACTAACCGCCGCGCTTGTCTTGTTAACCAGAGCAGACCAATAAAAAGTTATTTCAATTTTTTATAATAAATTTATTGTTTTCATTTCAAGTCGCGCGGGTTCAAATACCGCTCTGTTCAAAAAATATTTATACGTTAATAAAAATAATTATTTAATTTTCATTGATAAGATACATAATTATTATAATTATTACGTGCTCACCTGAAAACGAACAGAAAGCACGACGCCACACAGCTCGGGGCCGACCATGAACTGTTCACCCAGCATCGCCATGCACAGGTCCTCCCACGCCCGGCCAGTCTGCGATTTACGCAGCCTTACCACCTAAAAAAAACATTTTATTTATACAAAAAATAAATACTCAATTTAAACCATAAAACAAATAAGTTTTAACAAGAGTAAAATAATATCGACTTAGCTGGATAAGAATGTATGTGTTTATGGGCTAGTTACTTCCAAGAGGCGCGGATTCTAGTCCCGACACGTACAAATACTTATAGAGGGACGTTTCCAAATATATTTTCCGTACTAAGTGTGAATAACACTTTAAAAATATTAACGCTAAGTTGCGAATAATGTGTATATATATAAAAAAAATGTTAACAATATTTTATAGTTTGTGCTGGATTACATTTAAAATAAAAAATAAATATTATTCTACAGAATAAAGCTTCACGCTTTTTCCCGCACAGCGGGGTAGTAAGAGAGAACCTAGTGTCAAGACACTCCTTTCTGCACTTTCCGTAAGAATTGAAGACATTGCGTGTTGATCGCGCTTTGTCGTAGGTCGTAATTTAAACAAATCCAATCTAGGAATTCGAACCCACAAACAATCGCGTTTACACTCAAGACGCTCACTGCGCTAAATAGTATTCATTACTGACATGCGGACATAACGTCTCTACTCGTATATAATCAAACTTACTCGTTATCAGGAAAAACTAATTTTCTATCTAAACCATCCGCATAATTAAACTATCAAAACTAACTAGACCGTAACTAAAATGCAATTGTAAGTAAATATTATGTAAATTATAGGCGTTTCGCACTCCCGGAAGTAAATTGCACATAACTTAATAAAGAGAAGACATTGAAAGGCGGCGTTGAGTTACTTCAGTCAACAATCTAAAAATAGTGCGGAAACTGGGGATAATGGGATGCCCTAAAGCTGTGTTCTCTCTGTATTCTCTGATATATGGACCGGTTCTATCAAACTAAAAAACGTATTTTCAGCTTTACACTTTTTTCCTGCGTTGCAGCAGCCCCGCCCGAAATCGAAATATTGCGTGTTGAGTGGCGGAACTTTGTCATACCAGAGCGGAGAAATGAAAATAATTTAAATAAAATGATTCGCCGAATGGGAAACAAACCCACAACCAATCATGTTTCCAGTCGAACGCTGTCCCACTGCTCCACTAATGTGGAGCAAAATACGTTTCATATTTATATATAAAAATATAGACGTATGATTTAAAAAATAAACACCGTTTTTTTTGTGTAATTAATTTCAATAATAGATAATATTAGTTTTTAAATGTAAGAAACTAAAAAGAAAATTCTTTTAAAGTATTTTATCATTATCCTGGTCGAATACAGTTTTCGTGTTATAAAACTATCTTATATTAATTGATAGATATATATAGATTGAGATGAAAATAAAATAGTGTTAAAAAACATAGATATTTTTAATTTGCTTCGCTTTCGCATAACTATATTCCTGCCTCCTATTTTAAATTGCAAGTTCCGCCATTTTTAACAATAGCATTCAGACAGACGGTATCTGCGACTGTACGACTAAAATAGATCCACTATTCGAATCTTACTACGTAATTTCTTAATGGTTGAAAAAGCCTGTATTTCTATAAATATACATACAAACACTATGATGCAATTTTAGTCTATTATGGTGCAGTAGGACTGCGTGGTTGTGGGTTCGATTTTTATTCAAGGGAAAAAATGGTAGACAATGTTGTGTAAATCATTAAAATTTAAAAAGAGTTAATTTAAAATTTGAACAGTTCAAAAGAGTGTTTTGACTTTTGTCACTAGGTTCTCTCAGCCCGTCCTGATATGCGCCAAAATGAGTGACTGTATTAACAGCAATTACACATCTAAATAAATACTGCATTTTATGACATTTTGCAACCATTTATGTCAAAGTATATAGCTGCATAGTTACCATTGTAAATTATATGGTGTCCATAAATTATGACATAATTATTTGTCTTATATTTTTATGCAACAATCGCGAAGAACCTATTGAACTGATTAGAGTTACACCACTGTCAACCATTTTTTCCTAATAAATTTCTATTACAGTAAGATTATGCTTAATATTTAATTATTTTTACTCTCTTTTATAACATTATTTTGTCAAAAAAAAATTAATGATTCTTGAAATGGTAAGTTAAATGTACATAAGCTACCACATGCTCGGTTATAAAAGTTGTGCTAAAAGTCAGCAAGAAACTTAACAGTAGCCCTTATGCAATATTAAAACTATTTTAACTTCCAAATATATCCATCCTATCATATAAAACATAGCTCCACATTCTCCATTAATGTGGTTTTCAAAATCTATTTTTAAATAGAACTTAAAAAAATTAAATTACAAATACAAAAATAATAAAAATAACAGTCAAGTTATTCTAGTAGAATATTTACCCATTTCCCACCATTCACGTTAGCCGGGTCTTCCCACATTGGTTTGATGCCGAGCTTGAAGAGGTGCAGGTCTGATAGAGGAGGGAGCTCTGAGGGCCGCGCTAAATGCGTGTAGAGTCCCCACCACTGCTCGACAGACCCCACGCGACCCACTAGACGAAGAGCCTGCATCATTAAAATTTCAAAAAATATATTTTTTTAATTTATCAAAAGGAGAATTAAACATTCAGCTTATTATATCATAGAAATAATCAAGCTTACTTAAATATGTCAAATAAGTATATATTGGGTATTAAAAACAGAAAAGATTTTAGACAGTTATCCACAGGTGCAGGGTGCAGCAATGAGTCCCGCCACTCAACAATATCTCGTAATCACGATGTCTTGATTTCAGGTGGAAAATGGAGAATAGAGTATCATGACTCGTTTTTCTTTGTCTCTTTGACTTTAACTTGCTATTAGGGAAAAAGTGTAAAGCTGTATTTTTTAAAGTTATGCTATAGGGTAGAAATATAATGCTAAAATAATAGATGAATGTAACTAAAAGCCTATAAATTAATGTGACATTTATGAACTATTCAAAGAAATAACACAACAAATTTATAAAGAGTAACAGGTATAAGAAGTATAAAGTACTTTTATAAGAAAAGGTTCTTGTATTCCATGGATTCACCATATGGAGGCTGGTGCCATCGCTAGATCTTTTGGTATAGACAGAGATAATCTGATGTAAACTATGCATTACCTGTTACATTCCATTTTATGTAATGTTAACACTGACATATTTAACTTATTAGAATAAATAAATGTCAACTTATTCTTTGTATTAGCATATATTGTAGAACTAATGCACAAACTTGTTACTGAAATTCCTGGATAGGAGGCTTTACAAGAATAATATCAAAATAAGCTAACATTTTATTCAGGAAGCCATTATTAATATATTAAATATTAATAATGAAAATTACTTATAATAAATATGGTTTATAGTATAAAAATGCATTCTTACATAATTAATAAATGTTATACACTAAGAAAGAAATATTGAACTAACGATTACTGCCAAAATATATTATTTGTAAATATAATGTAACACAATAATAAACTATTGCACAAAAGTTAAGATTTTAAAAATATAACAGTTATGTTTATAAGAGGGTTAAGGTTTGTTAACAAATATATAAGAAGATATTTTGGGCTGTACATAAGTTTAACTTATTAAAACTTATTGCATAAAATAGTTTAAATTAATGTATAATAAATTGACATATCACAACAGTAAACCATAAATGAAGATATGTATAAACATATGTATTTTAAAATACAAAATAATTATACATAGTAACATAAACCTTTTATTACAATTTATATTATTTTAACTAAAATAATTTCCGACTTATCATTATATTATCAGTTAAATTATTTCCCCAACCTACCTCTCCATATCCAGTAGTGGTTGCAGATAGCTCTCTAGCTGGAGGCCTCCGCGAGAACCACATCCAATAACTATATTCAAGTTTGTGCTCGTGTGGAGGCACATACGGCTGTAGAGGATCGTCTTCGTTACGGTCGTCGTCATCGTTGTTGTTCACATGATTGTGAATACCACTCTCCCCGGATCGGCGGTCAGGCACATTCAAATTATAGAATTTGCACATTTTTCTTTCAGTCATGTTACGCCAATACTAACATGATTCCCTAACGGCCTAACCTAGGACACGTAGCTATTTTTTATTCTCAGACTATTTACAGTGATATAATTCAACGTTTATATTATACAAATTAACAAAATCTCGAACACTTTTATTATATTCTATTTATTTTTACAATATATTAATCATAATCAGCCTATTCCCTCTTTTTCAGTGTATAACCTTTTTCTTTCCGTCATCAAAATTCAAACTGTCAAATGACAGCATGGGATAACTGGGCCAAACGTTTTTCAAAGGTGCTATACATTATCTGTTTTTAGGATTTAATAAAATAATGTACTAGTACAATTTACCATAAATATTTCAGAATTTTAAAAATAAAGATACACAATATAAATATATATTCAAAGCTTATATGATGTATTATTTTTGTTTTTTTTAAGTTTCTTTTAATTTAAGAAGAAGAAGTGGGTGAATAATGCTTTATCATGTTAAACATATTGAATAAATAGCATTATCGCTTGCTAAACGATTTTTCGTACAATAATCTTTGGGTAAACCAGAAATTAGTAAAAATATCTGTACAGAAATGCTAATAACAAAAATAAGTTGTAATAAGCGTATAACGATTTCGAGTCGGCTTAGCGGTCACAGCGGTTAGACGGTTTCCAAGTGGCGCGGGTTCCCGTGTTCAAATTCTTATACGTTTTCTAAAAATGTTTAACTTGGCAACAATAAACGTAATATTGTCAAAGTCACGGCGGGATACATAAACAAGAAACCGTAACTTTACTTTCTTAGTGCCAATTAATACTTTTTCGTAATTTTTATAAAGTTTAGTAAAAGAGAAATAAAAAATACCCTATTACGGCTTTAAACTGTACTAATTTTTTAATAATAATCTATTGTGTATCTAAGTCGTCATTGATACCATGGCAAAAGCCGAATCAACTACCAGAAACAGTGTCGATTGCCTTAATGTTGATTTTATGCGATCTTTAGTCAAACAATATACTGAATTGGTGGGTACTTCGTGTATGCAATCGTTTTACAAAGTCTATATTACGTGTACATTTAAAAAAAAAATTTAAAATTTTTGTGTCATAGGGCCAATGGACTAGTGCATTTTTCTGGGCTGATGCAGCAGCTGCAGCAGCATCTAGTGGACCAACAGTAGCCAGTGGTGATGATGTGTGGTTACTCGCTAGTGCTATGTTAGCTCGAGGTGAGCTTCACAGAGCAGCACATGCTGTTACTTCTAGAGGATTACACAGGTTAATATTGTTCTACTATATTTGCCTTAAATTATTAATCATTTTAACAATTATGGACAATTTAAAATGTATTTATGCTGACATTTTTATTTAGCTAACTATATACTTTCCAGGAGACATTTATTATGTCTAGGTGTAGCAATGAGAGCTTTCATATCAGCAAAAGAGCCTACAACTGCACTAAATATTTTAGACGAATGTGATCCAGCACTCTTAGAGCCAAGGAGTATGGACCAAACACATAATGTAAGAAATAATAAGATTTCTGATTTTACCTATAAGAATTAATGCTTATGCATTATATACAATATTGTTCTGACTTTAGATGATTATTTTGTCAACTTCAGGATGTATTAGACTTTCTTCAATAATTATGTTACATAAACTCTAACTAAATAGTGAATATAACATTTCCTGACAATTTTGGTCATGATATATTATAATATAAAAGATGATATATATAATATAATATAGTATATTATTATATAGCAAATAATAATTGTGGAGAACTCCTGTGTCTTGACAAAAGCTTTCCTCTTCCTAACCTGCTATGCTAAAGTTACGTTTAAGACCAAAAAGTCTTATTTATTTACATATTTCCAATAGAGAGCATTAGCAGGTGTACTTATCTGGCAAGCAAAATCCCTATCCTCGTTAGAGAGAAGAGAGGCAGCTGCGGAATCGTTAACAGCAGCTTTGAGAGCCGATTGTGCTTGTTATGAAGCCCTGGATTTATTGTTGGAACAACATGCACTTACACCTAGTCAGGGTAAAAAAAATAATTGTTTTATTACAAACAAGTTTGTTTTTAATTTTATTAATTTACAGTATTATTGTGTTTAGTTGGTTTAGGCAATTGTGGCTTGGTGGGGCACTGCCTGGCTGTAAATGTCATTTTCCTTACTCAAATGGAAGAATTGCTTTCATTTCTCAATTCTGGTATAATAAAGTTTCTCACTCAACACATTTTGTCTTAAAATTGGGGGATTGAAGTGTCTTAATATTAAATTCTCTCTGCCTCTATACCTATGTGGGAAATGCAAAAATAAAAATATCATAATAAAAAAGGAAATTATAAAATATATTTGTAATAACTTTTTTTTATTTACTATTGTTTTTAAAATGTGTTTTATATCTTAAATGTGTGAACATTTTTATACATTCTTACTGCTTATGTGTGGGTTCGATTCGCACTCGGGGGGAATGATTATACTTAAATTATTTTCAATTCTTTGGTGTGGTACCAAAGATTTACGACAAAAGCGCAGCATTTAGTTCCGCCACTCAACACCAAATGTCTCTATTTCGTGGATGTTGAGTCTAGTTTCTCTCTGAGTACCCTGTTATATGGATAATTTTAATAATAATTTCAGAGAGTGAGCTAATAGAGTCTTTGCCTATTAACAATCAAATGAGTGCATCTGAAGCGACATTGCTACGTGTCGCTTATAGAGAGAAACTGTTGCGGTATTCACCGATTAATAAATACTTGTTTTTACCTGGAGCTGACAGTAACGTAAGTATTTTTATAGCACTCTATAATTCGCACTTTTTCAGTGACTTAAATAACTTATATATGACTAAAATAATTATTAAAAACAATGACAATTGATGTATAAAAGTATTAAACATTATGTGAATGTGTATGGATAATCGATATCCATCAATTTTAAATGAACATCAATGTGTAATAGTACAATAAGTAATAATAACGGAATATAAAAGTAAAATTCTAGTTGAGGCTATCTTTTGTCAATTGCATAAATAGTTGAACATGATGAATGAGATGAATGATCCATCCCGACGTTTCGTCCCGACCAATTTTCAGTAGTCCGTGATCACAGGTAGACTGCGGTGGCATTCGTCTGTCAGTTGTCAGATACAATTATTATATCAAACTACCAAAGTCGTCGGAAACGTCGGGTTTTAAAATGTATTTTCGAATACCAAAAATGTATGCGATAAATCCAGTTAATTTCATTAATTAGTTTCATTTCAAAAATATATTAATATTATTCATAAGAAACATATATATTTTTATATCTTCTAGCTTTTTTTCACCTTTCTTCACCTTCCGCCTTAATTCGATACATTGAGTGTTGAGTAGCGGAAATCGACACAGCGTTTTGATTTGTTCACTAGAGCGGAAAAAAATACTACTAATCATATTCAATAATTAAACTTAGAGTGTTAAACTCAAATGTTTTTATTCATGAATCTACTACTGACCCAAAAATTCATTGTAAACTCAACGTTGTTTTTATTATTAATTATAGGTTGATCTTTTTACTTTTTAGACATTTTAAATGATATTATTTTGATTGCATTTGTATATTTTAAAGGTCGTCGTGGCGTCTGTATATATCGATGGTTGTGAGTTCGATTCCCACTCGATGAATTATATTTAAATTATTTCGTCAAATTCCGTCACTGAATACGTCCTTGTGTCTGATTCAGGCAGAAAATGGAGAACAGAGTGTCTTGTCCTGCTATGCGGGGTAAAGCGTGGAGCTGTATTTTAGAACCTTTTCTGTCGACTTTATTGTGTGACTATATTGTATTGTGTTCCAATTGACATAGGTTTTCGAAAATGTATTTACAAATGTCAAAACACGCCATTAATTTACTTACAAATGGTTTTTTTAGTCAGCTTCACACTTTATTCCATATAGAATAACTAGTATACATATTATATATTACACTTCGGTTGCCACTTTCCAATTCGTATTGAATGGGGTCTTGCGTGTTCAATGGCGGAACTCCCCGCCGCCCTTTGTTTTATCAGATTAAGAAAATAAACATGATTTATAATCATTCACCCGAGTGGAGATCGGACCTATAAGCAAAGTGTTTATAGACTGACAGTGTCCCACTGCGCCACGATAGCGTCTGTTGATATTCAATATTTGATTTTACTATCTAAATACTTTCATATACATTTAATCATAGTTTACACACGAGCAAAGTCGCGAGTACAACTAGCATAGAATATAAAAAGCAATTTATTCAATTTTTTTTCCAGATCAAAACAGCAGTGGACATAGCGCGCACGCGCAGCGCGGAAGCAGCTGAAGCCCGAGGGCGGAGTCTCGCGGCTTCTGGAGAATGGGTCGAAGCCCTAAAAGCTCTAGATTTAGCAGGACCCTGGAGCTGTCCCGAGGTTAGGGCTGCTTGTTTGGTGGAATTGAAAAAGAGTGCGGAGTTGTTCGCCTTCGCTCACGCTTTGGTGGACGCCTACCCTCAATCGTGGTCCGCTTGGTATGCTGTGGGATGCTATTATTATTTGATTGGTGAGTTTTTATTGTTTCACACAATAGAATAGAATATGCTGGTAGTGGATTCAATTCTTGAAATAGCTCCACTATTCAACACGCAATGTATCTAATTCTGGAAATTATATAAAACTCTTTAACTACTGAGTGACTGAATGAAAAATGTACAAGAAAAATTATCGGCTATACAAATCTGAACTTATACATGTGGATTCCTTACGTTCGCTAAGAGGCGCAAACGCGAAATAATAATTTGCCGTGAAGTTTACGAAGATGAAGCCCCGAGCGGGTCGCTAGTATTGCAATGTCTGTAGCATCCCTAATTAGAACCCGCGACCTCCATAGGTAAGAGCGAGTTCGCTCGCCGCTACCTCAGCAAGGCGTGCGGGCTGGAGCCGGGCGCGGGCTGCGTGTGGCTCGCCTACGGACACAGCTTCGCGGCCGACAACGAACACGACCAGGCCATGGCTGCTTATTTTAAGGTATAGCTCCCTAATGTACATCTATCTCGCTCACGTTCTATGTGCTTGTGTATTGTTGGTCTCACTCTTTGATTAGGTTGTCTGGTTTAAGGTAAATATTACTTATGTATATCTTTCTCGCTCTTGTTGCTTACATTTGTTGTGGCTCGCTCTTACTTGTCTGTTTTTTATTACTTTTGGTCTAGTTTACACATAAGATGGTTTCAAGATATAGCTGACTTTTGTATCGCTGTCTCATAAAAAGTAGTAGCCTTGTACAAATAAACAAATTAAGCCTAGTAGATATATTTGCATAGAAATGGCTAAACACATCGTTTATGGGTTCAGATTCGACATTCTCTTTTACATAAAAAAAAAAATACAGATTTTTCTTCGGACTGGTCAAACAAAGTTACGTTGAGTTCTAAGAATGAACACAACATCATTTTTTAGAGAATTATTTAAAATTTAAAGAATATATATCCAGTCTTACAGTACAATAAGTTAAAAAAAGAAAAAAAATTAAAATGGGAGTGAGATAAATATATAATAAAAGCGAGACAACCTATGTATCTAAATGTTCTTGATTTAAATAAGCTATACAAACACTTTCGAATCGTATATTAACATACAATGTTAGTATTGTCAGTCCTATTGAACGCGAAAAACTTAACGGTTGTACTTTTCAAAAATAATTCTATAATAACTTGATTCGAGTTCAGTATAGGATTCTTGGACAAAATAATACAGCGGTGGCGAAGTGTCCATTTAACCAATACACAGTGTATATTTACCTGACCTTGACAATATATTCTTAATGAAACAGGCGAGTCAGCTGATGCCGGGTTGCTATTTGCCGCCGCTGTACGTGGGCGTGGAGTGCTCGCTGCTCAACAACGTCAGCATGTGCGAGAGGTTCATGGTGCGGGCCGCGGCATTGCACAGCTCTGACAAGGTTCAATACCAACCAACTTCGGTTTTACTACTAATTACTTTTTTTATTTTTGTATGTTATCTATTTTATTTCACATTTCGTGTTCTTGTAACGTTATTTTTGTTTATATGAATACTATTTTAAATATTATATCATTGTCATTGAGTCGTCAACGTTTAAAGATTTCATCATCGGCGTTTGACCGTGTCGTAAAATCGTTATTTTATCTTTATAATATATTTAATATATATCCAGAATATGTGCGTAATACGAACTCATTATATATATAATAATTATGTTTTAAGCGGTCAACGTTACACTTTTTATATTTAACTGATTGATGCTAAAGAAAATCTTCTTTTAGTAATAAATTAAATATTATGACCAAAGTTTTTACATTAGTATCAATGGACCCCATGTTGATATGCAAAAAAGCACTCCTAGCATCTCTATCGGTAATTAATGCAATTATTTGTTCTAATTAGATCGTCGACTTTAGAAGTCGAGTTGTTTATCATTGATCTGATTAATCGATAATTTATAATTGATCGATGATTTGAGAAAAATCGCCAATTCTACAACATAAGTATACCTTCGTGTAGCGTAGTCGGACAATATGTGATTGTAAACACGATGGGTGTGGGTTCGATACTTACTTGGAGAAATTACTATATTTAAATTACTTTCATTTCAATTGAGTTTTTTGACAGTATGTCCTTACTGCCTACGCTATTATACGAGTAAAAGCGTGAAGCTTCTTTTTTATTGTATATATGCTTA
This sequence comes from Podotricha telesiphe, assembly GCA_038994665.1. Lineage (NCBI taxonomy): Eukaryota > Metazoa > Arthropoda > Insecta > Lepidoptera > Nymphalidae > Podotricha > Podotricha telesiphe. The sequence goes on from JAOYRR010000097.1 coordinate 248,883, forward strand.
TAACTACTTCCCTAAAGGTAGATATACCTCTGGAGAACAATCCTAGGTATGAACTCACCGTTTCCAAGACTGCCTAAATTATTGAACGACAATAAGGACGTCTAAGACCCTTTCGGAGACTCATCGTCCAAATACAAATTTAAGATAATTTCTCAAATTTTAATTAATTAATTGTTGCATGTACAATCATAAATATGATTGTACATGCACATATACAATCACACGCTATACATGCACGCATGAATATGTCACATACGCACATCAACACATCGACGAGTCCTACGTAGACTGTTACAAGTGCAAAAATAGATAAATCTTCTAAATGCTGAATATTACGTATACTGAAATTTTAAATGTTTCATTTTAAACAACGACGGAGTTGGTAACCTTCAAATCGCTGTCCTGTAAAGTAGTGTTTATGTGGGACTCGTCGACAACGTCAACGACAATGACGGCATAGTATTCTCCAGGCGGGCGAGGGGGGTGAGTCCGGCGAGGGCGAGGAGGGGGGGTGGGAGCGCATAGACACGACGTCGCCGCACGTCGCGCACGAGGCGGGCGTGGCGGCATTCGCGGCGGGGCATCCGGCCGCGGCGCACGCGCTGTGGAGGCGCGCGCTGGCGGCCGCTGGACCGCCTGATCAGGTTGGTTGTGGGCTACACCAAAATTCTAAATTGACTTTAATCTCATATAACTTGTTGTTTTGAACTGACCAGGAATAGGCGCGAGAGGTATAACAGCGAAGTTTCTCTATAATCTGCTAAAAGATTTTGGTCTCTATAGAGACTAAAATCATTTCAAATCAAATCAATCATTTTCTCAATCAGTTCTATAGGACATATAATCAGTTTTAGTAGGATCTCTTCAAATTTTGATTAGGTAGAAAGAGGAGCTACGACAGGGGAGGCAGGTGTTAATACGCATTTTAAAGGGTTGCAAGTCCATAACACTGCCACGAACTCCTCTTTATTCAACTCACGACAGGACTTGAACTCAAACGATGAATCCAGGGAATGCTAAGAAGTTTCTTCTACTGCTAAGTCTTTTTCTAGTGTTAACTATTAATTTTGTTGTTAGTTAGGAATATACATTTTGGTTTCTGTAATTTAAAATGAGCTTTATTACGGTTGCACGTGTCGCAGCTGCACCCGCGTTGGGCGGCGACGCTGGACGCGCTGGGGCACGCGAGCCGCGCGCTGGGCCGGCCGGCGGAGGCGCTGGGCTGGCACGCGCGCGCCCTGGCGCTGCGGCCGGCGCGCGCGGGCACGCTGGCGGCGCGCGGCATGTGCCTGGCGCTGCTGGGCCGCGAGGCGGAGGCGGCCGACGCGCTGCACGCGGCGCTGGCGCGGGACCCCGACCACGTGGTGGCGCTGGCGCTGCTGGACGCCATCGTTGACAGGCTGGACGCTGCTCTTACTGGTTAAACTTTTTTAATTATATAAGATAAAATAATTATACTTGGAGCCTACTTTTGTTTTTATATTATTAACTTACGTAGGAATCGACTTCGCTAGAAAACTCACGTTCTCTGTCTTCTTTATAATGTTCTATTCAATCCGGTTACCATTCATATCTCAAAGAACGTTTTAAGTTTTTATATGATTCACACGTGTATTCTCTCCGCTCCAAGTTTAACTAGACTCTTATTATTCCTGGCCAAAAATATAATATAAAAATGCTAAAAGATTATTATTTCACACTCTAATTATAAATTCAAATTGGGGATCGAAAGTCACCGAAGGGCTAAAAGCTGAAGCCAGGTAACGAAGGTGACTACATCTAACGGATAAATCTTCACTTCTAAACCGGACATTCATAACTTTATGCCACAAAAGTATCCCAGCCCAATTTAAGGGATCCCAGAGCCACTTTAACTCGCCACTTCTCAGAGGAGTTGCCGGAAGTTAGTCAAAACGAAATATTGATGGCCTTGGGGCAGCTTAGATATATGAACTTAGATGGTAAGTAGTTCTAGAGATTTGCAGATGAAATTGTTACCGTGGCTCAAACCGTACAAGAATAGAATATATCTCGGTTTTCGCATGAACTTAGATAAATCCAAGATAATGTTCAACGAACATGTGCTTCCGGAACCGATTACTCTTATCGGGTATCCCCTCGAAGTTGTTAAGGAGTATGTCTACCTTGAGATGGAGGCTCTTAGAAGCATACAGCTTGGCTGGGCAACATATATGAAACTTCGTCAAGTCTTTTCGTCATTTATACAGCAAAGCTTAAATGCAAAGATCTTTAACGAGTGCGTTCCATTAGTAATGGCCTACGAAGCCGAGACGTGGTCACTGACAGTAAGCCTGATCCACCAGTTAAAAGAAGCTCAACGGGCTGTGGAGAGGGCTATGCTTAAAGTGTCTTTGAAAAATCGAATTTGAAACGAGGTGGTCCGACAGAGAACCAAAGCCACCGACATGGCCCAAAGGAATAGCAAGCCGAAGTGGCAGTGGGCTGGACATATTAGTCGCATAACCGATAACAGTTTGAGTAAACTGGTTCTGCAGTCTTGGCAAATGAAATGTAGGTCGCCCTTCATGTAGGTGGAGTGACAACATGCACAAAGTGGCTGGCAACAGTTGGGAACGAAGAGCGAAGATCGAGCTCGTTGGCGTGTCTTTGGAGAGGCTTATGTCCTCGTCGAAGAAGGATTGATGATGTGTTTATGTATACGTCGATTTATTCTGTGCACCCCGTCCCATTTCAATTATTCTCTCCTTTTCCCAAAGGCTACCTCTTTCTCCTTTTCCCAAAGGCTACCTGGAGGAGATCGCTCAATTAGTAATAAGTCGCCTATTGTCCTGTGATAAATATTACGTTTAATGTTGTGTAACATATTTTTTTAGTTTAATAAAGAGTATTAACACCCGAAAATGGGACGGCAAAATTATGTTACCCTAAGTGTAACATCGTTTTAAGAAAAATGTTAAAATAGTGTCTGATTGCTTGTCCCAAATAAGAATTATGCGTGTGAATATAATATATATATATGTATTTTTTTACATTGTGTATTTTAAAATATTATATTTTTTTCTTTACAGAAGAAGAAATCCCGCAATTCCCGTTCCCGGCGGTGGACATATCCGTCCCGGCCGCGGCCTCCCCCTCCCCCTCCTGCGCCGACCTCCCCCCCGCCACGCCCGGTCGCGACCGCACCAACATGTCCGATATGAGCATGAGCTTTGACTGAGTGTTACACACAAATAAACATTTATTTTAACATTTATTTAGTATATGGTATATACTTGTTTTATTTTGTATGTACAAGAAATATATATGAAAAACAAATATTGAGAGGGCGTTTATCAACATCATAGAACCCAATACAATGGATTTTTATTTGTCTTTTCTGTTTGTAAGTTCGATGCTCGCTTATCTCAAAAACGGCTTAACCCGTTTAAAGGCAGTTAGTTAGTTCTGACTATATTTTAAGTCCCTTTTATCCATTGTGTTTAAATTATTAGTATTTAAATTATAAATTTAAGTAGTTTATGATTTAAGCGAGAGCGCAGGGGGCGAAACAACGAAATGGTTTGGTGCTTTTACTTTTTAGTCGCGCGCTAATATGTAACAAATAAACGGGCAGCATAAAATTATAAAGCGGGCCGCGGGTTGCATGCACACACCTGATGTTTTTTAGAAAATGTATAAAATTTTGAACGTGGTACGAAGTGGGATTCGAACCCGCGCTTCTTCGATACCGTCCGCTATATGACTGATAAAATGCTAATACTCCCAGTTCTTTAATCGAATCCACAATTGCGCTAAAATTATTCAGACTGCCTGCCGCCACTGCGCCACGATGTATCGTGGCGCAGTGGCGGCAATTAAATCATTTATTTCAAATCATTTAAAGATTGGTGCGGTGCAGGTGGTGGGTAAGAGAGATGTAGGTAGGACTTGTTAGTTTAAATAAAAATAGTTTTAAATATAGATATTATAAATGCGGGTCTGTCTGCTTTAAATAATAAGTTAGCCTATTAAAAATAATGTACGCAATTAATTCTTAATACATTTTTAAGTTTTAGTATATATATTATTATACCATCAAAAAAAATTGCATAGATCGAAAATACTTTAAGAATCTTTCTTCCAGAGTAATACACAAAATGAAGCTGAAAATGCTAAATAAAAAAGTCAAAATCGATTTATCATCGACCACATAAGAAAAAACTCTTGTAATTCGGGAGGGAGGTTGTGGATAGGCATATTATTTATATATAATTTATTTATTACAAATGACAATACATGATTCTGAAATGACAATACATGATTCTGAATGAATACAAACAACATTTTTGTTTGTTTGTTTAAATAAATATAAAATAAAAGTAAATGAATAAATATAAAAAAATTGTTTGCAAATGCTATTTCAAAAATCAATACTAGATCAAAAAATTCAAGGAAGATGAAACAAATGAAAGAAAAGCGTGCATTAAATATAATTTATTCGTAGCAGTATCAGTACTGTAGACTAAAATCAATTAATTACTACAGCATACATTTATAGCATTTATTTCTAAAATTACATAAAAATCCCTTTATTACATTTGAACGATTAAAATGTTTTAAAAATCGTCGTAACAGCGAATATCGCCTAATACTAATTAATAGGCATTAAAATCTATTAAAATCTAGGTTGAGGCACATCACAAGTCTATGGTCGGCCATTTTACAATCGACCCGACGGCCAATTTATAATCGGATAATTCTATAAGCCAATTCTCATTAAAAAACCAAGTCAAGCAAAATCAAATTGATATATAGTAAGATTGGAAAAAAATGTAAATTTAAAAATAGAATCTAATTATTAAATAAAAATGATTGATTAAATAAAAATCAAAAGGCTGACGAAGCGCCTAACTTAATAGCGGCTCGACAACTATGCGAGGGCTCTTTTTTAATATACAGTCGAACATCGACATTTTACGATAATTGTTCAAATTTTCAAGTAAATGTTAATATTTTTTTTAAAACCAATCAACTGGTGTCAACTTATTCGTATGGAGTAATTTAAAATCATAAGCTGAATTAGAATAATTTTGATTTGTTGAATGGTGCGGGTTCTAATGCCAGTCTGCATCGGCGTCTGCTGCAGCGGGCGCGGACGGCGCGGGGGATGCGGGGGGCGCTGGAAGGTTATATATACTAATTAATTTCATTTATACATACACACGTGAAGTAATTAACTTAAGACTTTTATTTATTTATAAATACTAACTAGAAAGCAAGACCTGAAGAGCATAACTGCCTACGAGTTCCCAAAGAGGCTCTATTAATAAGTTACCGTCACTGCCATTGTGCGAAAGGGCGGGCGGCTGCGGCTGCGGCTGCGGCTGCGGCTGCGCGCTCTTGGAGTTGCGCATCAGCGGCTTGTGCTGCTCCGAGGCGTGCTGCCACGCCCAGCACGAGCGGCAGAAGTATCTGGACGTCGAACAATTACTAATATCATAAATGCGAAATAACCCTGTCACGTCACCGCCGAACTACTGAGCCGATTGTGATGAAACCCTGTATAGCATAAGGGTCCATGTTTTCCACGAGTGTTTTACGTAATGGCAGCCGAAAGTACATAACACTTATTGTAGTTCACGCGATCAATGCCGCGAGTGTCGCTAGTTAACTAAATTGCTTGAATCCATGAAATTTTCTGGGCATTTTAACAAGGAAACTTTAGAAAACCTACCTAAAGCAGACAGGTTCGCGGCAAAAGTAAGGCCCTTGCTGCAGATTGCACACCGAGCACATCGAGTCCTCCAAGTACGGATCCACTTGTACCTGAAAGATTAATTTTTAATATTTTTATAATGCTATTCACACTTAAGGACAAAAAACGTAAGACAAACTACATAAATGGAAACAAGCGGAATTCGATCCTGCATGCCTCTTGGACAGGCCCCTAAATTCGTTAAAAAAACAAATTACAATAAGCGTATAAGAAATTTCAACGTAACCGGATGTAGAACGTATGACTTAGCCGTTCGAAGCAGCACAAGTTCGAAACCAGCTAGATACTATGTTAAAATTTCAACAAGTTTTCTAAAAAAGGAAATTAATTAAAAAACTAGCGAAAACTAGAACTTCAGTACAAGATTTATATTACTTACTGTATTCATTAGGAAGCTTACCCTTTTAGTGAACTTGTCCGTGCGTATCTCGACGTACGCGGCGGAGATGGCGCGCACGTACGAGCGCACGTTGCTGAACGTCACGCGGCCCGAACCGATCGGGTACCTGTTTTTGTCCGTGTCTATGCCTGGGGAAATAAGGAAAATATATAAATATATAAATATATTAAATAGCTTGGAAACATTGGACTTCTGTATATGTGTATAAGTTTCTCTTAGGTTAAATTTATACATACGTTTTTTTAGCTGCAAATAAATACAAAGATGGGCATTATCTATTTTCAATCTTACAGTAACCTATAACCTAGTAAGCTAAACGCTGTTCCATTTAGTTGTTTGCAAAAGAAATCGATTGTTTAAATAATTTATTTCCCTCCTGTAGTAAAACAAAATGTGCGGGCGTTGAGAATGACCCTCGGGATAAAGGTAAAACTACAAACTAACCAGCATACACGACACCCGAGAACAAGTCGTTCATAATGGTCGCCAGCGCGGACGCGGACAGCATCCCGTGCAGCGCGCCCACGAACACCGTGCGCGCGGGCTCCAGCCGCACGGACGCGCCCGCGCCCCCCACGAGGCCCGCGCCCCCCACTCCCTCCGGAGACACCCAGTTCGAGTCCGACACCGCCCACGGGATCACTTGCACCTGTTGAAGGGTGACCTTTCACTCATGTGTACCGAAGTATGCACATATTGTGTTCTTTGGTATTGACGTTTAAAATTCTACTTAGGGATATCGAAACTTTTATCGACTTCCATAAGTTAAGAACTATTTTTACATTATAATATAAATAGACTATTCACATTCTGAAAACAATATATTTCCTATTAAAAATCAAGACTCTGAAAGACGTTCGATTCTGAAATCGCTAAGCCAGGAATTTTTAAAGTGTGTAAGGCGTACCTCCTTGGTGCGCATGTTCCGCGAGGCCACCCGGTAGTACCAGTCGGGCCCGTCGCGTCGCGCGGCCGCCAGCAGCGCGCGCACGCGGCGCTCGCTCTCCAGCGTCACGTACGCGTACCCGCGAGGACACGCGCCCGCCGCACCTCCCCCCGCGCGCCCCGGCCACTCCACCCTGATTTTATTACAGATTACATCCCTATTTTAAAGATTAATAAATGGCAGGAAGAGGTAACATTTGACCCACAGAAATTATTTTTTTGGATAGGGATCTAACCCTCTGCCATCCGAGTATACAAATCTACTGCACCTACATGAAGTAATATTTTCCTTGATCATTTAAAAACTGTTTTAAAAAAAAGCATATCCACTGCGTTAAGTATATAAAAATTAAAAATGATAAAAATGACATAATTGAAGATACCTGACAGGCTGGAAGTGCCTGAGCGCGTGCATGAGCGCCTGCTCCGTGATGTCCCAGGGCAGGCCGCCCAGGAACACCTTGGGGGAGAACCCACCGCCCGAGTCCAGGCAGCGCGCCGGCAGCGCACCGCTCCAGCGCAGCGAGTCCGCCGCACGGCCCTCGCGCACTGTGCCGCCTGGCAAATTATTCAATATATGATATTACGATACTTTTTTTAAAAACCAACGATTGTTATATGTAAAGCACCACTGCACAAACTTGCATACACGACTATTCCATAATTGCGAGTTTCCAATAATTAAGATACCTATGAGAAATAGCACCTGTTTATTAATTTTTTTATTTATTTGATGAAAGAACCCAACATTTCCCCAGAATTTTCATCATAAATATCACAACTTTCGTAAAATAAAACGGCATTACATACAGAAAGACGCGCGGCGTGGCTGCAGCGCACGACTGTCGTCGCTACGATTTTGCGCCCGAGCCCCTTCAGGTGGCCAGGGACACTCCACCTAACGAAGCCAAGATAAACCTTGTATTTCAATTTGAATTAACTTGAAAAAATCCAAAGGCAGACAGGCCAATATGAGAAAAATATAAAAAGGTAAATTGTAATATTTAAATTATTTTATTAAATTAAATTATTTTTTTATTACTTGATTTCCCCCGCCTTGGAAGAAAAAGTTTCCTTGAGTTTTGCCACTAAACGCGATGTCTCAATTTCAAACGAAAAGTGGTGAATCTTGAGACTTAACTAATTACCCTGCTATGGAAGAAAAACACGTATAGCTTTTTTTATCAAATAAGAAAGTCTTACAGATTCTAGTCTTTCACAGCTAAGTCTCGTCTGGTAAGCGTTGGAGCGCGCGTTGGTCGCGGGAGACATCGCCAGGGCCTTCTGAAACATTCACCTTACTGTACATATCACAACAAACAATATACTAAATAATTAATGCGATTTAACAATAATAGAATAAAATAAAAGATAACGTTTTCTTGTCTGAATATAAGAAAATGTACCAAATTTTAATAACATTTTGGAAGTTTTTTATTAGCTGTATAAATAAGAAACAAAATACCTTATAATACCTAATACATCGCACGATCAAAAATTCACATTTAAAATTTTTTTTACAGTGGCCATAATAAAGTAAATAAATATTATTGTATTTATAATAAAATTATAAAATATATTTTTTTTAAGGTAAACAAAACAAAAACATTACTTAAAAATGTGTGTTTACATAGGTTTTCAATAAAGACATGATAGCGAAGTATATAATGATAGTATAAAGTAGACTTACTAAGGACGCTACAAGATCGGTTAGGCCCGGGCCGGAGTTGTCCCAGCCGCCCGGACGCGCGCTCTCACTGTAACAAAAAACTTTTTAGCTAGTACCTAATTGTACTTACTATTCGGCCATTTCCAAAAAAAATATTTACATAAATATTGAATTTCCTTACTACTGAAATTGAACCAATTGATATTTACACCGATTATTGTATTTACACTCTTAGGATTTTTTGAAAACCGTTCAAGCGTTAAGAAGCACGGGTTCAAGTCCCGCTGCGTTAATGTACGTTTTCTAAATATGTATTTTTTTAAATATGATTATATTTTAAAAAATACATATTTGTTCTCCCAGATATATATTTTTTATGAACATAACAAATACAATGAATTAAAATATAACAAACCTATAGCTTGCGTAAGCAGTAGGATGACGCGGCGGAAAGCACTTGGATGGCACCAAAGAACGTGGGGTTTGCGCTCCCTCTGGGCTGCTAGGCGTCTCCCATCTCCACTCAGGTTCTCCACCCTCCTGTAACAATTTCACAAACATGCAAATAAATTAGAAAATCATTTAAAGGATCATTATGGCGTGTGGGACAGCATCTGACTAAACGCTATTGGTTGTTGGTTCGATTCTCATTCTGGGGAATGATTATATTAGAAACGTTTTCATTTCTCCGCTCTGGTATCAAAGACAAAGCGCAGAGTAGAGTTTCGATACTAAACACGCAATGTCTCAATTTTGGAGATTGGACTGTCTTGGCATTAGTTTTTTTAGACTACCCCCTGCTATACGAAAAAGTGTGAAGCTGATAAAAAAAAGGCTGTAAGCTGGACATAATTAAGCTTACACAAAAATCATTTCAGAATATTTGCAAGAAATTAGGTTATACAGCATAACTATTTTTAGCGAAGTGATATATTATGGTAATACAGCTTGTCTAGACTGACGGCACACTACAATAGCGGAAAATCCCAATTCTTAAGCTAGCGTATTCAAATGTTACTATACACATAATTGTGATAGTTCTTTACGAAAAAAAACTCCCTTTCAAATAATTCCGCAAAATAAAAAACAAAATATTGTTAAGTACGGTAGAAATCAATTATCTAACGACCTTTTAATAGCAAACATTTAAAAATTCAATAAATCATATTACACTAAATTCAATAATATTTTCGTAATTTCATATTGTATCTTTCGGAAGCAAGAAATGCAACTTTCGAAGTCGCGATTAAACTGAAACGCTGGCATGAGCCTACACAAATAATATTAAATTGCCTGCTCCTGCCAATAGCCGCTTCGGCAGACGTCTGCCAAATAAGAGATACAAAAGTTGCAAGTTTACAAGGAGACCCGATTAAATGCTGGCACAACTGTCGATAGATTGTTTACTCTTAAAAGAAGCGATCAACGCTTTTAACGGTACTCTACTCTAAATATTTAGTTTGGCAGCGCATCAATAATGAAACTGAAAGTTGTCAATAAATGTAATAGACCGATTTCCGCAAATTTAGAATTTGACAACAAGTTTCTAACACTTATCAAGAATTCAGCGAATACTTAAATAACCTTGTCTCGATTTTGGGCTTCCGTGGAGAACGGAGTGTGTTGATAATAGGTCCTCTGAACTACCTATATAGCAATTACAGTATTTTGAAGATATATATAAAGATTTCAGCGTAAAGTCAGTCTGGATTAGGTCACAAGTTTATTTCCCCTAGTCACAGGTAGTCCCGTCGAGATGAGTTATTAGCGTCTAGTAAACGAGCAAATCTAAACCCTCGACATTAGAGCACCGTATACAATATTTATGCGTTAACAAATATATTAGGGGGCTAGAGGTTGTTGCGGACACAAATTGAAAAGGTCAAGCACTTAAACAGAAAAAATTGTACTGTTGAAATTGTGTGCAATACTTATTGGCGACAATTATTATGTTATAATTTTTTTGGCATATTATTAAATACATATATAGAATGTAGAAAATATATATTAATAAAACGAATCAATACCTCTCAGAGCGCAATGTTTAAATAGGCATGAAGTGAAAATCGACTTTTCATCAAATTTCTTGTTAATACCATGAAACCTTATGTACCTGCTATGTACCTATTTCTATACTGCTAGGTATAGTGTGAAAAAGAATACTTACAAAAGGGAGACCGCCTTGCTTTTATTCGAGCACCGATAGATAAACTGGAGTTAAATTTTACACGAGGCATAAATGGAATATCCAAATCAATCGAACTTAGAAATAGCCCGCATGCTGAAGCGTTAAATTAGGTCGCAACATTAATTAGGAAACTACCTTCGCGCTGGTACACCATTTACTTGCCGGAAGTGATGGGATTAATATTTGCTATGAAATTGCCAATAAACTTCGATTTCCTATTTTAAAACTTAAGATGCGTCGAAATATCAAGAACAGTAGTAGGGTTCTTTCCAATGAAATAACTTACATGAACACGAAAACCAATTTATTTTGCTGAATCATCGCGATATTCTATTCGAAATAGAACTTGTTACGAGAAAAATCAATCTATTCTTAAATAGGAACGCGCTTAACGAATATATTTAGGTCAGATTAGTTTGTATAGAATCAGATACTAACTAGATTAATTTTAATTAGTCTAATACACTTATTTAATCGATTAAACACTTATTTAATCGATTTAAACACTTAATTTAATCGAGTAAATATTCGACTTAAACAATATTGAGCTAAGTAAAATACCATTTAAAAGCATTTATGGATATAAAATTGGCGCCTTTATGGACTACGTACGATAAATCATGCGACCGTTTCGATCGGGGAGGCTATTAAAAGAGATTGTATTACTGCACTTAAAGGACGGGAACTTGGCAGTTTTAAGATGCAAGTGGGATTTAACGCTTTAGAAGATTTGTCGAAATGTCGCGGCAGTGAGACTGGAGGCAAATTATATTTGCGTTCTACTTACTATAGGAAATACGCATTCACAATTGCCTGTAATTGTGGAAATTTGTTCACAAAATAGATTGGAATATTTAATAAATCAGTTAAGTATCGGAAAGTCGGGGTTTCAGTTTTAGCCATTCAAATAAAATGAAAATTCATAGCTATAATTTATAAAGTTGGCAAAGAAACTAAATTTATAAAATAAATAGTTTTGAATTTGGGGTAAGAAATGTAACGGTTTATCAATTTTTAAGAAATTCACCCGTACTATGTATGTACAATTTAAACAAGTTTTAAAGTACAGCAGTATACTTAAATGCAGTATAGTTTGAATGCAGGCTATGAACGAGATTAAGAAATTCAGGATTCAGGGCTAATACAAGCCGCTTGGTCGCGGCTGCATTATTTGGCACGGCACGCCCATTAATAGGGTAGCTGGCAGCCGTCTCTTGAACATTAACTGCCATCAAAACGGATGTCGTACGGACATTATGAACGGACAATAAAACTGTCGAGTGCTTTGTACTGAAATATCAAGCCTTGAGGCTTTCAAGTGCATTAAGTGGGACGATTGTACGATGCACCGAATATATACCCTACAGAGATATTATCCATAAACGTACGGTTTAATGTTAACAAATTGAAACTTGATATTTTATTTGTTTAAAATACACCTAATCGAAGTGCCAATTGGTTAAAATAAATCGTATTATCGTCTTTTTGGTGCCCAGTGTGGGCCTATACTTACCAATTCCTTAAACTAACAAAAATAATTTAAATGCTTAAACCTACCCCCATTATGAGAAACTACTTAAAAAGTTCGACATTACGGCACGATATGTCCGTTGCAATCGTAGAGCTATTTTAGATACACATCTCGGAATGACTAGACGGTATTATTGCCCACGTAATGGGATATGGAAGAACTTCTGAAATAACATCGCAACCGCGTTACTAAATTTCAGCATAATATTAAAATAAAAATAACTTACGGTCTTCGTAGTGTTCGGCATGGCAGCTTCACCGAACTGCGATGTATCAAATCCTAAGAACTCGGCTAGCGAGCGACGGTTCTCACGTGAACCGCCGCCACCGCGGTTGTTATCCTGAGTAATTAATTTAATCTTAAAATAACAATATATAACATACAGTCCGTGTATTACCCCAATAAACTACTTGTATAGTAATATAAAACTATTATAATTAAAGCAAATTGAAACCATGCTTACAATTATAAAAAAAAGTACGAGGGTAGTTAACGAAAAAGTATTTGCAATTGCAACCGCTAACTTTAACAATCATTATATTTAATCATACACGTATCTAAAACCCAAGAAACGATTTAATTGAAACATTAAAAATACATTAAAGTAAAAAAAACTTACCTGATGTAAAAGCGGCATAAGTGCCGCTAAAAGTTTTCTAAAGTTTCGATGAGTCACGTAGTCCGATATCGGTGCAGACTTCTTGTCAATTCGGCAGCCCAACGTCAACTGAAGGCGGCAATGCGCGCGGCGACGCAAGAAGTCGACAACCCCACCACCCCTGCTACGCTGTGGAGATTTCACCACCACTTACCAAACTCCGCCCCTTTCATCGAACTTTTTATTTTGTTTATTGAATTAAATGTATTTTATGCATACTAATTGATTAATTTAATTAATTTAGTTTTATTTAAATAAGGGAATGTCGTAATAATAGCATAGAAGGGAAATAAGGACTTCTATTTACCGCCAAATGAAATGATTGGTCAAGACATTGACAATAAGCAGCCATAAGTGAAATTCGCAATTTTCAGTAATCAAAAGTATCGACTGTCTCATAATTTAAAAAAGTATATATAAATAGAAAATTATATATCAATAAAGTGTACATAAAATAAATAATGAATAATTTGTTTTTAAAAGATACAAGAGCTTATCTATTTTCGGTAAATTGCATTTCCGGTCAAATAACAATATTTAAAAAGTAATTGTAAATAGTTTAGTTACTTTTAACTTAGGTGTAAAAAAATTAGATAAAGGGTAAATGAAACACTAATTTTATTTCTTAAATTTATTATTAAAACATACAATTACTTAAATTAATCTTCATCTATATATGTATAAGAATACATTATGGATATTCACCTTGTTTGTATTACCGGCAGTTAACACATTGCATTTATTTATATATTTATTTTACCAACATACACTAAAAAACAAATAAAATATACTTTTATATTTATACATAAAAGTGTAATAATATGTGTAATGTACTACTGTACGTTTCAAATCTTTGACGAATCCAGTTAATAAAAGAAAAAATATTAAAAGACGCTATTTTCACTGTACATGCGATGGCTGGATGGATGGATAGAGGAGATGAAGATATTTAAATTATTTTTAGGACAACTTAAACACGTTTAATTCGCATAGTTTTTGCGCTCCTCATGTAGTATATGAAATTAATATATAAAAGTTATCTATATACATTGCGTGTTGAATGGCGGAAATGCACGCTTTTGCTTTGTCTAGTCACCATCGAACCCACAAACGTCGCGTACACAGTTAAACATACTGCACCACAATGGCTTCAACATTGATTTTAATAGCGAAATCTCAATAACAATTACTTAATATGAGTAATGCTTTAAATTGGTTTTTGAGCTACCATGGTGCAGTACGATTATATGGCTTTCTGTTATAGATGTCATTTAGCGTATGTAAGTTAACAATTTTTTTTTTATGGCATCTTGGCGTCCAACGTGGGTCTGAGTTTTGTTACACAAACAAACCTTAAAGGCATAAAATAATACAATGCTATCAATATAATAGACAACAAAATAAAAAAATGGTTTATTTTTTAATCAACTAGCTAGGTTTCGTTATAAAAAATCATCATTTTCGTTGTGTATACTACGTATACATGGTGTTTTAAATTAGTAAAATATAATTCATGTAAGCTGGTGATTCTAATAAATGTCTTTGTTTTACACAATGATAATTTAGGCTAGTCCGCCGATCAAAAAATTACAATTATTCCTGTAAGCCGAACATAGGTGTAAGTATAGTGCCGGGCTGCTGTCGCGGGAGACAGCCTCGCTCGTCCGCATAGATATATGGAAAGCGGAGTATCCAGTACGTAGAGGCGGAAAGCTTGATAGGCGGCTCCCCTACCGGCTGCGGGATGAAGATAGGCCCCCCTGGTATTGGTTGCACCTAAAATTCGTTTTTATTTAACCTTTTGGTTTTCGAAGATTTATTATGGGATTACAGTTATATTATATTTGGGATTTTAAATATATTGGTTGGTTGTGGCAGGATTTCAGTTCAAAGTTAGTTTCTGAATATGTATTGTAACAAACATAAGACCATTAAACTATATACGTTTAAGACATATTTAGAAAACGTATAAAAATTTGAACGCAGCGGGGATTTGAACCCGCGCCTCTTGAAAACCGTTCAAGCGCTCTGACCGCTAAGCAGCTGAACAAGAGGGTTCAAATCCCCGCTGCGTTCAAATTTTTATACGTTTTCTAAATATGTCTTTTTCAATTTCCTAAGTGTGCGAATAACACTTTAAAAAATGTTAAAAAAATATATATACGTTTATGAATGAATTTGCGCTATGTTTATTTAAACTGCAATCTCAATATTTTTACATATCATATAGTTGATTTTCGAATTGAGTAAGACACAGTGACCAGACAAGACATTTAATTCAGAACATCTCTTTTTTTTTTTTTTTTTTTTTTTGGTTTTTTTTTTTTTTTTTTTTTTTATTTATTTTTTTATATTTACACCGCCGCGGGGGGTGAGGGAAGAGGGTACTCTGTCCCTGCGAAATACAAGCACTCCGTGGCTGCTTAAGCGTAGGTCAACGACCGCAAGGGCGCCCCCCGCGGAACTCGAGCCTCGGCTTGCGACGTCGACGGGCGGGGGAGGAGAAATTCCCTATGTAAACAAACCGATCGCGGCGTGAAGTCGCGACCGGCAAAAATTAGATTTCTAATTTAAGGGAGCCTAACAGTCCCTAACCGCTGGGCCCGGCCACGCCAAGGCGCGGCCGGGCCGTGACATAAGCTATACTTCGCCGTCTAAACCTACGACGGCGGTGTATGTGTCGTCATCATTTGCTATCGTAATGACGTCACTTTGGTCAAGTAAGACGCTACGCGGGCGTCTAAGCAGGGGGTGCGCGGACGGGGTACGATTAAGGGGTTCACGTGAGTATCTGCGCGCTCAAAGTAGCGCTTAGAAAGGCCTTTGCAGTACTCTTTGATCGATTCCAGTTCGAAGTCTCTGTGTATATCTACGTTACGAACGTACCAGGGGCAGCCTGATGCGATTCGTAAGAATTTGTTTTGTACTTTTTGTAGGGGCTCTAAGTTAGTGTGCGCAAACGCTACACTAGCGTAGGTAAGTACGGGTCTTATACATGTTTTGTATAGTGTCAACTTATTTCTAAGTGACATTTTACTATATTTGTTTATTAGCGGATAGAGTCTGTAGAGATAGAAGCTCGCTCTGCTACATACTCTTTTGATGTGAGGCCTAAAGGATAGTTTGGAGTCTAGTGTTACGCCTAGATATTTAACCTGGTGTTCCCAGGGGATGGGCTTATCTAACAGGTAGATGGTAGAGACTTTTTCGTATCTAACGCGCGGGTCAGAACATCTCTAAAACAGGCAATCAAATGAAAGAAACACCAGCCACCTTGGCCTTTGCCTACTACTCTTCAAAAAAAACGTAATTAAAATAAAGCAAAACCACCAAAAGTTAATTGACCTTCGGGTCCAGCGTGACGTGCACAGGAGCTTTCGGCGTGACGACGTGCAGTCGCGTGACACGCGCCACGCCGTGCGCACGGCACACGCACGCCGCCTGCACGGGCATGGCGCTGGCGGCGAGGCGCGCGCCCACGCCCCCCGCGCCCCCGCCCGTCACCCCCTCGCGTGTCCACGGGCTCACGCTGCCGTTGACCATCGTGTCCGGGGATGACATCATGAACCTGTTTTGTATATACAATTTTAAATGAAACTATCCCAACCTTTGGGTATTCGAAAACACATTTCGGACACTTTATAGTAGTCCGTGGTCACAGGTGGACTGAGGTGGCATTCATTTGTCAGTTGAAACAATTATTATATCAAACTATGGTCATGGGTTTCTAAGTTGCTTCACGTACTGCCCGATTATTATTATATGCAGAGCAGAAACGGTAATACAAAATAAAAATATTATTATATAGGTTTTTATAGAAACTATTATCACAAAACAAAATTTACTACAATTTACAAAATTTACTAAAATCTTATATGCGTAATAGAGAAAACAAAAAAAAAACATACCTATGCCCTCTCGGACATTCATATTCGAAACCAATAAATATTTTCACAGTCAGATTATGAGTCGGCGTCTTTCTAGTTCTAGCTCTCCATGCGTCCATCCTCACGGCACAGTCCCAGGGTATGAGAAAGTTAGTGTGCGGTAGGAACCCTGGCTGGAGGTGTTCTGGGAGACCAGCACTGTGGGAGTATAGGGAGGAAGCCCCTAAGCATACAAGGGACCAGCTCGGGAAGGCCGGGAGGAGGGCGGCCGGGCTAGCCGTGTGGAGCATCCCCGGGAGGTACTCCGTTGTTGATGGCTGACGGCTAATTACTTTTTCTAAAAAATAGTTAATTTCAAGTTACATTTTGGTTGAAAGTAAATTTTATTCCATATACACTACACAACAGTGAAGTAGTTAGACTGTCTAATTGAACATACTGATTCTAGGATTATATCATACTTTAGAATTTGGAATATTATATCTATACAGATAATAAAAAGGTAATTAATCGCTGTCTGTACATGGAAGATATATGAGAAAAAATATTATTAGGACCCAAAACAACAAATTTTAATTTTCTTTTCTGTTTGTCTGTTTGTTTGTGCACGCTAATCTCAGATTAAGCGATTAAAATTAAATGCAGTCTTGGCAAACGTCTTAACATTTAGTGTTTATTTTATTTCAATCGGTTCATAAATAAAACATTTACAGCCATTTAAATTATAAACTGCAGCAAAGTTTGTGATTTAATTGAGAACGCGGGCGAGCGAAAAATTAAATATAATTAACGCGATTGGTTATGGGTTCGATTCTCATCCGGAGGAATGATTATATTAAAGTTATTTTCATTTCTCCGCTCTGTTAAGACAAAGTATGGTGCGATTTCTGCCACTTAACATACAATGTCAATCTTGACACTAAGTTCTCCCACACACAAATATTATATTTCATTCATATTCACATTTTTTCTTCTTATATAAAAAAACTAAAAAGTATACCTGAAGTAGCAGTACCCTGTACCGTTACCACTTCTATCCCGTCATCGCTACACGCCGGGGGGTCCTCCTCATCTTCCTCTCTGGCGAATCCTGGTGACAGTTCATCAGGGGGTGTCCAAGGTGAGCGCGACTGGGGGGAGGTGAGGGCGGCGGATTCTTCGACAACTTCTTTATTTTCGGAACCCTCAGGTGGTTCTTCTGTTGACCCCTTGACAGATGCTGCCCTGTTATATATTCATATATTATATTTGTAATTATATATAGGTAAATAAAGGTATTTTATGGGATTATTTAAGGTATAGAAAATAATAGTATAACCATAATGCTACTATGATATCATGTTATATTTATAATTTTTTATAATTATCAACAATAAATAAAAAATACCAAAGGTTTATTTTCTAGTTGCTATTATTTGTATTACATGAAAAAAAAAAACAATCATTTTCTCATTATTAATTTATAGACACCTTACCTATAATACGTCATTAGTTGTAGGTTCAAACTCCACCTAAAGAACTAAATGCTATTAAAACATTAAAAAAGATATATATGGCTAAAAAATACCAGTTTCACGCCTTTTCCCGCATAATATGTGAGGCGGTCAGAACCTAGTGTTATACCACTCAATTCTCCACTTTCCGTCTGTTTAAGAAATAATTAATTTTTTTTTTAATATTTCTTATTTATATAATAGAATGAAATGAGCCATCTCCACCGTACCTGAAGCTAGGAGTGGACGGCTGGAAGACGGGGAACTCGATGGCCAGCAGCGTGTTGCACACCCCGCACTCGTCCGCCGCGTAGCTGTAGAAGGAGCAGTTCGCCCTCTTCACGGAGTAGGGGTCGTCGCGCGGGCACTTGGTGCGCCCGCAGCCGCACGCGCTTATGTAGCGCACCCCCGACGAGTGCTCCTTCGCGGAGTCGCTGTTCGCAAACATATCGTCGGTCAGAGGAGAAACTCTCTATCTTCCTAACTAAATTTGAAACGATCCTACTAAAGTTGCTTTCCAAATACACGTTAGAAACGAGCAGCTGGTAAATGTAATGTTGGTGGTTGTTGATTATCATATAATGAACTATGTAGGTAAAAATCAAGACGACAAGCGTGGTACAAAAGTTGAAGAAAAAGTATTTATTTTCAGGTAATTAGAGTTTTCATGGAAGAATTCTGTCCGCACGCGTCCGCAGACACGTGACCAGTTGGCCTATAACAATCCAGTTGAAAAGATAAAGAAGCCTGTTAGTGTGTCTGTGTGTGTTGCGTGTGCGTACTGCAGCGGGTGCACGCAGGGGTGCGCGGTGAGCGAGGGCGCCTCGCACAGCTTGCGCGCGCGCCACACGCCGGCGCAGGCCGCGCGCAGCCGCGCCCGCGCCGCCGCCGCCAGCGGCCCGCGCGCCATCGCCTCCGCCACGCCCAGCGACACGCTCACCTGCGAGCCGCACTCCACTACTACAATCTGTATCTTCCACACGTTTAGCAACAATGTTACTCGCAATGTCACTGCACGTGGAAATATTATTGGGGGCATTTATTAATGTAATAGAACCTAAAACAATTATTTTTAATTTTCTTTTCCATATGTTTGTCTTTTGGTAAACTTCTGTTTGTATTTTGGTAACCTTGTGTTAACATTTAGTGTTTATTTTGTTTCAATCGGTTCATAAATAAAAAAAACTATCAACAATTTAAATTATAAATTAAAGCTGAGTTTGAGATTAAAATGGAAACGCGGGCAGGCGAAAAAATAAAATAGTTTGGTTACGCTATTAAGCAAGCGAAGCCGCGCGCGGGTCTCTAGTAGTATCTATATATCGACAAGTAGTAGTCGTAGACTGACACAGGTTCAAAAACGCTACTTGAGGACGAGCTATTTGAGGATTTATAAGGTTGTAATTTTATCATTACTCAAAGGAAATAATTAAAATTGATGTATGCATATATGTATGCGTGTATGTCTGTATATATATATAAGTACATCATACGATTAATCTATTGATTTTGTTGTTTTTGTTCACACTATTAAATTCTTAATTCAATATTTAATACGCCTTAAGGTTGCCTGGAAGAAATCGCTATTGTATTAGCGGTATTTTACACGATACGAGTATTTTTGTACTTTGTAATATTATTGTATTTTTTTCTTTCCGCAGGATTTTATTTATTTAACTTATTTATGTTTTTGTTTCTATTTGTGGATATTTTGTTATTATTATATTTTAATTTGCAAGTCCTTGTATGTTTACAATACCTTATGTGCATGATGTTGACTGGAATAATGTGGAGGCAAACCTTCAGCATAAGACGCTTGAGCTATTGGCAGCACCTGAATAATACAGAAAAATTTCAAATTTCTCTTCTGTTACAGATAGATTCTGACTGCAAGCGTTATTGGTTTTGGATGCCATCCCCACTCGAGTGAATTGGTGATTATATATATATATTTAATTTGTTGTTGTTTGTTTAATTTGTTCTACCAGAAGTCAATGCCACGCTTTGTCTTGTAAGACGAGCTGGCTGAAGGTGGAGAACGGAGTGCCTTAACACTAGGTTCTCTCTGACTACCCTGCTGTGCGAGAAAAAGGAGCAAAGCTGCTACGCTTCCGATACTCACAATCAAAACTATTAGACGTAGAATATTTGTGTGTTAATTCAGGAAAGGACTTAAAAAGTATTTTAAATTTTACAATAAACGTGGCAAGGTCACAAATAATGGAGGCAAGAAAACGGATAAAAGCGATCCACTGTTTATCTATTTGGTATTTGGGTCGCAAGTCCAAGGAGCTCCAAGCTCCACACAGCAGACGCTGTCACACGTCACTATGACTTTTTTATTTTGATTATTTGATAATTTTAAATTTTACGATAGTATTTAAATGTAATGTAAAACACTATTTATATGAAAAACATTTTTAGAAAACGCCGTTTGCGTTGAACGAATGGCTTAGCGGTCAGAGTGCTTGGACGGTTTCCAAGAGGCGCAGGTTCAAATCCATACGTTTTTTAAAATACCTATCATATCCTAAGCATGTGAATAGTATATTAAAATTACTATACATATTTTGATATCATATAAGAAGCATCTGACCGTGTAAACCAACCTTAGCGCATCTGGCTTGTGAAAATCTAACGTCAGTAGCGAGGGCATCGAAGAGGGCGCCACTTCCTTCTTCATTGTCACATTTGGGGGTTTCTTGCAGAAAAATAGGCGCCAGTGCCTGAGCCGCCGCACGCCACGATGAAGCACTTGGTAACTGGGGAAGAAAACCAACAGTCATGTTGAATTATTTTTAAACTAACGATCCGCTCGCGGCTTCGCCTGCGTAAACTATAGCCGTGTTGTATTTTCGACGGCCTTTTAGTAAAACAATGAAATTTTTGGAAATACTAAAAAAAATTAGAGATAAAAGTATGTTCATCCCAAAACCATCAAATACCTTTGTATAAAATTTCATCACAATCGGTTCGGAGGTTTGGCCGTGATGACGTCACAGACAGATAGTCAATGTTACTTTCGCATGTATAATATTAGTATGTTATATTTTATTTATAGTATGGATTATATTTTACGATAGTGTTGCTTGATTTTGTGACATACTTCAATAAATAACTTTTAGAAATAAGATTAATTTGGAATACTATAAAACGAAAAAAAAACCAGCTTCACGTACGTACGTTTCTAATATTGCAGAGTACGCTGAAACAACCATGTGTACTGCTTGCATGCACAATACGTTCCCAGAGCGGGGAAATTAATATAATTTACATATAATCATTCATTCAATAAATGGATTGAACCCACAACCATCATTAAAGTCATGTGTTCCTATATGCCATAATGGCCTTTAAAATGTAATTTAAATGTTATGGTAAAATTATTTTGACCTAAATGCCTATATATTGTTCTGAAATATTAAAATCAGTTGAATTTTAATGTTTTTTTGCTTAATTAATTGATAATATAAACAATGCAAACTCAAATCTATTATATTATTTGTTTTACAAATAATATAATACAATATAAAAATAATATAAAAAGCGCGGCGTTGAGTTTCGCAACTCAACACGCAATACCTCCATTTCTGACGGTATGTGAAGAATAGCGTGACTGTACACTACTACCCTGTTATGCGGGATACAGCGTAAACCTAAGGTATTGAATTACATAAATAAAATTACCTCAAAAAAAGAGGTACTCATAGCATATTTCCCAACATTGTCATCAAACCCCTCTCCAAACGCAAGATCCAAGTGGCCTTGTAAGAATTGTCTAAAGGAACTTCTTTGGGATGTTGTCTCGGGTTCAGTTCCAGTACAAAGGTGTACTAGACCTCGGATGAGGGAGCTGACATCTCTTGCACAGTCTTTATCATCATCAGCATTTATGTATACAAACTCCTCATTCTTGGGTATTGCAAATAGAGATTTGGCACTGGAAATGACTTTAAAATTAGATATTTATTTTAAAGATATTTTCAAATTTGATTAAATAGAGGGAGGACTCGGACTAATTCACATTTTAAAGGTCCCTTAAGCCTAAACTTGGGTTGCACTGGTAAAAGAAATTCTCGTCATAACATAGTGGCCTGACACAAGCACATTGAAAGAGTTCTTTCTCTTCTTGTATATAAATTTACTATAAAAAAATAAAATTAATTATAACTAAGTTTTGCTATGTATTGTATGCAATAGATAATAATTTACAATATTAAATTTCATTTTGTTTTGATGTTCTGCAATTAGGCAATCCAATAATTTAAGATTTTTATAATATATAAAAAAATAATTATTACATTTTATGTATATTATAATTGTCATAAGTGCAATATACATTGTTTATTTTTTTTAAGCATCTTCACACCATTTCTTGCAAAGCTAGCTTTGAAATATTACTGACTGCTTTGAAATATTGCATGTTGAATGGCAGAACTCAATGCCACACTTTGTCTTGTTCACCAGAATATAGAAATGAAAATAGTTTTAATATAATCATTTCCCCAAGTGGGAATGGAACCCAATGCACCACAAAAGCTTGGTTACTTTAAAGTATTTTTTTATGTATATAAATTAATTTAATGTTTTCAGCCTTACCAAACATTAGTTATTAATCTAGCTTTCCTTAAAATAAAATAAATTTGATCTTCCACTGCATGCTCTAATCTTTTTAGCGCAGCTGGCACTTTTTTCAAGGGCATTGGGGCTCTTCGGAAATGAAACAGCAAGCGGGGGCAACATGGTCTTCCGTGGGTTTCCCATGTACCTCCAACCCCAGAGGCAAGTATAGCAGATGTGGTCTGTGCCATAAGTTCAGCTCTGCGGCATATAATAATTGAATTAAAATTACATCAGTTTTTATTGATTTGTTATGTGTTCTTAAGCACCTTTTATTATAAAATATCTTAGTCACATTCTAATACATATTTGTAATAAAGACAGGATAAAGACATCTCTAAATAATAACAATATTGTAATGTGTACAAGATCTTGTATACAAACCTATAACCATCAATTGCTTTAAACAGTTGTAAATAGCCCAGATCAAACACAGGTGTGGGTGAAGACAGTATTACCATATGACATAAATGGAAAATTAGTGCTATGGCTTTGCAGGACTCCATTGCCAGCTCTCCCGAAGCCACCAACCAATGTGCGGCATCTGCATCTTTAACTGTACTTTGAGAATTTTCATCAAGTTCAGCTGCTAATGATGCTAATTGTTTGGTGTCAAGATAAGTAACTGCGTGTAAGTACAATATACTTTTTCTCTCATCCCAGTGACATTCTATGCCATTCTGAAAAAAAATCATAATTAGACATGTAACCTGTGATATGTATACATATATTTTGTATAAATACGAAAGTGAGTATAAAGAGAATACAAGAGTTAGTATTTCTTCCCACTTTCTCATTTGTGAAGTTTAAAAATATGAATTTAATAAATGATATTTCTTAATGATTTTATTATGGCAAAATTTCTTTCTTTTATACTTACTTCTTCACATTCTACAGGAGAAACAAGAGGTGTAGTCTTGTTAGGGTATCGATATGGTGATTTACCTATAATACCAACAACTACAATACGTTCTCTTTTTGAGAACTCAGGAATATCGTTAATACTAAATGTTTGAGTCATTTTATGTCATGTGTAGACATGTATATTGTATAAGTATTGTTAATACAAAATAGCTATCTTGTTTCAATATTTTGGTTATTAATTATGATTTGTCAAATTGACAAGCGGCAAATAGTAGTTTTCTTTTTGTGTTATTTTCTTAACATAAGTTAAAAATATTATACTGTGATGTATAATAATCACAATTTTACATTTTATTAATTTAACAATCGTCAAATATATGCATAACCAGAAAAAAAATACGAAACATAATATGATATACAGTATTTTCAGAATTTATTTTGACAGTGACTTATACTGTTAAACAGTGGATGTCAACATTTAAGTGTCAGCTGTCCATCGTTGGCCTTTCTAAGTCAAGGTTCGCAACTTTTCGTCGAGAATGGGAAAATGTAGTCTTACGCCTATATCAGTTATCAAACAAAACTTTGCAGAATTACACGTGTTTAAATTTCAAACACTTAAATTAAAATAGATAACTTATCATAGACTTGGATACGAAGTCCTGTTGTATAATAATGTCGTCGGTTACAGACGATATTTGCGAACTATTAGATAGTTACAACGGCCGCGACAAGGTAAAGTATGCGGAAATATTATGTTTATTTATATTCTAAAGACTAAAAAAAAATACCTGTTAATAATTTGTTATGCATACTAATTCCTAACCTGTTCCTCAAATGAAGGACTTATGTACCAATACATAAGATTGATACCAATATCAACTATACTTTTAGTGGTTTTTAGCTTTGCCACAAACTTTTTATCGTGAGTGAATATGAAAATAAGTTATTTTAAGCAATTAGTAATGAATTGAAAAAGTTTAATGTAAAAATGTTGTCTGTTAGTAATGTTAGTATTTTTTACCATAAATCTAAGTTAGTGTTTGAACTGTTTTACTTATTTTCAATGTGGATCACTTTCGGTTGTAAAGCATTATATATCCTTATTTTTTCTATTTTTCTTATTTGGAAGCAATGGAAGCAAATCTGCTAAGATTTGTTTCCATTGCTTCCTGGTATATTGTAATTTGGCTAATACAAGTTAATGTTTGACTTGTTTAATATGTGACTTGGTAAAGTCTAAAATTATTTACAGATTGTCCGTCTAGCATGCTATACATGCAAACTGTATGGATATGTAAAAGGAGAAAAATCCTGGCAAACTGCAGGCTCTCGACTTTCCAATGCTAGATTGATGTTAAGGCTGTTTGATGATGTACCTATGATAAGACATACATACAACTATGGCCTAGGAAGACACGTAAGCTAATAACAAATTATTACTTGAATGTTGATATAAGACAATTAATTACTGATTTTTATTTGATAACAACATTATCTGGTGTAGTTACATCATAAATTGTATTATTTATTTTTTTCATATCTTCAGTAAAGCTACTTTACTCTAAATTTGTGGTATCTATCATTAACAATACATTAACATACATATGATATTTTCTTTTAAATCCTTAAGAATTTTTGTTAGAGTGAGTTTTGTAAAATAATAATGTATATTTTCAGGAATCTTCAAAAATTGCAGCGCTCTTAGGAATTCTTGCTAACGTAGTTGACCAAGCATTTTTGCCAGTAGAGAAGGCCTGTTGGCTCTATGATCTAGGGATCATAAAGCTCTCCACACAAACAGCAGACAAATTAGAATTGTTAAGCACAGCTTTATGGGCTGCTAGTCTTTATATATCACTTATACAGTGAGTATTTGATGTAGTATATATTTATATAATCTATATAATTAACAATGTATATCATATAAAATTCTTATAATCATACAAAAAATTTATATGTTTTTCTAAATATGTCTTTTAATGATGTACATTGACATCATCTCTAGAGTAACTGTAAGACAATTGGGATTTGTAGTAATAGTGAAAATTTCATATTTTTAATACACTATATTAATTTGGAGTAAATAACTAAAAACAATAAACAAGCATTGAATTTGTCACACATAAGATATTTTTAAGTATGAAAAAATTTGGAAAAGTCAATTTTGTATTTCTGTTGTATTTCTGAATATACTGGAAAACTTATTAAGATGAATTAATTTTTATGTCTTAAATTTGGGTGGAAAGTGGAGTATGGAGTGACTTGACACAAGGTTCTCTATATATATATATATATATATACTTAGCCAGGAAACTACTATGTGAAATCGTGAAAGTTGAAAAACTATATAAAGAAAGTAATTATATTGTCATTTTAACTACAGATTTCAATATAATTTCTGTTACATAATTTTAACATGTCTTTAGTGAGAATACTAAGCAATTTTTAATTAGCACATTACACTAATGGCTCACAGTCATTGTACAAAGTATATTAGTATAAATGGATAGGTATTTTGCAATTAATATGAAACATTACTATGCAATCTAATCAACATACTATGTTCATTAGAATGCCTAAAAACCTAAATCTTATTAAAAAAATTGTACTTCCTTTTTTAATTGTTATGGCTACACATACCTAGTTACACATACCTACTTTTTCATTTAAAAAATTGGTTACTTTATTAGATAACCATAAAATGAATAATTATTGGAATTTGATCATGATGATTGTAACTTTCTTTGACATCTTAATGCCTATTACCCACATACCTGCTAGTCAGAGAAAAAATAGTGTACACTGTTGTAGACGCTGTTCTCCACTTTCCGCCCGAATCCGAGACATAGCGTCTTGAGTGGCGACACTCAATGCTGCGCTTTGTCTTGTCACCAGAGCGGAGAGATGAAAATAGTTAAATTATGATCATTCCACCAAGTGGGAATTGAACCTATAACCTTCGTGTATACAGTCCGACGTTGCCACAATGCGGTACAATGGCTTCAAAGCTATAATATATTTTTCCTAATATTTATTGTTCTACAATTTCCAGAACATTCCGATCAATGCGACATGTTTGGTGGAGTCGAGACTGCCTCAGTTCAGAAGATGCACATGAGGCCAGAAAAAACCTGGATAATAGATTATTGATACTAAGTGTGACAGCTGCAAAGCTTTGTTTAGACATCACTCATGCAGTTAGTTGTTTACCAGCTGGTTATCTTTGGGGGGAAAAAATAGAGGGCACTAAGGTTTCTGCTATAGCAACACTGTCCTCTGTGGTTGGTATAGGATTATATTTTGCTAAGAAACGCCTTTTTAAGTGATTTATTGTAATGTGGGGGTATATAGTAATAGTGCGGGTCTTTTGTTGATTTTGAAAGGAAGAAATATTTTATTTAATGTATTTTTATACTATCTTTGATATGGCAAGTGTATTAAGAAGAGTTCATAGTATTTTTGGTTAGGATATAGAATATCTATATTATGTAAATGATTTGTACTTAATTTTTTTTTTGTTGGCATTAATGTTCCTATTTAAATATGCAAAAGGTTTTTTAATATATCCATGAGACCGTCGTGGCGCAGTGGGACAGTGTCTGCATGTAAATCGCAATTCGTTGTCTGTTCGATTCCCTCTCAGTGGAATGATCATAATTTAATAATAACTGACCACAATCTTCATTTATAAAAAATTTAAAATATATTATTTAAAATAGATGTAGGTAGATACACTTTTTCCCGAATAACAGGAAATTAGTTACTATAAGAAGACAAATT
The DNA here is from genome assembly GCA_038994665.1 of Podotricha telesiphe. Lineage (NCBI taxonomy): Eukaryota > Metazoa > Arthropoda > Insecta > Lepidoptera > Nymphalidae > Podotricha > Podotricha telesiphe. The sequence continues at coordinate 276,658 of JAOYRR010000097.1, forward strand.
TAGAGATTTTGTGTGTTGAGTTGCATTGATTAAAAATAATTTAAATAAAAAAAGTCTATTAGAAATTGAACCTATTCATGGCCTATTGAACTATCAATGGCCACGATGGCCTCAATGTTTTTATATTTTGTTTTATACTCTATATATGCCAATTGATATCTTCCAATTTGTAAACAGGTAACACTATTTATAATGATATAATGTACAGGTTTATTGAATAATTTATATTTCTATATATTATGTAATAATAATAAATATAAGTTACCTAATTACTGTATATTTTATTTACTCGATATTACCCTTTAGCTAGAGTTTACATTATATATAATTTAAATCTAGTTTGAAGTACTGGAAATGTCGGAACACATAGAATTTAAAAATAAATAAATAGGAGACTGGTGTAGAACGCATGGCTTAGCAGTCAGAATGCTTGGTTGGTTTCTAAAAGGGGCGGGTTCAAATTCCACTGGGCTCAATTTTATAAATTTATATACGTTTCCAAAAATGTGTGAAGAATATTTAAAAATTAATAAAAAACTTTTTAAAACGATTTTGCAAATGAAATTTGAATACATATCTGGTTCCAATGACAGTACAATATTTTAGGCGTGTTCTTTTTTAAATTAATTTGCTAATTAGATCGTTATGGGAGAGCATGTATAAAGTATTGAGTCTAACTCAGGTATCGTAAATTATTTATACACACAAACTCAGCCCAAATTTATAATATTGTTGAATTATGAAAATTATATTGTATACATTGAAAATATAATATGTTTAAATAGTGAAAGATCAGTTTGCTTTCAATTTCTGAATCCTACCACTGAACTAAAAGTCCATTACAATAAAAAATCATTACTTTATACTAACAAATTCGTCATCAGGAAATTAGTAGAATTTAATTATCACAAATGGATTTTCTGCTTTGTGTTTTAAATTTAATATTACCGAAAAAATGGCCGCAAATATTATAAAAGTGACTCTAAAACACACATATATATATTTTCAGGCAAGGCAGTATTATTAATTCGTGCCCTCCGCTGCTGCTATTCGCGACATATTAAATACTAGCCACCCGATCGCGGCTTCGCCTGCGTAAACTACATGACTAAACTATTTAGTTATTTCGTCCGCCCGCGTTCTCACTTAAATCACAAATTTTGCTTAAATTTATAATTTAAATGGTTGTAACTTATTGGTTTCTGAACCTATTGAACGAAAATAAACACTAAATGTTAAGGAAAGTTTACTTCGGTATAATAATCAATTGCATTTAAATCGGTTAAGCTGTTTCGGATTCTATTACATTGATAAATACCCTTATTCATATTTTTTACGTGATGTGTGGGTGAAAAAACCAAATACCTATTAGTCGTGTAGTGTATGCAGGTGAAGCTGCGAGCGGGTCGCAATAGCAGCAGTAGCTACATGAAGGGTGAAAGTATACCCTTAATTTGATCATAAGTATTGTAGATAGGGCATTGCCCCATAAAGTCCTCCTCTTAGCTACGGTCCCTTGGCAGCATAATGAAAAAATCTACCGCCGTAATGTAGGTAATAAGACATATTAAAATTTGAAGAAATAATAATAATTTTTAATTGTATTGGTGTAGGTATATGTTTTTACTTGTATTAATTTTTTATACAAAATTATTATCACTTCATATTTACCACTAATAAGAAAAAATTAAAACTATGATTACATCTCCAATAAAGAAGAGTGCGATATTCAAATAGCTTAAATTCACATGTGTTTATTATTTGTTATATATCTATTTCTATTTTAGAATACGTAAAGTGGATCGCGATTTGTAGCTCCGACTTCCACAAACTCATGCCGTCCTGGTAATTTGTATGTTTCGGAAGCTTGTGGAAAGAATCTCAAAGATTTCCTTTGAAACGGCTGCCTGGAAATTCGACAAGAATTCGAATGGAAGATTGGGAATTTTAATAATGTCGTAATGTTTTAGTAATGGCGGAAAAGGTTGCTTTTAAGCTATTTTTAAAGTTATGTTTTGTTAAATGTTGTCTTATAATTAATTATATATAATATAATATGATATCTTTAATACAGAGATAACTTATGTTGAAACGATTGTTTATATCGCATATTATGCAAGTTTATGTGAGTAAATCTTTGGATCGAGTATTTGCGGCACTCTTTTAATAGATGTTCTAATGTTTGAATAGTAGATACGTCGCTAGAGCATTTGATGTAGGATTTTATTTTATACTTATTAAGGTACTGCAGGTGGTACCCGTGCCCGCTAAGTACTTGGGTTAAGGCAAAATATGTTTTTAAATGCCCTGTGACTGTTTCTATATCCCCCAGAGATAGAAGAAGAGATTTTGTGTGTTTTTGTTGTAAAGTTTATTATATTCTGCTAATGTTAGATGCTTAAATTTCTATTTTAGGTTTGAAACAGGAAAGTTATTATTTATGTAGGAGAGGTGCGATGCGGCAGGTGATTTGGCCGCAGCATCGGCTGCCTCGTTCCCGTCCAGGCTAGTGCACATAATTGACCCAGACAGAAAACTGAGTAGCACTGGTGCAATTTAATTTTTTTAACAATGCTACTGCTCTAGTTTGTAGGCCACAAAAGCCGCTCCCGTCCTGTCATCGCTCAGCTTGCTTGATTGGTATATTTAATGAGTTACTCCATGTTTTGTGCTTTATGAAATTCTAAGTTCATTTCATCGACTGGATGAAGAAGGTGAGATGGATGGAACAGGTTTATTTTAAGCGACATTATCTGGCAGAAAGATACACTTTCCGGAAGGGTGTTTAGAATTTTCTGTTGAAAAAATTCTGTGACCGGAGATAGAGAGGTGTAAGCGACGTCAGGGTGATAGATACCGTGGTAGATATATTTCTTAAACTTGCGAGATGATAATTGTACTACGGCGAAGTTTGACGTAGAAAATTCGGAGACCCCAAGGCTGGCAACCAGACCAGCTATTTAAAATGAATTTAAAGTTAGTTTTACGGTTTGAATTATTATATATCATAATCGATGGTATCTATAACTATATCAGCGGCGTGTGGCAGGAGTTGGTGAGTGATTTGTGGGGTTATTAAGTTAATATTTTAAGCTGTGACTTGCAACTAAAGCAACAGAGAAACGGGCTCTCGATTGGGACATGTACGATATCGTTTATGATCATCGTTGCTGCATTGCTTTATTGTGTGGCTAAAATGGAGACACTTGAAGTACTGCAGCTGTGGCATATATTATGATACGTGGACCTTCTGGTAGTCTACGTCAAGTCGTCCCTTATTCAATGAAGCATGGAATATTTTTAGTGGCACCATAAGAACGGCGGTTTAAAGTACTGGATTATTGTTATAAATTGTATACTGAACTATACTTTCCTCAGTGTTACTAATGTCTGTTATTTCCCGGTTTGGTGAATGGATTATATGAGCGAGTTCAGTTTTACTTGTATTCTTGCCGATGGATGCCTTTGAGCTTTGCCATTTTTTAACGACTAGTTAGTTACGTATATATTTTTTATTTTTATTATAGTCTAGTTGTGTAGAGTTTTAAATTAATTAAACCAATTAAATATTATTTACTTGTATTATTGTAGTTTCAAATTTAAAATAAAGAAAATTATTATAGATGCATTAATTCTGGGAAAATCTTTAGATCAGGTTATCTATATGTATATAAAATATTTGCGTCACGGAGTGACTGACAGGCAACGCATAGCCGGAACAACTGGACTTAGACAGCTAAAATTTAACACATAGGCATATTTAACTTGGGGAGTCTATGGGGAGTCACTAAGAGATTACCCGAAATTTGGAAGTTCAATTTAATTATAGTCAGATTTACATGTCCAGTGTGGCATTTCTCAGTGGAAAGTTCCAAGATACGGGAAAACCTACATTCGACGAAGCTACGCTTAAAATATAAAAATTATGTATTCACAAAAATAACTACACATTAATAGGATTTATATATATTAATTATGTTCTTGTACATTACTAAAGCAACGCGTAAATTTTATACTGAGATATAAAGTTATACATTGAAATAAAAGCCTGTAAAGTTTGCAGTATTTTACCTAATGCTTTTAAAATTAGTTTTTATGTATTGGATATATTTTATAAAAAAATGTGGCTTCTATAGTAATAAAATTAATATATGGCGTCGCTTAACTTAGCGCACTTGGTTAACCCTAGTATATAGACTATAAGTCACGTCATTTAAAAATATACGAGTAAAAAATCTGTCTGATTTCAAACCAATAAATGTAACAAGTCCCCAAGCTTACGAATGAAATGCGTATCGATTCTTATGGTAACGAAGTTGGGGTGGGAGTTGAGAAAATATATCGTTCCCCTTCTATCTCGTTAGGGCGAGGGAAAATTCAACCTCTTATATAGTCGTGAGTTCCTGGTATTTCTGCCCAAAAAGGCGGATCAATGACGAGAGTGAATGACAGGGACTGAGAAGCTAATTAACTAAGGATGACAGCTGACAACATGGTATTTTTTAACTTCTATTTACTTTTACTAGAACTTAAAACGATCTTTTAAAATCTTGAATATATTTATATAAAATTAATGATGAAATACTATTATATATGATGATTATCATTAATTATAATTACGTACTGTGTACACTGTTGTGTCAACTTTATATATTTTTACATTCATTCATGTAAACGAAACTTTTAGACCTTGACGCTTTCATGGTTACTTAGCATATAATAGTGACAAAATTGGATATAAAAAAACTGATGAATTAAAAAGTTAGGAAAGTTTTCATAAAAAAACTTAATTTTATTTGATTATATTAATGACATACATTTTTTTTTATTATACATTATTCACGCTTTTGCTCAAGTAGCAGTGTGCTTAGTGGCGGAACTCAAGGCCGTGCTTTGTCACCAGAGAGAAGAAATGAAAATAATTTAAATATAATCATTCCCCCGAGTCAGAATCGAATCCACAACCATCGCTAATATAACCAGACAGCCTGAATCTATATAATTAATCTAATTATTGATTAGGGATTAGGATATACCTAAACTCTTAGTCCTTTTTAAATATAAGTAGATCTACAGTATTAGTAGTGTCCAGTCAAATATTGTGGTAATGACGATAAATATTGTGAATAAAAATCCATTTATTTATAATTTATTAATTGTGTTATGCTTTATTATTTATTCAGCTTTACCTGTCCTTGTATTATAAGCGTGAGACGTAGCGTATTTATTACCAGTTAATCAAAATCTAATTACTAATTAGTCAAATTAATTATTATAAATTGATTAAACATGGTCTAATGCGTAGCAGGTTAGTATATCATCCGAAAATCCTAAGCTATGCTGCCTATCTAATAGCGATAGTGAGTGAACAGTTATTTGACAAAGGATGACAGGTGGTAATAGATATTCATTTTTATAACTCACTAGAACTTAAAAATATCTTGACCAGCTTAAATATAGGTTTCTATTTTAGAATGGATAGCGTCTGATTATAAACGCGATTGATTGTGGGTTCGGTTCCCGGAAAATTACAATATTTTAAATATTTTCTATTCTCTGCTCTTATACCTAAAACAAAACGCGACGTTCCCCCTAACTACCCTTCTCTGAGGGATAAACCGTTGCAAAAAGATTATTTAGAAAGAAATAATGATATTTATATTGTTATTTATTTTACTAGGAGAAAGAGGAAAGCGGAAACGAAATCGAAACGAAAACGGAATTTATCTGTAGAATGGGCAAGAAAACGTCCACTAAAAAAAGAACAAACTATTAAATTCTTAATATCCAAACTAAGTCTTACGTGGATAAAGTTCTTAAGTTAATACAACTAATGTATACATTAATGTATTTATGTACGCGAGGAAACGAAAAGTTTCATGAATTAAACGAACTTTTCCGTCGAAAGGGAAAGCCCTCTAAATAGAAAAGCTCCAGAGTAAGTTTTCAAGACATCCGTGTTACTAGGACATCATATGCTACGAAGAAACATTTCTATCTAAGTTATGTGCTACGCGGATCTACGATTTGATAAATGGAGAAGATATTCAGTAATACTAGCATATAAACTAAAAAAGGATTTTGCTGTTTATATATTTTTGTATAAACTAAAACATCTTTTGATTTGTTTTTTGTTAAATAAAATATAATAAACAATTTGTTTATTACTTGTTTTGTTTTCTAAAATAGATTAATATAATTTAATTATTATTGTTAGTATAAATCAAAACTTATTTAAGCATTACGGAGTTTTTATTAGTTTGGCCTGTCTATTAATATAAGAAAATTTAGTGGTAACGCAAAATAGCCTTTATTTTGCGTTACCACTTCTGCATTTTTTATATAGCAAGCGTTTAATATAATATTTTAATAGCATCAACCTGATGCTGCCAAAAACTTGGTAAGACGGCCAGGATAGCGAAAACTATGGTTAGCAGTGGTTTACATTTTTTAACTGTTTATAGTTCAAGAGAATTCGGTCACTGTGGCTCTTATTCGAGTTTCAAGTATTATATACAATAGAATCATCCCATGTTAAAAGGTTGGTTATAAAGATTTTGTGTAATGAAAAACATTTTGAAATGAATTTAAACGTTTATTTAAAGAATAATGAAGAACAGCAATTGTTAAGGCATTGCCACTTACTAACAACATTTGTTTAAAAGTAATTATCGACCTCCTGCTGTGTAAAAAAAAAAACAAAATTCAATTTATGTCATATCCTGTTAACAAAAAATAATCTAGAACGTATTTCGCATATATTTGCAAGTGTTCAAGCTTTCACATATCATATCCATATCTTCTTACTATACGAATAGGGTTGCAAAAATCAATATTGTGACGCATGCGTTTCTAGCTACATTGCTTAGAAATCTCTTTGCATCTTTGCGTTCCTAGTACCGCCGCCCACAAGTCAGACATTTTCCTGCCCTCCTCCAGGCTTTTCCGGAAGCTAAGACCCTCGACTTCCGCTTCGTAGGGCGGCGAAGACATGGATTTCTGCCCAAGTTTTCCCCAATTTTCCTGTATAGTGAAAATACTATTTGGATATTTTAAAGGCTTGCAGTAAGTTCGTTGGGAGGGAGGCAAGGCAAGGGAAGGGAAAGACGCGGGAGGAAGGAGGGTGTGTCTATTGCGCATGTTTAACGCGCATACTCAATTAACCAGGAGTAAAAGATGTAGTTTCAAGACTGAAAGAGGCCCGTTGACGCATTATTAATACGTATCGCCCTAGGAAAGTATACATATTTATTTATTTATTTTTTACTATAGTATTACGACACATAGTTGTATGTGTAGTTTTTATTTTAGTAATTTACTACATTCCTTGTCATTGTGTGCTTTCTGCGCTCTTTGTTCTTAGAAACTTTATATATGCCAAATTTCATTCCTTTCCGCTTTTCCCGCATAGTAGAGGAGGAGAGAACTTAGTGCCGAGGCTTCCGAAATTGAGACATACTGGGTTGATTTGCGGAACTCATGCCGCGCTTTGTCTTAACATCATACTTTCAATTCCTCATAAGTTTCGTAAAAAGGGGTCTAAAGTTCAAGCTTTATACATTAATTGTAATGATAATATAGAATGACTTAAAATTAATCTTAATTTTCTTGAAATCTTCATAAACTTAAAGTCAAGTTATTATATCAAAAAGGAAAAATTATTTTTAGTTAATGTTACATTATCCTTGTAATGCGTGTATTAGTTCATGTTATGTGTGTAATGGTTCATTAGTATTCACTTCATATATTTATTTATACTAGTGTCGCCTTTGACGTATAAAACTCGCGTTACACTAGTCATTTTTATGACACTTTATACGAAAGTGTCAAAAGCGTAGTAGTGTTTGTCTAATACATTATAATGAAAGATATATGGGGAATAGCTATAACTATGCCAAATTTCATATTGCTCTGTCCTCATAGCCTTCGTAAAAAGAGGTCCAAAGTTTGTCAATGTACATTTTTTGTATATGAATCATGTATGCACCACTAATGCTTCAAGTTCGCATCCCGTATCGTCTTAAAATCCCACGTGGTGTGGGATTACGGGTGCAGAATCCGCAGGATTTGCGGGACTGGAAAGAAACATGCACTCGGTCTCGCGTGAGTGTGATAGCTCCGATGATTGGCGGCGCGGCGCACTGGCAATGGAACTAACGTGGAAAGAAAACCACTTGACGGATTTGAGGTTTAAAAAAATAGCGATAGATGAAATATTACTGAAAAGTCTGAAGTTGGTGAATTTATAGTCGAAAAATTGTATTCAGAGAAGAAAGGAGTGAGATTTAATTTTAACGATATATTTGACAGGATTTGGATAATTTAGGTAATTTTATAAGCTCACTAACTAAAATTTATATTGTAGTTGATAGATTTTTTCTTGAAAAATACATTATTAGAAAACTATTATAATTAAAACTAGTATAAAAATTTAAACACAGCGGGATTTGAACCCGCACCTCTTGAAAACCGTTCACCGTTCAACTTGAACGTTTTCTAAATATGTCTTTTTCAATTTCCTTAGTGTGCGAATAACACTTTAAAAAATGTTAACAAAATATAGATTTTTTTCTGTATTTGTATCTTTTCTGTGATAAACGGGATAATTTGACGACCATATGTTAATAGTAAAACTTAGACAAATGTGGGGTTACGTTGAGTAAGTCATAGTTTTTCTGTTATATATTTAAATAGTAATATTTTTTGTATCCCGCAAATACCGGGATCCCGCAAATAAAAAATATTGATTGAAAGTTTCTGGTTCCGCCAATACCCGAGATTGAATACAGACTGCGGGATTAGAACCTTTAGTACATAATCCTTAGTACATATGAACGTATACAGTGAATCATTGGTAAAATAAAAAGAATAAAAAATTTAAATAATTTATTTTATTGAACGTGTATCTGTTTATTATCGATGTCAGTCTTTTATATAAATGGAAATATTAATATTTAATATTTACACAGTAAAAATTATTATTATATATATATATGTGTGTATATATAAACTAGACACTAACATAAATATACACATATTCATACATACAGTTATTTTTAAGCATTGTAAGGTTTTAAGTGACAAAGTTTTGTGAGTGGACTTAATTTGAAAATTCTTTTTCAAATATTTTGTTACCTATCCAGTGTTCATATGTATTAATAAGTATTTATGAAAATATAAAAAAATATTAAAATAATAAATACATTTTTTTATTTATTTACTTAAAAACAATCTAATTTTACTATACAAAATAAAATTATTGACTAATTAAAAAAAATCTAAAACTATATAATTTTTATTTTTCAAAATATAGCCTCTATAAATAAGTTTTTAAATTTTTTATACTTAAGTAAGACTTGATAGCTAAGTTTCTTTCTAACTTCGTATGTGATAACGGGACAGCAGACTACCTCCTATTTTGTTATTTTCACCTTCATACTTTCCCCGCATAGAAACCTCGCTAGTAGTCAAAGTTTTCGTTGAGTGGCGAACCTGAATGTCGTTCTCTGTCTTACCAGATTGGAGAAATGCCCTGAGTGGGAATCGAATCCACTGCGCCTCGTCTATTCATTTTTCTATATTTAACATTTACAAATTGTGATTTTCTGAAAAAAAACCCCGCTTTATGTCTTGCGCCGATTCATTGTCTTTAGTGAATCGATGATAAATTAGTTGACGTTCAAAAAATCACGAGTGTAATTTCTTATTTTGAATAAAACTTTTAGACTTTGACTTTGTCATTATACATTTATTATAAATTATATAAGTTAAATCTTAGAGTTTTCAAAATATAGAAATAGTGATTATCTTTGGTATGATACTCTATGAATATTATAAATTTATTAGGGGAAATTTTGAACAATAGTAATAAACTGTACTTCTTTTTTTTGCCTACATTCTTAACTATAGGATAATAAGCGACAAGATCTAACGTTAAAGCCTACAGAAAATAAAAGAGAGATTAATGTTACCGCAATATTGTTCAAAATATCCCTTTTTTCTACTTTGTGTTATATTTATATATACAATAAATTTAACTAATAAACTGAAATAATAGAATAGCTATTATAAAAATAGCTAGAGCAACAAATAGTGTATTTACATTTCTAACATATCCTTGTAAGATATGTATACAATTTGACAGTTATTGCCCGGCAATTTAAAAATAGGACAATCTTCCTTTAGGGCAATCCTAACGAAAATTCTAAATCTCTGTACCTATGGTAATCAGGCGGGTTCATGAGTTTCGTTGACAGGTTCTTGTTTATTAAGTACGATGGGTCCATGGTTTTTAGCTGGCAGAGTGAAGCAGGCGAGCGAACATACTGAAATTATAAAATTATAACATAAGATATATAATGGTATATATCAAAACTATTAATTTCATATTTAGAATGACAACGCCATATTAGCGTAGTCTGATCGCGACTGACTGTAAGCGTAATTGATTGTTCGACCCTCACTCCATTACATATCTATATTCAAATTATTTTAATTTATCGGTCTGGTAAAACAAAGCGCGGTGTCAAGTTCCAGCACTCAATATGAAGTCTCGATTTTGAGAGGAAAATGGAGGACAGTGTGTCTTGTCACTAGATTCACTCTAAATTCCCTGATATGTTGGAAAAATAGTAGTAATAGCAGTATGAAGTGTGGGTATTTATTTATTTAAAATATTTTTATACAAAGTAAAAATAAATAAGATGTATTTTGTTATATAATCTATATAAATAAAAAATAAATATTGTTTGTTAGTCTAGCGAGGACGAGGATGGCTATGCTATTTGGATAGTTTTGGTGTCAAAATTTTATAGAATTTTATAGAAGGCTTTAAAAGATCAGAAAATATAATGAAATGCACGGGAAATAGTAAAAAAACAGCTATTCCACAGAGTTTTTGAATTCAGTAGAGAGGTAGAGTAGTAGAGAAGGAACTCATAATTTACAATTAAAAGTAGGATCAACTTTGATTGTGCTATGAAATAAGACTGACTGTGAAAAGGCTAATGGCATCGAGATAACGTCCATCAGGGGTAAATACAAAGGCGAGGATGTGTCGATTCCGTGTGTACCGATGATTAGGTAGGACTTGCTATTTGATTTTAACCGTCCACAATTTCCCTTGTATGACGATGACGACAAGCAAAACCCATGGCCAATCGTTGGAAGTTAGTGGAATCAGGTTTGCTTGTCCTGTCGCAACCAAGCACCATGAAAAATCATATTCCTAGAAAATGTCCTTACGTTTTTATTGGCTTTCTGTTATTTTTTATTGAATTTTGTCACATTTAATTCTGTGATGCTACGAAATACGGGTCAGCTAGTTACAGTTTAAAAAGGTGACATGTAAAAAGACATGATGGTCGAGCAACACGTCATTGTAGAATTTTTTATACCTATATTTACGTAATATATACTACATCAGATGTAATTTTAATAGTTTAGAAATTATGATTACATGTATCTAGATATATTTAATATCTTTATATTTAATTATTAGTTATTTTTGACTAATATTTTCTTTATGTTTTATTTGTTAAAACATATTAAAATCAAAGGACACCTGAACTCACAATATGTACAAAGGACACTTGTACTCACAACTGTGTACATTTCAGCTTTTTTACACAACGATACTGTCAATTTAATTTTGTATAAACTTAATATAATATAATATGAATTTAATTTTGTATAAACTAAACCTGTACAAATTTTACAAATATTTAATGTCTATTATATAATTAATTATTTTTTATAATAAATTATAATTTAATTATCTTTGAATTTTGTCGTCCTGCTTGGAGTTTCGAGTTTCAGAATGTTTGTACGCGCACATCTTTGGAACTACTGGACCTTGATGATTTGTATGAAACCTTTATTGTTGTATAACTGTTAAACTTAGAGAGGACTCCGGGTATAATTGATTTTTAGTATTATGTAACAAAAAAAAACCTTTCATAAAAGTTTTTTCATGATATTTTCTTATTAAAATAGCATAAAGATAAAAATAACATAAAGATTAAAGATTTACATTGAAGATATAAAGTTATAGTTTATTTTGTACAATATTCTGGCGTAGAAGTAATTTTGACTAATTTGCAAGGTATCGACTTCCGCTATTCACGTCTTCTATTAACGCCAAATAAAATGCAAAAGCTTACAGATAATGATCCCGCCGAACAAGTAGAAGCTGACGCCGCAGTTGGTCGCCAAGAACACGCCGATGAGGTTGGAGGCGGACATCGACCCCACGCGACCCATCATCATGGCGAGGCACACCGCCATCGCTCTGCCAACATATAAGCCCCGTTTAGTGCAGACATTCCAAAAGTCTTTGTCTTTGACTTTTGTCTTATAAATATAATCATTCATAGGAATGGCAACTCTCAACTTAAACGTTTACGTTACGTTACGTTTATATTATTTACTAGTGACTCGCTACTATTTTGTTTTTTCGTTCACCCGCGTTCTCACTCTAATTAGGTTTCCCACTTAATTTTAGGTTCTGTAATATTGATAAACAAACTTTGCTTGACTTTATAATTCAAATGGTTGTCCCTTTTTAGTTTATGAACAAAACAAACGATTGAAATGAAATAAACACTAAATATTAAAATAAGTTTAGCACAATACAATAGTCAAAGTGCATTTAAATCGGTTGGGCCGAGAGTCATTCCTGACGCGAACCGATCTACCTACAATTACATACCCGAAACTATGAGTACACTATATATATGTTTGTGGGTTTGCCGATACCAGAAGTGCGATTATTCTCATTATAATTAGTGGTATATGATAAATTAAAAAAAAAATCTTACCTATACTTAGTAGGAAACAGTTCAACGGTAACAGCATTCATTAGGCCAATACACGCGCCACACATTTGGAAAATTGCGAATAAAGCGACGGCGATGGTCTGGTTGTAGACATGGTGGGCGACGATCCCACAAGTCCCAGTGATGGCCAAAAGTACCACCAAAATGATCTTCTTCCCAACGAAATCAACGAGGAATCCCACAATGATGTACATGGAGCAGAACACGAGCCCTATATATATTGACATCTCGAAGATGGCCGTGTTCATAGTGTCGTCGCAGATTATCTGGTACATTGATCTTAAATGTTAATCATTATTATTTTGAAATGTTATTAATAATTTTTGAATTGTAAATTCTATATAAATTAAATTTAAGGTATAGAGCGCTTGTTGAGTATAATAATATTTTTTTAAACAAATAATAAACACGTTTCTAAGCTTCGCCCTATGAGTCTCTGAAATCAGTCTATAAAATATCATATTGTCATCAGATCCGACCACGGGTGCTCATATTGATGAAAAGAACACCAAAAAGCGGTTAATAATAACATTCGACATGTTTCTGTAGGAATTCTTATATATATTTTGATATTAAACTAATTTTAAACGGATTAATCGCGTATATTATTGGTGATCCAAAATATCTAATTATTTTTTTATTTTTCGAATTTCAAAAATACTTAAATAAGGAATTAATCCAGTTAAAAATATTTTTTAATTTATTAAAAGCCCAATTCTCACGTACTGTATATCTATGTTCTAAGAGGAATAAAGGGATTAAAATAGTTACCTCTGTGCCGTTAGACATTTTTTGTTCAGCGTCCAAGACGTCGCAGATACGACTTTCGACCCCGTCGTGGTTCACGAGAGAGTTTAAAATTGTCGGGAACCAAATGTAGAAGCCATTTGTTCTGAAAGTACAATATGTATATATATATATATAAATATATCATATTATGCATATTGTCAAATTTATAAATATTTTTTTATCTATATTATAGTAATTTTTTTTACACCCCTACTTGCCCTATGAAATTAATTGTATATGCCAAAGGTTACCTGTAAGAGATCACTAATAATATATTATGCTTGTGTTCTTTCTCTTTGTTATTTTTTTGCGTGCCATAAAGAGTTTTATCTATTCATCTATCTATGAACATTGAACATACATATCTTTTGATATTTGTATTACCATATATTTTGATACATTTCGAATCAGTCAATCTATTCACATTTTTTAGTCCCTTTAATATAATTTGCAACTATTGTGTTTTTCACTGAGTGACAGACAAACATTGCCCAGTCAAAACTACTAGACGTAGAAAGCTGACGTTTTTAATATATTTAAAGTGATATTTACACACATAGGATGTGAAGCGCGTCTCTTAGAAACCGTCCAAGCGCTTTGAACACTGAGCCATAAGTTCTATCAAGTTACATCAAAATTCTTATACACTTGTACAGCTTATTTTAAGTTGTTTACTAAAAATGTTTTTTATACTTTTAAGTGTGTGAATAACACTTAAAAATATTTATAGTAGAGAGTTTAATAATATTTAATAAATAGCATTTTCTCTTGTCGAACTGTTATTCTCAGAAATAATGTTTGGGTAGCAGAAAATTTGTAAAAATCTTCCTTATTAAAAACCCGAGGAAGTAATTATTAAAATATATATAAATAATTCATTATATTGTAATTCTACGATGGTGTCAAAATCGATATCTCTCCATTTAAATTCCAAAAACTTACGTAGCAAATAATCCAAATTGCACAAAGCAAGTGAGGCAAGTCCAAGGAAGTAGCGGGGCTCTGAACAAAGGCGCGGTTTGATCACGCATTGACTTTAGTACTGCGACTATTCCTTTGCTATCATCCTTTTTGCCGTCTTGTACTTCTGATATAAGGGTTTTTACCTAAAAATATTATAAGGGCTAATAGAAAGTAATAAAATATATTTAAATTGCTTAATTTACTAATTACTAGAATATACACTCATTGTTAAGTTTAGCCAATATGTATTATAAAAACTATATACTATAAAGCATTTCTTGTTTTATAGTATATAGCCTTGTGACTGCGTGTTGAGTGGCCGAACTCAACGCTGCACTTGTTTTTACCAGAAGGGGTAAATATAATTTATAAATATATAAGTTTTTCTTAATTTATGTTAGTACTTACTGGATAAGTATTTGCCCGTTTCCATCTGTTCACGGCATAAATGTTCCTCAAAACCTTCAAACATTCCTCTGATTGTCCGGAAGCGCTCAAAAACTTAGGACTTTCCGGTGCAAAAAGCAAAAATAGAGTGCTTATGATGAAAGGAAAAGTGCTGGTGAGTACTAACAAGCGCCAGGGACGGTAGGCGATGTTTAAGAAATGTATTGGAAGTGAAAACTCCAAGGGCAGGATTAACCAGGATATGGCTGGAATTAAAAAAATATATATATATTAAATATGCCGTGGTTCTTTCCACTAAAATGTGTATAATAAATAAGTTCAAATTAAACACATATCCTTTTGGCACCTGAACCTAATCTAATAAGCATCAAACATGTTACGAGCTGAGGTTACTCAGCGACTACTTGTAAAATTATAATGCCGTAAAATAAATATAATTCTCATAACTTCTGAGTTCTGAGACATAAAATCTATGATTATTTTTTTTTTATTATGCTTGTATTATCATTCAAAATTATATAGTTAAATACGTAATTAGTCAATAACAATACGTGAATCCAATAATAATATAATAGAACGATACGCGTGCACGTGCACGATGTTACATTAAATTATATATATGGATATTTATTTAAAACCTTTTTGTAAAGAATTTATACAACTCGTATTTTAAAATTGGTCCCACTTTTTCCCGAATTCGAGTCCGTGATCCGTGTGAGTGTGAGCGGCGGAACTCAACGCCGCATTGCTTGTGAAAGTTGGAAGTAAAAAAAATTGAATGATAATCTCACCCGGTAGCACGACTGTTCCAATTCCGACGAATGAAGATCCGAAGGTGACCATTTTGTCACGATGTTGCACGTTCGTGAATTCACCTAAATACGTGTACACTATTGAAGATGGCCCCGACATGCTGAAAATTTTCAATTTATTTATTCACAATAACAGTTTTGTTGTGATTTTTTTTTAACGGGGCGCGCAGATAACTTGTTATACAAGACTCACCACTTTCCATCCAACGTATTATTTAAATAAGTGTGCTATATTTTCAAAGTACAAATTTTGAAATAGATACCATACAAAAGTTATATAATATTGCAAGTATTAAAATTAAACATAAAAAATTTACAACAAGAACATAGAAAATATTTAATTAGCTATTATTATATAATTACTAGCGACCCGCTCGCCTGCGTGAACTATAGCGTAAAACTAAAAAAAATGGAAGAAAATGTAGAATATGTTCATCCCAACACCCCCTATATAAAATTTCATTACATACGGCTCAGCGGCTTGGCCGAGATGACATCACAGACAGACAAAGTTACGTACGTAATTATATAATGAGTATGGATTCAGTAAGATTTATAATAAAAATACTTACAACATAGCAGCAATAAACGAGAACAGGCCAAATGAGATCATGTCAGGAGCAAAACTAGATAAAGCAGCAAAAGTAGCTGAGACTATCATCGCGAACATCATGACACGGCGTCGCCCCTTCGTGTCCGCCAACCAGCCCCAGAAGTACGATGTTAGGATTATAGCTGTTGTCAGTAAAAAAAAATTGTATCAACACCCTTTCATTATTTCGTAAACGTATAAAAAATTGAACGTAGCGGGATTCAAACTCGCACCTCTTGCCTCTTGAAACCTTCAACCGCTGACTGCAATACGTCTATTGAATGCTTTCTAAAAAATGTGTTTCATGCCCTAAGTGTTTTTAAATAACACTTTCTTACCGTCCCACCGATGATAGTATAACATTTTCATACTGTTTTACTAAACAGTATTATATTTGCACTAATATTTTTATAACCCATTATACCCTAACATTTTGGTCATAACGACCGCTATAACCAGAAACAATTTTAAGCGTGTTCCTTTAAGTTCCTTGTTTAGATTAAATTGTTAGTCTATATGAAATGAACGCTACAATATTTAGTACACTAAAAATTAATTCTATATATTTTTTTCAAAATTACAATAACTGTTACATATTATTAATTTAATTAAGATATATAAATACATATTTAATATCTTACCCAAAAAAGGTATTGCCGCTAGCCACCCTCTCTGCTGCAAAGTAAGGTCCAGGTCGCATTGGGCTGCCGGTAGCACATACCCCATGACCAAACTCTGCATGATCACTCCCATGAGGATCAAGCCGCTTAGCAGCATGTGCACAATATTGTATATTCCAAAACCTACAAATATATCATTTTTATATTTATATGATTTGTTATAAATTTGAGAGTAATATGAAGCCAGTGCCGGCACAAGTACATGTTCGTTTTTAAAGAGTGTGTTTAAATTATATATTTAATTATCTGGATTGTGAATTTTCAATAGGTATTAACACATTATTTGGTATATTTTTTTGGTAAATTAAACTAAATTAACACTAACTCAAGGTTAGATTCATAATGCATTTCAATTTGGGAGACATTGTAGTTAGTGATATTATTGAGAGCGCGCAATTTAATTAATTTTAAAATAAAAATCTTAAAATTAATCTTAAAAAAAAAAAACTGCTGAGACGTTGTATTACGTGTGTAGTACTTAAATGACTTTTAATTTTAACATGTAGCCTAAAACAATACTTTACACAAATATGTATGTCTTGCATATGGTAGTGTACATATACCAACTTCATTACTTTAATACATTTCTAATGCATATTATGGAACATATTGGTTTTCTGTACTCCTTCTTTTTCGTTTTTAATGTAATACTAGTAGTATATTAGGAACAGGATTAGAACCTACAATCTTCGTTTGCAGCGTCATTACTGTAAGTGTGGCACAATGGCGTTGTATACACGTGATTTTTAAAACTTTACCTTACATGTAAAAATGTTGTGAACTACCATGATGATTTATATTAAAACAAATAAAAAAAGTTTAAACATGTAAAGAGAAATAAATAAGACAAACCTTAAAATGTAAAAGGCAATGTTTTTTCCGTTTTCAAATAATTAGTTGATTGTATCTATATATGTCTAGACGATATACATATCTACTTACTTATCGTAATACTAATTGAAATATAGCATCTTTAGGTGCTTCTATGTCACCTGTCGAATTTTCTGTAGAAAAAGGAAATTTGATAACCATATCTTAATTATAGTGAAAAATAAATATTAGAAGGGTACATTTGAATGTGTTATGCGAATATAATTATAATAAAATAATAAAAAAATACGCAGGTTTTATATATAAAGCAATATTCCTAACTACATTGAACGCCAATGCCATAAAATTACACTTGGATTAGACTTCAAACAAACTTAGCGAAATCTTATTATTGTTAGTTTTTTTTATTTTTCAATATTACATCTTTTTATAATTCAACGTATCATGTTGTTCACTGATAAGAAAAGTTTATATAACACGAGAGGGGGCAATTTATAAGCGTGTAATTACATTACTAATATTTATTTAAATAAACTGTTTTTGCGTTTTAAGTCGCGTTGATTTAGCTATAAAGAGGCTTTACTCTATTTGCGGTGGTATTAAAAGTAGTTTGATAACGTATATTTTAATACTTGGGAAACCCCATATTGCTAACAATTTGGAAAACATGACGAAATGACTAGACTCATTGTTTGCTTTCATATTAAAATGTTCATATTATAAAATCAAACACAAAGAAAAATTATTTCGCTATTGTGGCGTAATTGAGATATACAATACGAGGGCGTGGGCTGAAATCACACACAAGGGGAATGTACGATTATAATGAAAATATTTTCATTAAGGAAAGAAAGCTCAGTATCGAATTTTGCCGATTTGTGCTACTCAAAGATTATTCTACGAACAATCGTTTGGCAAGAGAGAATGCTGTTTATTTAACATTAAATTCTAAATATATATTGTAAGACTCATAGTAATGAAAAATTTTAACAAAAGAAAGAAAACCGACTTCAACGTATTCACGTGTTTACGACTTTCAATTAACTTTTTAAATAAAATATAAGACATATGCGTTTAACACGCAACGAGGTAGATATTTCTAAGAATAAGTCAAAAGCTACTTAGCAGTCATATCGAAATTGAAACTTATTAAAAATTAATTCACCCAGTAAAGAGTTATGCGGTAACCTACATGAAAAATGCAGTCGAATTGTGAAACTACTCCTGTTCTACTCCTGTTGGAAATCGGTTAAAAATTCAATTATATTGAGTAGAAATGCAGAAAGCTAATATTTTTTGTTATAATGCATTAGGCACCATCCCATTATGTGTTAGTACACTTGTATAGTACTAGTACGGCAATGTATAGTACTAGTACGGCAGTGACAATTTCAAGCTGAAAGGAATTATAATGAACAACGTATTGATGATGTTTGTTGACGTATTGTGTCAGCAAAAATATAATTTTATTATTTCGTTTTATAGACTATTGATACCAAATAACACACAGAAGCTTACTTTATTCCAAGTCTAATTAACAAATTACTCCCAAATCTCTGTAATAACATTTCAAAAACTAATATAAACAAAATATTGAAATTATATTATTTAAATAATATTGTTTAATTATATTTATACATAACGTAAAAAAAATGTATATCTACTTTTTATATGATAACAATAAATAAATAAAAATAACATAATAAAGTAAACTAAATATAAATTTGTATATTTAAATAAATATAAAAAAATAATATATTTCAGTTATACAAATCATATAATTATTTACTTCTAAATTTTGTGATATCATTCGCTAGATAATAAAGAATCACATAAATATCATGCTTATGAAGCAACTGTCATATCTCTAACTTCGTAACGACACTGTATTTTTGTAGCAAATCTTCCTTGTATTTTTCATGAATTCCTTTTGTTGCTTGTCACTGGGTAAGTGAAACCTTATCTGGTTCAACAGCATACAATAATCAGAAATTACATTATACAATTAATAAAACTATTAAAGGTATTTCTTTATGGCTGAGGATTTTTTTTACAAATATACAGCTTAATAAAATAAACAGCTTAGATAAGCTAAAAAACTCTGTATGATAATATTGTGTGTATATCTTAGTCACTTTTTAAATACTCTGGAACGGCATGTCCGAGCAATAACGGAAAGTTCGTAACGATTTTATTGAATATACCGTAATATATTAAAAAAAACAATTGTAATGTACAAATTATATTACGTTTTAAACTTTAATCATATTAACGGTTTACAATAAGCATTACAGGGGTAAATAAATATTGTGTCGCGTTGCCGTGAGCTACTACAATCTCTATCAATAACGACTCTGTTAATTGTTTTATTAAATATGTAAAATATTTTAAGTAAAGCATAGTAAATACATAATGCTGTATTATTGAATTGTCACATTTTACTCTTTCAAATTTAAATATTCATTCAGGTAGCGTTGAAAATTTAAACTTATTTGCACATAAATATATAAATATGAGTAACACAACGCCACATATTTGAGTAGTAAATATTGATAAATAAGATATAAATTACAAATGAATTGGTGAAATTAGATTTAAATATTACATCATTAGGTTCACACAACTAATTAGCACAGAGAACTATGAACTTTACACAGAAATGGCTTTGGTATGTAATAATTTCCTTTTTTTAAGAATCACCTTTTTCCCGCATAGCAGGATAGTCAGAGAGAACCTAGTATCAAGACACTCCGATTACTCAAAATCACGATAGCGTGTTGAGTTCTATCTTATCAAAGTCTTAAATTAAGGCCTAAAAAATTTGTTTACAATTCAAACGCATTAACATTATCATAATTACCATACTGTTTAGATACAAAATATTAGCTTACCCTATATAAAGTATAGTAATTTTAATACAGTTTTTGTTCTATGAGGCGAGATGTACTAAGTAACTCCATACAGGGGGCCGCTTTCAACGTAAACAGTAAACGCACTTGTTATGACTATAAATAGTAAATATTATTAAAACGCCGGGTTAATAGATGTGTATTTAGCACTTTGCTGAAAGCAATATAAATAAATCTAGTTTATTTCAAGTGTTTAGGTATGAGATTTATATAGAGATAGAATTTAAATGAAGTTTAATAAATAAATTTTGTGTATCTGTTCAAATGATAATAATTCAATAGTAGGACCATTTCATAGATAGTCAGGAAGTTAGTGCGAGCATTAGTGCGTGGGCAAGGGGTCACCTGTTGACATGTGACATGACATTTTTGTTCCCTATTGATGTTGATACGATACTGATGATATTATAACAAATAGTGGTTAAAACCACAGAACCTGGTAGTAGTGTGACCGCAACCTTCTGAGGGCTTAAGGCTGAGGGCTGAGGGCTGAACCATCACTTGCGTTCGCAAGTCCTAGTTTACGTTTGTAGGAAACTTACGGAATTTCAATATAAATAAAAAACCTTTATTGCCCACAAGCCAAGGTAGCGAAAGAAAACCTAATGTTAAGACCATTAGTTTTCCACTTTCCGGCTTATTTTCAATGCTGTGCGTATTAAGGTCCCTATATCAGGCATATATATAATTTGTATAAATCCTCTATAGAGATGCTAACAACAAATATAAGTTGTAATAAGAGTATAAGTAAGTATAAGTATAAGAATTTCGACGTAGCTGGATGTAGAGCGCAAGGCGCGTGTTCAAATCCCGCTGCGTTCATATTTTTATACGTTTTCTAATTATGTATTTTTTATATTATTTTAAACAATTTGTAACAAAATAGGGTTATAAATTATACTACGTCACACTATTAAGTACCAAGCTATGATGATGTCAAGATGGATGCTTCAGTGCTCCTAATACATTTACAGATAACACGATAAATTACAGTTTAAGTAGTTTACAGTTGTAAATAAATTTTATTTTATAGTCTTACGGGTGTTTAAAAATATTAATTATCATTTATTTCTGTAAAAGATACTGTTACATCATCTCTTTATTCAGCTTTTTACCAAAAT
This sequence comes from Podotricha telesiphe, assembly GCA_038994665.1. Classification (NCBI taxonomy): domain Eukaryota; kingdom Metazoa; phylum Arthropoda; class Insecta; order Lepidoptera; family Nymphalidae; genus Podotricha; species Podotricha telesiphe. The sequence goes on from JAOYRR010000097.1 coordinate 298,599, forward strand.
AGAGGCACTTCTTTTTAAAAAGAAAAATGGGATATCCTTCAGTGTTCTTAGAATATATTAAACAAAGGATGGGCGGTAAAAATTCAACTACCACGTTTTATTTACTGAATAAGTTTTATTATCGTTACAATGCCGCGGGTGTGCATTGAGTAGAAACTATTTGACTACACTGTAATGCCATGGCGACTCAAATTAAAATTATTGTTATTTTCGTTTGGACCACCTTCGGTGCAATCAATTTTTAACTTTTTTTTAATAAATAAATGTAAAATAATATTTTATAAATAATAATTTATGATCAATTTTTTTTGGAATCATTGTGCAATTTCGTCGTAAAATAACAATATAAATAGTTATTTTACATATAGTAGTAGTAATATGTTTTGAATAATTAACCATATTATTGACACTGATTATATAACAGCTATAAATGCTAAGTCTAACGATTTTTGTCAAAAATAAACTATGAAACGATTATATTTCTATAATTAAATTAGTGTCAAATATATGGTCTGTTACGTTATCAGATAAAATGCTTAAATTAGATATATGAAGTGATTTGCCTATATTTAGGTATGACGACAGCGCTGAGAAGGAAATAATAAACATTTTTTATACAGTACTTCGTCTTATTAAAGTAATCAGTCAGCTCATTGATAAATAATTTGTACTAGACAAGGAAAATTATAGTTTTATCCGATAATATGCTATAATTTTCAATCATATCTAAATTTAAAAACAAGCCGATTATACTGACAACATATGTATAAAGCGACATTACGGTCGATGGTTCACGTCCTTGCCAGCTTCACGCTTTTTCTCACATAACAGAGAAAAAGTGAAAGAGAAAACTCATCGCCACGCTGTGTCTTTCACCAGAGTATAAAAATGAAAACAATAGTATTTTTAAATATCATTCCACCGAGTGGGAATGGAACTAGCAAGTTAGCGTGTTACATTCCCACTGTGCCACAACGCCCTCAATTTGTATTGAGATTCTCAGTAAGACAACTAAATTTACGAATGAAATGAAACTTTTTTATAATTGAAACGATATAAAAATTATAGGTACTGCTTTTCCCCAACAGGTAATTAATCATTATACACTGTATTGTTGTTCTTTACGTAGCGTTGTCCTTTTGTTCTTGCTTTGTAAAACGAAAGGCTACATTTAAGCGGTGATTTGTAATAAAAGACAACCAATGTCTGTTATAGTTTGTATAACGAATCTACTATTTTGCCATTTTTTTATAAGCTACGTTGAAATTCTTATACGAGTATTACAACTTATATTTGTTGTTACCATCTCTGTAGAGAGATTTTTACAAACTTCTGCTTCCGAAAGAATATTCTACGAACAATCTTTTGGCAAGAGAGAATACTATTTATTAAATATATATATATATTTTTAAAATGTTATTTACCCACTTAGGAAATTGAAAAAGGTTGAAGAGATAACACTTAAAAAAATGTTAAAAAATAATATATATATATATAATAAATAGCATTCTTTCTTGCCAAACGATTGTTCGTAGAATAATCTTTGGGTAGCAGAAATTTGTAAAAATCTGTCTACAGAGATGCTAACAACAAATATATCTTTGGATAAGAAAACTATTTAAAATATGTGACAGCGTCTGACTGTATAAGCAATGGTTGTGGGTTCGATTCCCACACGGGGAAAATTTAAATCTTATTTCATTTCTTCGCTCTCGACAAGTGACAAGACTAAGCGTGGCATTGAGTTTCCCCACTCAACCCGAAATGTATCGGATTCGGTGGAAAGTGGAGAACGAAGTGTCTTGGTACTTGATTCTCTCTGATCATATAAGGGTGCTATGGAAAAATGCCTGAAGCTGTATAAATTTCAACGAAGCAGTATTAATAAGATTTGAACGGTTCTCATATCAATGTCATTGATTATCACAGGGTTCTTTAACATGGCATGTGTGGAACATGTAAGAAGGTGACAATACATAACTGACGGCAAAGAAACCAGGAGGCTGGCTAAAAAAATTATGAGGTCATGGGCTTGCAATTACTGATAATAGAATATTTAAAAGTAGCAATACTGATAAAAAGGAGGTAACGCATAATTTATTTATGGAAAGTGATCAACATTGTTAGAAGTAACTATGAAATGTATAAGATCTAAATGTTTTCATTTATGTATTTCCTTATCAGGAAATATCTTTAGACAAGGTAATAAAATAGAACATTAATAAGACATGAAATTAAATTTTGTGAATGTATGTAAATAAACCAATTATAAATAATGTTTAATTTTTAATATTTTATTTATTTAATATATTTATTTATGGCATTGTTAAGTTCCGATTCGGGCGGAAAGTGAAAAAGCTGAGTGTTTTTACACTGTGCTCTCTGACTGGGTAGCAGGGTGCTATGCGGAGAAAAACGTGACGCCAGTTGAGATTAATATATTTATTGTACCAGATAGCTAGTGTGTGTTACATTTATTTAATGTAATGTATGTTTATGCATAAACACACAAATCGAAAAAAGGGCTACAAAAGTCTAAAGCAAAATTAAACCAATAACATGGAGAAGCCTGACGTTGCACTTTGTTATCCAGATCGAAGAAACTGAAATATTTAATGTGGGAATCGAACCTACAACCACCACGCGAAAACAAAAGCACAACAATGGTGTGTCACTAGTATTGATTCTATACTATAGTAGGTATTATGACGCGTAAAATACGCAATGCCTTAGTATTGTGTATGTTATGTCACTTTACATAAAAGTGTATGTCGAACACGAACTACGAAGTAGTGTGTGTAATATTTATTTTAAAAATACATAGATATTTGTTGTTTTAATATTATTAAAAAATGGCACTCTTTCTCCATATAATCTTTAACTATACCCAATTTTGTATGTTTGTACAAATGAGTCCAAAGTTTCTTTCACCTATTATTGTAATGATATTTTTACATCACCCATATATTTCATGAAGAAATTCTATAGGTGTAATCTATCAAAATCGATTACGGCCAAGGTACCTAGGTAGTAGCTAGTGTATTGATACACACATACCAGCGCAACTTTACAATTGGAGCAGGTGTAACTGCTAGACCTCGACGGAATCATTAATAGGATATGAATCAATTTCCTTTTATTGTTACTGTATTAGTTTATGACACTTTTCTATAGACAGACTACGTCTATAATTGATAAGAAGGTATTGATTGCTTAAGGAAATAGATTATGAAAACTTACCTTGAAACATAAGTAAAAACAAGTTTTACTTCTAACAATATACTTATAAATTAGTAATAAAATTTCCCTAAAAAAGGTATATACCAAACGGAAAATTTAGTAGGGGAACAAGTTATATACTAATGAATATATCTTTATACCCCTTATCTGTATTGTTGTCTTGTTAGACAAGGGGTGGCGTTGAAATAGTCTTACCCCTGTACTTTTAATATGTTCTAATTCTGTCAAGAACACGTTCTCCGCATTTATTATGTTTATATGACATTTTTATAAAAGATGGCATTTTCATGTTAAATCACAGTATTACTAATAATCGGCAAATTAAAAAATTATTTTAAAGTGCGACTAGCTTAAGTTTTATTAAGATTGAAACAGTTGTTCGTTATTTTTTGTTTTAGAAACAAACGGCTTACATTTACAAGTTAAAGAGAATATAAAGAAATATCTACGTATGCATAATGCTATAGAAATATGTAAATTCCAGAACCACAGATAGTTAGATAACTACTTATATGTGAAAGGACCTGAAAATTAGTTTAATCACTTACCAGTCTCGATCATAGCTTCATCGAGCGTTGCGATAGAGATGTCATTTTTGCCGCCCTTTTCCATTTTACCGTTCACGACCATGATTTCCGTCTAAACAAAAAAACTATTTTTTACGTGCTTTGCCTTTTAAATAAGAAAATAATTAATTAAAAATTATAATATCATATGAACAATAAATAATGGAGAGACTTTAATATTTTTAGTTTTATATTTTTGAATAAAAAAAGACATTCAAATTTGAATACCTTTAAAAGACGAAAGATAAATTTATTAGTACAATTAAAGTTGTCATGAATAAAAAAAACAATGACGAGCGTTAATAATCACTGTCCTTTACTGAATGGTATCATCAAGCAAACTAAACAGTGAAATTATAATTAAATGACGTCGAGTATCAAATCCATCGGAATCAGTATTGATATAGTAGCAAAGAACGAACGGACTCAGTATGTCCTATAGATTAATAACAAGATAGATATGCATACAAATTTTTTAGTTATTATTTTGTTAAATAATGCATTACGAGATATAAATTGCAAATTTAACGACTTTTTAAATCGATATATTAAGGATTGTTATCGCATGATATGCAATTTTGGTGTAATGAAAACATAAAAATACATTATTATTTTATCGAAATGATACACGCTTAAACAATTGCAGTGTGTAAATATTAACAATTACAATATTGTTATAATTCTCATTGCGGTTTTATCCCATGTACAATATCTTGCCATAATTATTGGGCTTTTCTATCTAACTTTAGGTCTATGGTTTATCCAATCGACTTGACGTAACTTGTGGACACTTGACGTAAGGAGAGCAGCAAAAACTTGTGTATATATTCTTTGTGTTACAATCATTAATTTATTTATGTATGTACGTAAAATATAATGGAAAAAAAGCAGCTTAACGCTTTTTTTCGTCTAACAGAGTAGCCAGTGGGAATATAGTCAAGACAATCCGTACTCAACTTTCCGTCCGAAATAGTGACTTTGCGTGTTGAGTGATGAATTATAAATTATTTAATCTCCAAGAACTCTTCGACAGCATAAAATTTTATCATTTATATCTCAAGAGTGAAGAAAACGAAGAGTGGTTGTGTGACGTTCTCAATGAAAAGCTCAATGTCGGATAACATGTCACAAGACATTGAAAACAATTGTATGTCAATTTATATATTGTATGTCCTCTCCCGCTGCAGTTAAATTTATTTCATCAGTTTTTATAGATGATAAGACGATATGCAACTAATAACACATTACCAAAAGTACAATTACAGATTTTTCTTATGCACAGAAATATGATAATTCTTTTATTAAAAATAACAAGACTATAAACTGTAATGACCCTGATATACCTACTCATAGTGACAAACAGTTATTTCATTGTATAGTCAATTTGTCACGATTAATAATGCGACGAAACGTATATTAACTTTATTATTACACAGCTGTAAAAAAAGTAGGGTAGACTGAGTAATAAGTACATTTTATTATGAAAAAGTTTTCTTTGTGAAGTGAATTAATATATATATTTTGAAATAATGTAAACGACAGTGTTTTAGAGTTTTTTAGTTACGTTTTTATTTATTCTGAATTTTTTATTATATAGAAATATGCCAAGTTATGTTTAAAAGGTTGTTATCACAAGTTATATTCTTTTTATTTACGCTTAATTTCATTATTTAGTAAAAGGAAAAAGATTAGTTATAAAAACAGAACTAATAGAAAGTTCGACGATCACGTAAAATAACGACTATTCTTCTTACACCTGTACTTATTGTACATACATGTTTCGATAAACACTTGCTATCTATACAATTTACACGATTTATATAATCTTTTTTTAATTATCGATCTATTATAGTCACATAAATGGCTTAAATACCGTAGATGAAGATTATTTCTCTATAAGGGGGTAGATAAAAGTAATTTATTATTTTATTTAAGTATTGTTATAAGCATGACTGTCGTCGGGCGGAATAAAGATAGCGCGTTAAAAGTTTGTTTCTTTTGTAAGTTATCGATACGTTTTATCTTGGTAATCCATTTGTTTTGTTTAGTGAAAGGTTTTCCAATGTCATACGATATTGCGCAATTTGTTTTATCTTTACACGGACTTTGGCAGGAAGAATCTAGTCCTAGAGTACTAAAACACATTGCTCACCCATTTTCAGAAGCAACGGATGTTTGTTAGAAATTAAACGCACAGATCGAAGAACTGAAGGGTTTTAAATGTTAATATTCCCTCAAGATGAGAAATAGTAGAGTTAGGGCCGTCAAAGAGAACCTAGTGACAATACACTCCATTCACCATTCTACGCTCGAATTCGGGACATTGCGTATTGAGTGGTGGAACTCAAAGCTGCTTAGTCTTAGGCCCGGAGCGGAGAAATTGAAATATTTTAAATATAACTAATCTCCGGAGTGGAGTACATCGCGTATACATTCAGGCGCTGTCACAGTACCCCACGATGACTTGAATAATATATGAAAATAATATGCTATACTATGGCCTAAATAATATATGAATATTATATGCTCTTTTAAGCTGTCGCATATAAAATATGTAAATTTAAGCAATTATTATTAAATAGAAGATAAGAAAAGATACGTACGAGTAGATATATACGTATTTTGTAGGCTCCATTTTACATCAGCATGGTAGAAATATAAAGAAAACTTTAGGTATTATCGTTTTGTAATTTATTTATCATTTTGATTTCTTTTTATAATTCATTTTTTTTCCTCCGATTCTAGTATTTTTCTTACGTAATATTATTTACTGTTGAGAGAATAAAACGATTTTCAATACACGTGTAAAGAGAACATAGATCTAGAGAGCGCATTTTCATAAAATTATTTATTTGTAGCGTTAATGGTTTGTATTAATTTGCGTAGATACTTTTTTTATCTACTGCCAATTGATTTAAAAAATAATTAGGTACCCTATTTTGACATTTAAATTCTTCATTAAATAAGAAATAGGTCCATCGAGGCCATGGTGGTGGTGAAGCTTAATGTTGACTAACTTTATAGGAAAATTTTATGTCAACAAAATAAGTTCGTTGCTTTTCTTTTCGTTACTTTGTTATTAACATGACTTGAGTATGTTATGTTCTTATAAAAGCTTATTTCACGCTTTTTCTAACATTGCCGGGTAGTCAGAGAACGTAGTTTCACTTCTCGTTCTCTACTTTCCGGTCAAATTCTTTATCTTGATATAAGTAATATAATATTAAATTAAATCTCATTAAGATCTGGTAGTAGTTTTCGTGATTTTTACAAATTTTAAATTATTTTACTTGGATTAACCACGTAGTCAACCTGTGACCACGAACTACTGCTCGAAACGTCGTCGGTTTTTCTAGAATGTATTATCGAATATATAATAATAAATTATACAAAATGTCTAAAATTGTTTGTTTTAATAACATGGTAGTTATTTTATATTAATGTGATTCCATGAATATATTACAAATTTGAATAACTTGTTTTTTCAAAAAACGCTCTAAGAGAAACTTGTTCATTTGTTTGTTTTTTTTTTGCATTACGCAAATATATAAAAATGCTAATCGATTAATTTGTATAACCTACAATTTATATACATATTCAAAGTTTAAATGGCTATAAGAAAATATTAAAGTCTTGGTGCCTTTGCCAAGTATTTTTTTGAAGACTCATTCGTTAGATTCATCAGCAGAAACATGTAGAATAGTACTTATTTTATAAAAACTCTATTTACTTTTGTTTCAAGTAATACAAAATCCTAAAAATTATCTATTGCTTTGTCTTTTCTGCATTTAATAGCTTAATTTAAACAGTGCATTTATAATGTTTTGGACCGAACTTGATTTGTGGCTTCAAATCTCACTCCTTAGTAAGTTGGAAATAGTAGTTTATTTTCTAATATTATTTTAGTTCCTAACTAATTATATATAAATGTTATAAATTACAACTGAGACACTTATCACTTTCACACACACATTACACTTTCTAGATGTGTACGGATAAAGAAATGACACATAATTTATAGCTTAAATTTTACATCAACAAAAATATATACTTCGCAATCATATTGCATGTTGCAATAGTCGCATTAATGTGGTAGAATATAATAAATATGTAACTGATCGCTGTCTGTATATGGAAGATATACAAGACATTTTTTGTGCCCCCACAAGGGCGGATGAAAAATCGTAATAGTCGTGTAGTCTACGAAGCCGCGAACGGGTCGCTAGTCTATAATATAAATAACCGCTTAATGGGCCGCATGAAATTATGAAGCGGACCGCGGGTTGCTACTGTAAAGGTATCCTTTACCCACTTATCGCCCAGAAAGACAGATTTTGTCTCATAAGACTGAAAATGCTAAAACGGTTTTGTTTTTAACTTAACTACATACATCATGAAATACACTTCTCACGAACCACGATGCCATGCTATCCATTGAAATATAAGGCATTCAAATTTAATAATAATAATTTCTTTATATCTTCTCATAATACTTAGTATTAATAACCATGTCAGAAAACGTGTCGACCAATGGCGGACAGAAAAACTATTGTGAGAGACTGGTCTCTCTACTGGGTAAATACCTGTTTTACAGATCGCCAAGCACTTACCCTTACATACATCAAAATCAGGAATATTGAATTTTATATATTTTTACTATATTTCTCAAAAAATCTTTAGAACATTTATATGCAACATTTTTTTTATTAAAACATAATATACGATTGCTATTTCGTCGCTATGTGACGATGAGAAGTTCTTTCATCATCGCAGGTTCAATATGTCACATTCGTTTGAGTAAACATTTTAAATGAGATAAAAAAATGTAATTTTTCCTTCAAATGAAACTTGCGTTTATTTTTAAATAGGGCAATCATACCGCGTAAAAAGTATGGACAATAGCATAATATGTTAGTTTTTTATGTTTTCTTTGAGTTATACTGATTGTTATATTTTATTTAATATAAATATATGTTGTCTTATTTTATTTTAAATCCTTCTGCCATTACTTATTTTAAAATCTTTCGGGCCTAGTTGTTGTTTAATTTTTAGTCTTTACAGTTTAGTACAATAGGTACACACCCATTAGAATTTTGTATGTATTGAATTACTTGTTACGAACAAGTTTCTGTTAATCTGTTGTAAAGCCTAAGAATTGCAAAATTTAACATTTATAATATAATATATATACATCAGCATCAACTTATTAGGTTTTAATAATGAAAGAAATAACATAGGAAGGTATATGATCTAAAATACGTAAGTATTTGTTTACATCATTTTTTAGTTTTCGTTATTGACCAATAAAAAAATTATAATAATAATTAAAAACGAAAAAAAAATGTGAATGGAAGAAAATATACTCATTTTTTGTATGCTAATTAAAATGATATCAGTTCAAATTCTACTAGAGAAATATTTATATAAGGATCTACATACTAAACAAGATTTATATATATCTTCATATACTGAATTGGTAAAATTAACGAGCATCAAAAGCGAAGGCAAGGAGAACAGCCATCACGTAATATATATTAAAATGGACGGAAAGCATAGAAATGTGACACGCTACTAGATCTAGTCAGCAAAATAGCATATTCTCATTCATAATTTTTATATCATTTAATATGGCGTAATATGTAGCGTACGTTATCGTTTGTTCAAAAAAATTGGTCATTATCATGGTCAAAGGTTTGGTGCGGCATGTTTGAAATATTATTAATAATCCTAAATACTTTTTATATATATTATTTTTTTAGCTTCACTCTTTTATCCGCATAGCAGGGTAGTCAGAGAGAACCCAATGTCAAGACCTTCTGTTCTCCGCTTTCCATCTGAATTAGAGACATAGCGTGTTGAGTGGCGCAATTCAACGTCACGTTTTTTTCGCCAGAGCGGAGAAATGTAAATTATTAAACTATGAATATGAATTCCTGCGATTGGGAAACGAGCCTACTACCAATCGCGGTTACAGATGCTGTTCCACTGTGCCACGATGGCCCCAAACTAAATTGAATTACTTAAAAAACTTATTAATTACATAAGAAAAATGAAAAAAGAAAAAAACAACAAACCAATACATACATTATTGAACGCCCCATACGTTTTCACATACACTTTAATAATGTTAATTTTTCAACAAAGTTGAAGGTTACACGAAGTGGCTGGTCGTTTTTAAAATTATTCAATTAAAAAGTATGCTTCATATGACCCAACTTGTTCTCGAGCTCAGAAATTTACCGCGACTGGTAAAGTGATGCCAGCCAACCCTATTATATGTTATATCGCGTGTAATTAAATCATATAGTGTCTTTTGTTAGCGATAAGGAGCCGCGGGAGTTCTACAGATCATAGGCTAAGATGATATAATACGGTGAGCGGTAACTTCCATTTAAACAAATTTATTATATTAATATTGTTTTGTATATATTTTTTAACTCAATGATGCCAGCGTCTGATTTAAACGAGATTGGGTGTGGGTTCGATTCCCACTTGGGGTAATAGTTATATTAAAAGTATTTTCGTTTCTCTGCTCTGGGTATCTAAGACAAAGAGCGGAAAGTGGAGAACGGAATGTCTTGACACTAGGTTTTATTTGACTACTCTGCTTTATGGGAAAAAGCTGTAATTTTTTTTATTATTATTAGTGTATGGCGCAATTGCTATGCGTGTTTCTATTTTTATAAGTTAGTCATGGGTTCAATTTCAGAGTGCAAAATGTTTTTATTTAAAGTGAGTTTACCACCGCTTGGGCAAACAATTTGCAAATTTGTACCATTTATTATTCTATGAAAAGTGGAGAAAGGATTTATGTGTTATGAGATTTACCAATATAAAAAAATTATAAAGAAAATAACCGTACTTTAAGTTGTAGTTGTAGTACCAGGCTAGCAGCGGTTGTGAAATAACAATACATCTATATTACTTGTATAATAAAGCAGTAAAAATAGAATGTTTGCTCTTGCGCATTTTCGGTACTAATACCTTTTATATTGTAAAGCTTTTAAATTTAGGCAGGACGTACGGTATAATTGATTTTGAAGAGAGGAACATCTGATGTAGAACCATAATAGACTAGCTATACTATAAGATATAAGGAAATAGCGCCTTAGGAAAAGTTGTTCAGCGTGAACCCATCACGCATTTTGGTCTGATTAAGAGGGCCATTAAGTCCACGCAAACGAAGTTAAGAGCAGTTACTAGTAATGATATAAACTTAAAAGCTAATATTAAATATTGATACGTTATAAAAATACTTGTTAATCAAGTGTTATATGTTACTAAGAAAATATATTTTTTTCAGCTTAACAATTTTTCCCGCATAGCAAGGTCGTCTTAGGTCTTAGAGGACGCTTCGTTTTGTCACTAGAGCGGAGAAATGAAAATAAAATCAATTCCACGAGCGCCACGCCACGATGGCCTCACTCATGGATAGACAAAAAAAGTTGTTAAGACCGCCAAGGTGTTATAATATTCAGGTATACTGTATTTTTTGTATAAAATTCAAGGAGGAAATATAAGATATATATGGTCAATTTTCATTAATTTATTTATTTTTATTTTAAATCTCATCTTAACATAAGTATTGACATAATAACTATAATGACTTCGCTCGTACAAAATATAGTATATGAGTGCTAAATTATTAAAATCAGTCTGCATAAAGGCGGTTGATTTTTTTTTTCTGGTAAAGACTATCAGTATTTTTTTTTAATTGCTTAGACTCATTTTAGTATGAAACTTTGTACGTATAAAGAAAAAGATAGAACTTCTTATATGATAATATTAGGTATTTTTTTGTAAAATTTGATGCCAGAGAGCTTTTAAGTAATTATTTTTAATATAAACACAAAATGGCTCTTTGTTGGCAAACATATTTCCACGAAAGTACATCCATTATGATGAGTACACGTCTCTTCATCCATTGTGGTTTACTGGCTGCACTTTTGTTGGCAAGAAAAAACTGAGTCCTGCACATACTGAAAAAAAAGAAGTATTTTTTTGTTTTTTAATCATGGCACATATCAAATTTTTATGATAGTCTTGATTGAATTGATCTCAAGAGATATAATATCGGCTTTAAGGAATTATAATATGTAAATATTTTTCCTTGTCGCAACCTCCCAATCGCAAAATCTCAATGTGTTAATGTTTAATTATAATATTTTTTTCTTGTTTCTTTTATTATTATAATGTCTACTCAAGAAAGGTTATTGCCATTAAACCGGTATTTTTTTATGCCTAACACAATACGAAGAATATTAAATTTTGTGAATGTGTAATTAATATCTTTTAAAGGAAAAGTTCTGTGTCAAAAAATTGCAAAAAAAGCCTGTAAACTGGGCTTTGATATGATGGTGTGCATAACAACCATGTCTGACGGGGCATCTTAGCCTGATTGACAAACTCACATACAAATAAAAACCTGAAAATAGAAACCTTAGGGTTTCTCCGCCTACACAGCAAAGGGCAGTAGATACGCGGTGACTTAATACAGACGTTACAGATAATTTTAAAATCAAAAACACCTTTTTTGTTTTTTAAATATGACGAGTTCGCTATATTGAATATTAATTAATGATGCTTAGCTTAATTTTTGTATTGCCATTAAAATAAAACATGTCAATAAATTTCACTAAACGATTTGTTCAAAGTAGTTTTCATTAATGGTATGAATGAAAAGGATAACATACATATGTTCGTAGTACATTAATACTATGTGTAAGCAATTAGTAAAGTTATTGCCAATTTGTTTTTTTTATATGACGCGCTATTAACATAACGTAGCGGTATGTTACTAATGCTACTGTACCAATACTATACCTCTGTATAATATTCTACCCTGAGAATTTTTATATAAATTTCACGAAACGCGAAAATTTGGAGAAAAATATCACGTTTACAAATTTAAAGTTAATTACTTACAAAAGAGAAGACAAGCGAAGACGTAGAAGGTAGTAGTGCAAGCTCCAGCTAAAAATACTCCGGATACGTTAGCGCCAACCACTGAGCCAACTCTTCCAAACATCAGCACTGCACCGACCGCGGTACCCCTAAAAATTATAACTTCTGTAGTCCGCGACTATATTTGCGTAGACTATAAAACATAATATACAAAAACTCCAATTGACAAGCGTCTATCTGATAATTGTGGGTTTAATGTTTAGTTAGCGGCTTTAGCTACCGCCAAGCTAAGCAATACCACTAAAATAAGCTTAAAATGAAAGTGATATATTTTTGTACCAATAAATCTTTGATGGTTAGGTACTACGCAGCGTCTGACTGTGTAGGCGATGGTTGTAGGTTCAATACCCATTTAGACTTATGGAAAGAAAGGATGTCACTCATATATACTTATAGAACAATATAACCGACTCAGCATAATGGATAAAATTTCATTTTATTTATTTTTTGTAACCATTAAAATTTATCTATTCAACGGAAATTACTTTTAAATATGAAATTCGCAGGCAGTAGATTAAGTGGTTAATTATGACTATCTGTAGCATATGAAACGAATGTTATATTATGTATCTATGTATGTATATAATTATAAAAATTGCAACGAGGTCAAGTCTGTAAAACAAGTATTATCTCTTTTATTATATATATATACTTTTACTATACGTCTGTGATACACACGATTATAGTTTCATAAGTTACTAGGTCAAATCAATAATTTAATTTAACATTTTAAATCAAATTATTGACTTTTTCTCAGGATTGAATGCATCCGATCTTAGATAATACAAATAAGCGGAACATAAATGCAGAACGATGCAAGTTCAGATTTGAAAATTGACTGTTCATGCGCTATTTGGTCTCGGCTCAGGACATTATATCTTTAAAATAAAAAAGGTATAAAAAATAATGAATAAAGGCGTTCTTCACTTTTCCTTTCAATACTTTACTATCCTCCAGGTTCTAAAACCTTCAAAAAATAAAAAGTGGACTCATTTAGGTATATACACAGACACTAAACTCTCTATGATTCTTATAAGCCTAGCTGAAAGTAAAACTATACAAAAAAACCAAGCTAAAACTATTAAAAAAAAATATCGTATAAATAATATTTAAAGGTATAAGACCATTTATCCGTAGTGTGTTCATAAAATACGATTAAAATACCTTAAAAGATCAGTGTTTAACGCTTAAATAGTATACAGTGTATTGTTTCCGCTAAAATAACCAACCAACAAAAACAACAGCTACTTTTTAACTCGAGCGATGAAATTGGGTAAAAGTATATAAAACCTTAATAAGTACAGTGATTGAAAGTTATGATCGATATAAAATCTATTGCAAACATACTCGTACATATAAATAAGATTGTAATAATATTTACACTTGCAACTGGATTAATTCATTTGTCATTTAGTTTTTTATAATATTGTCATTCGTAGTATAAGGTCAAATCATATCAATTAATATGCAGGTAATATAAAAAATTATGCGAGATGAATGTATTTTTTTTTGTTATTTAATATAATATGTTTTACTTTAATTGATTGCTTATTTAGTAAATGAAAAATATATGTTTATACGATATTTAAAATATCTTAAATGAATTGTAAAATCAATTAGGTTTTCCTGTAAAACAGATATGTTTTTATTAAATATCTATATAGCAGTAAATATTGTGTTGCCTGTTAATCATATTAAAACATTTCCTAGGTTTCAGTGGGTAGGTTATTTTATAATAAAAAAATAACCATATGAAATTTACAACATTGTGTTTTAATATCATTTACTTATAAAGCGCATGTAACTGGTTATTTAATAAAATCTGTTTATAATAATTAGTAAGTACATTGAGAGATAATAAAATTATAAGCATTTGACCAATTATTATTATGTCGATCAAACCGGTCCCAACCGATTTTAAGCACTTCTAAAACAATGAAGCAAACAATGTATATTGAGTAGCACTTGAAATGTAACAAAGTAAACGACTATGACTGCTCCTTTAATGAAAAAAACAAGGCCAATTTAACAAAAAGGATTAAAATAAACAAATATTATGGCAAAGAGAGGCAATGCATTACCTACTAATTTTATAATTAGAGTTTGCTTTGTAGAATAATACAATTAAGTAGTGCCATTGAGGCCATCGTGGCACTTTGGGACAGCGTCTAACTGACGACGCTGTGATACCTGTGATTTCCCCTATTCTTCCAGGAATTATATATACATATATAAACATTCCTCGATACTCTTAAGGGAAAATCCTTACGCTGAGAAAAAATTATATGCTTTGGAAATTAAATACGTTTCTATATGTATATATTTAGATAAAGATATTAGCTATTTATTTCATTCTCACGCATGCTTTAGATTTTGTTTTGCTTAATTACGTAGTCCTGGCCATTGTGTACCCAATGGCTGTGGGTTCAATGTTTATTCGGGGGAATGTTTATATTTAAAATTTAGCTGTTTATTCTGTTATTAAAACAGTGTTGTCATTTCAATGTTTTCAATATGATTGTAACTTGGAATCATACATCAACACACAGAATTGGTCTATCTCAGAAAATATAATTGAAAATTACGTAGAGAATGGTTCTGAAACGTCGCAGTTGCCGCATACCGACGGGTTTTCCCCGACACAGTGCAGTGTGTATTCGTAAATACTACAATACCAGCTATAAATTCATAACTCTTATAATTGTACAAATAATATATTATCAAGAACAATAACTTTTATTCAATTTTTTTTCTGATGTTCATGCTTTTTCCAGCTCAGCTAGAGCAGGCAAAGTGAACAGGGCAGATTTTGATGAAACTTTTTTGTTGTATAGCTTTTAACCCTGAGCATGACTTAGGGTTTAAATGATTTTGAAGAATAGAACACCTTATGTAGAATCATAAAAGACCAGCTAACTTATAAGAAATAAGGAAAAGTCGCCGTAACAAAATTTGTTCAGCGTGATGTATATTTTCCATTGGCATATACACATTGAAGATTCAGAACAAACAGAAAAATATAGTATAATAGTGTACAGCATAACAGTGTAGCTAAACTATGGGAATTAAGTAAATGCCGGTTTACTAAAAGTTATAAAGCATAATAAACATTTTTGAACTTTCCAGACACTGTGGCGCAGTGGGATAGCGTCTGGCTGCAAATGTGATGGCTATGGCTTCGATCCCCACTTGAGTGATAACCATTCACATTCACTACATTTATATACTGTTTTCAGTTTTCCTCTTTGGTATGACAGGTAAGGTAAGATAAGATAGGTAAGTATCGGCATTTAATAAACAACGTATAGAATTCGGGTGAAAAGCAGATAACAAAGTGTGACAAGGTCCTTTTGTCTGTCTAGAGAAGTTATTATAATTTTGGGTCCAAGTTTCAATGTGAACAGGTGTCCTATGTTAAAAAGTCAAAATTCACGAAAACAAAGTTGCGGGCATCAACTACTTTGATATAAAAAAGTTATAAATGTATATTTTTCAAGTCTATAGAGTGAATCTAAATATAAGACACTCCATTCTTCAACATCATAAGGATTAAAGCTGCCGTCTGCAGTTAGATAAGTACAGAAATAAATAAACAGAGAAAGGAGTGTTTTTACATTTTTTAAAGTGCTTTAAATAAATTCATATGATTTTGTTCCTGCATAGTCAGGGAGGTCCAAGTGTCAAGACACTCCGTTCTCCACTTTCCGCCTGAAATCGAGTTATTGCTTGCTGACTGACGGAACTTTACGCGGCGCTTTGTCTTAGGTACAAGAGCGGAAGAATGATATTATTTTAAATAAAACTTTTACCCCGAGTGAGAATCAAACCTATAACCTATCGTTTACAGTCAGACGCTGTCCCACGTTGGCCTCAAATATGCTAATCAATTTTTTTATTATATATAATTTACTACCAATAAAACTTTGAATGCGTATTAATTACAAAAACTCAGCTGAGACATGGATTAACTAAGATACCTTGTATCTGGGCTTTCCCGCTTAACCGCTTCGACTAAATATTTACAGAACACCATAACACGATAATATAATAAAATCACAAATATTCTTAGCACAGGTCTTTAGAAAATAATACACCTATTTTTTTTTAATTTCAAACTTGTTTTAAATGAAAGATTTTATCAATTTACACTTTATTATGAGCACGTTCTAATAGATAGGAATTTGTTTCTTTCATAGATATGCGTTTTATTTTAATAAATGTATTTCTAGATTTGAATATTCTCGTTTCTGATTATAATACTTGTTATATGTGATATAGATTCACGTTTTATGCAATATTTATTGGATAAGAAAATGCTAATATCTACTGGAATAAACATTCCAAAGGTAAGAAGTTATATTGTGAGTCGTTTAACAAATGGGAATTCGTAAAAACTTTATAATATAAAATTCTTAACAGATTTTTTTCGTAGGTGAATATATCTTATATATTAATACATAAACGAAACGAAGGAGTATCAAATTTCGTCCAGTTATAGTTTATATAGAGAAGAACAGCAGAATGGTAATAACACATAATTTTAACGCAAACATTAAATTCATAAAATAAATGTGAAACACACTACATGTGTGACCACGACCACGTACCACGTTTATATATAGTGACATACAGGCTACTAAGGCAACGCGTGCTTTGCGTGTCAACGGGACATCTAGATTTATTATATACTAACATTTACCTACTGAAATGAACGTAAGCACTTCCTTAATTAACAATTTTCTCAAAAAAAAATACTTCAAATCAAATTTATTGTATTATTTAACATTGAATTGCATATAAGCAAGAATATATATTTTAGAATTCTGTATAAGTAACGTTTTTACTTTTAGCACGGTTTTATCTATACTCGTATATATCTATCTATCAATCGATTCGTTAGAAAAATTGCACATTGTGTTTCCGGATCCGATAATAATACAATGTTCTCGTAGGATGACGAGAAAAACATTTTATGGCATTCTTTATAATTTCGTTTTTTTAAAACAAATTTGTTATTTCTTATAAGATATTTAATTTTTTCTTATTTCCTATTTCTTACAAAAATGAAGTATTATATTTTAAAAAATTTTGACATCTTTAAATTATTATTAACACACTTAGGAATTTGAAAATTATTTTTTAGAAAACGTAAAAAAAATTAACGCAGCGGGATATGAACCCACGCATAGCTTAGCGGTCCCGTTGAATCCCGCTGCGTTCAAATTTTATATGTTTCCAAAAAAATATTTTAAGTATGTTATCTTTTTAGAGAATTATCATCATGTTATAGTTAAATAATTAATATAAACTATGATTGTTTTTTTAATTTCAATACACATTACAAAGCCTTAAGATATCTTTTGTTCTACTGCCTTATTTACTGGTAAACTGTATTTTCTTTTCTCCTTAATTTAGTGATATTGATATGAAAACGAGGTATTTTATACTACGTTTTTTATATCGGCCATTCTGCACCCACGCACTTCAAGTTTCTACATTATATAATATTCCTGTACACACACGTTACGGCTATTTTTAAGTAAGAGTATCGATGCTTCGCTAATTTGGTGTGTGTGCGTGTGTTTTATTGTGTGCTATGACTTCTCCGTATATAGTAGTGTAGTATAGTATAGTAATAAAATTGTTATTATCAAATATTGAGTTGATTTTTGCCTTTAAGTTTGTACCGGCCAGATTCTCAAACATCCCTCGAGAAATCCGACTCGAGGTTCGAGAGAAAAGTGGATAATTAAATGACTAGTTTGATTAGATTTAAATCAAACTCAAAACTTATTTAATTACTGAAACCATCTAGTAATATATAATTTTAACTTTTATAAAGTGTTATTGACCATTGAGAGATATGAACGACGCGGTGTTAAGATTCGAATCTTGGAATCGTTATTGTTAGCATCTCTGTACCAAGTTGTTATAAGCATATATTTACATATATTGTCTTAATGTATGATAAAACATATAACACATATAAAGCGCTCTTTACATATCCATAATCCTATTTTATAAACATTACTACAAAAACAATTGAATTCAAATGATTTCTTTTAATTTTGCTCGTGTATCAAACTTTTTGTATTGATAAAAGAATTCAAGTGACGTCACCTTTATTTTAGAAGTATTTGACTGTAAACAATATTTTTGTATTGGTTCGCATTTGGTGAAATATTTATATTTACTAATTAATTTCCTTGTCTTAAAAGATACCATCGTGGCGTGGTGGGACATCGTCTGAACACACACGCGATTGATTGTGGATTCCCAATCGGAGATATGATTTTAATTTTTTTGCTATGGTACAATGCAAAGCCCGGCGTTGAATTTCTTCACTCAACACGCAATGTCTCGCTAATATACGGAAAACGGAGAACGAATAATGGAGAACGGAGGATCTTGAAACTATGTTTTCTGTGACTGGGTAGTCAGTCTGCTTTGCGGGAAAATCGTGACGCTGATTTTTTACTTTATAATATTTTTCCACTAATAAAATAATTGTTAAGCTGTCTATTAACAAGATAAGTAAAAGTAACAAACAAGGTTATTTTTTATAGTTTTATGATGGTAGCACTGTGATGTAATCCCCAGCATATTCCAAGCGTGATTAACAAAGTAAACATTAATAAATAACAGTTTTATTAAAATGTTTTATATAAATAATTTGTTTTCTAAGTTAATCTTCAAAAAACCTTTATTACTTTCTTATTGGATGAGAATATTTGCACATTATAGGGAAATACTCGAATTCAAATTTAATTTAGTAAATTTATTTTTGTACTTTTCAAAGTCATGATCTATTTGGTTTATAACTCTTACCTCAGATTAGTAGGGAAGAGTTGTACAGAGTATGCAGTTAGAGGTCCGATACCGAGGGCAGTTATTTGTAGAGCCGACATTGACACTCCTGCTACTATTCTGCAAACATAAACAACAAAAGTAATGATTTAGTAACCTTTTTCTTACATACTTAACTTTTATATTCATAGAGCCCATTGTGGCGCAGTGGACAGCGTACAGTAAATGCTATTAAGGTGTGGGTTCGACTCAAGGTTGCGTTGAGTTCCGTTAGTCAACGTGTAATATTTTAAATTCTATCTTTTTTATATATTTTTCTATTAGTTTTCCAAATATATGTTTTTTTTTAATATATTTTGAAGTGAAGAACATAATATCTTGGTATTAGGTGGTCTCTGACTTCCCTGCCACGCCAGGGTAAAATGTGAAGTTGAAAACATATATATAAATATACTCATATTACCTCTATAATCTTATGGTCTATATAAAAAGTTTCATATTCTGAATTTCAAGCCATCTTTTTTAATTAACTAATTAAATTAGTTTCTTTTTCAATTTAATAATTAAATAGGCAATTACCTATTTACAGTAGTAGCAGAAACAAGACACGTTCCACCAATGAGAGCAAACATGGCTATCAATAAATTCTTTTTGCTAATTGGACTGAGGCTGATAAGCGTCACCAGGGTCCCGTAGATGAGTGAGGCGACGATGGTAATCTGGAAGGTTCTATCGGATATGCTGTCTACACACGTTGAAGATGCGGTCTGAAAAAAAAAATTATAAAGAAAATAGACAATAGAACTAGAAAATAGCTAATATATCTCTATACATATAACTCAACTCTATAGTTGATATTATATTTCCACACGTCTACATATTGATTTCGTTGATAGCGTTAAATTGACATATTGATAGCGTTAAATTCGCTTCTGACAACTTTTGTTTTTAGCATATCGGAGTAAGGAGCTTATTACAAAACTACTCAAAGGTTATTTCAAAAAATGAACGTTTTATATCACATAAAGTTTTATTGACACATTTTTGATAAGGGAAATATTAAGAAACTAAGTTGAATAAAAATATTAAGACTCAACTAATTGACTAAAATATTAAAACGTATAAAAAATTTAACGTAGTACGATTTGAACTTGCGCAACCACAAATTCGACCAAGCGCTCTAGTCAATTAAGCCATACGGTCTAATCGGGCTTCATTGAAATTCTTATTACAATTTTTCTTGTTAGCATATTGCAATAAGTTTATAAGAATATAAAAAATGAGATAAATATCTAAAATATGAACTGTTTTTTGTTTGCAGATTTTACACATATTATTAAAACGTAAATATATCTAATCTGTGATTATATACCAAGATAATTTATACCTTGTTTTCAGGCTGCTTCATCAGTTCACAAATGGTGACAGGCTCGTCTGGTGACATCATCACTTTATTGATGGTGTTGGGGGCGAATAAGAACAAGCCGTTTAATCTGAAAGTGATTTACAACAATATTTTTCAAAATAATTGATGTAATCTATCTTCAAGTTCTACAAACATATATATCTTTTAGTTATTCAAATGTATATTTTTCAAGGCTATCGTCGCGCAGAGTGCTAACGTCTGACTGTATATTCGATGGCTGTGGGTTCGATTACCACTCGGAGGAAAGATTATATTTAAATTATTTTCAATTCACCTGGTTACAAGATAAAGCGCGGCGTTGAGTTCCACCGGTCAAAACGCAATGTCTCGGATTTGGGCGAAAAAAGGAAAACGGAGTGTCTTGACACAAAGTTCTCCCTGACTATCCTGCTATGCGCGAAGCTGCCATTTTTGCCGATTATTTAAAATAACGAAAAATGTCTTATTGTGTTAACAATTTATAATTGACAGTAATCAAATATAATATGTATATACTTGTTACTCATGGTATTTTAAATTAGTTGCTGGACCAATTATTTTGTTTACTAACATAGCACTGTATTCAAATATGTTAATATTCAGTATGAATTAAAATTATTTCCATAGCAATTAAAATGTATACAAAAACTAAATCAGAAATAAAATGTATTATAAGTCTTCTATATAAGCAAAGTAATTAAAAAGTTGTTCTATTCATTAAATTATATTCAAAATATACAACTTGCGTTGTTATTTGTATTAAAATGTTATTACACCCTTTTATTAACTTCATCTTTAAAATCTAACCTATCATTCAATGTAACAATATCTTGAACCATATTTTGACCCATTCCTTGCCATCCAACATATTATCATAGCAAGAACCTAATGCCCTTGGCAGGGCGACCAAACGTGAAATGTGAATTTTAAACGTGTTTTTATTTATATTATATTTCGTACTTAATTACTTCATTTACTTCTTTATCTGTTGAATTGCAAGGTGGCAGAACTCAACCCCCGAATTTATCTAGACTCTACAATATATATATATATACCCCTAATGGGATCAAACCACAATTAGATGTAACATACGCGGTTAATGACTATAACAATAAAGATTAGCATTTAAGCGTGTCACTGCAAGCTCTATCTATTACATTTTTTTACCATCATCTCAAAACGCGTAAATCTAGAGTTTAGACGGAAAATATGTAAATGATTAATCAGAAAATATTATGAATAAGTTGCCATTAAGGCCCGATTTGTCGTTATCATTATTATTTATTCTATACTATAATAAAACAGTACAAAGGTATGTCTATACATTGAATATATTTATTAAAGTAGGTATAGAATATAAATAGAGAATATAATAAAGACTTTTAAAAATCTTGTCGGTCTGATTGTCTATTGGTACGCACAAGTACGCATCATCATAGTTTTGAGCTTTGTGGGCATCGTGGTACAGTGGGATAGCGCGCTGACTGTAAACACGATGGTTGTGGGGTAAATTCCCACTTGATAACCATATTTATATCGTTTATTTTTTTCTGTCCGGTTAAATAAAGAGGGGCGTTTAGTTTCTCTGTTTCTGTGTGTCTGTTGAGAGGTAAAAGCGATAAGCTAAAAAAATATTACAATCGTCTGGAACATCTGATGTGTAAATCTTGGAGACACGAAATTGACTACGTCAATGAAGTTATTATAATTTTGGGTCGAAGTTACACATAGAGGCTTGTATTGTTTAAGAGTTTAAGACGATTGTACGATATTACAATATTTTGTACTGTTACTTTTTTTAGACTATTGCGTTGTAGACATACAGAAGGAGTACAGAGAGCCAATATTGTTTATAAAAATGTATCAGAAATACATAAAATTAGTTTAGTATAAATTAGTAGTAAATATAACATTTATTAGTTCTTTACCTAAGGCGTAAATAAATATCACATACAAGGTAGAAGCAACGAAATCTCTCTATAAACTACCAAAAGAATTCGGCCAAATGCGACTAGTAGGAACTTTTCAAATTTGGTTTGGTAGAGACAAGCTCGGATAGAGGAGGCAAGCGCTAATGCATTTTAAAAAGGTCTCTTAGGTAAGCCTACACTTGGGTCGCAAGTCCCAGGAACTGCTTCGATCATGGAACGCTAAGTAGTTTTTTCTCTTCTACGTGTTTGACATTTACTTTTGTATAGAGACATACGCGTTGCTAAGACAATGCCTATTTTAAACGTCAATGTAATAGAATAGTTTAGCCTAGCAAACAACAAAATGATTCGATTTAAGAAATACTTTTTACATAGATATGAATATACTTACAAAGAAAACAAGCCAAACATCAGAAATCCTATTAACGCGAGCCATTTTATATGAGGAGGTCTAAGGAGAGCAAAAGTCGATCCTCTTCTAAGTTTTGCACCTGAAGTACAATTTCCATCTTCAATAGCCTTCTCGCCCTCATCTTGACAACTTTTTAATGCCGTCACCTGGAAATTACAAATTATGTATCATTTAGAGTCTAGACATTGGCAGGCTAGGTGGGATTAATATATTATCATACACATGTGACAGTTTGACGTTTGACAAATTTGAAGGGTAAATGCATGACGGCGCTGCGGGGCAGTGTTTGACTATAAACGATGCGATAGTTGCAGGTTCGATTCCCTCTTATGGTAATGATTTCCATTTATCCATTCTGGTGAACAAGACAATGCGTGGCGTTGAGGTCCGCCAATCAACACGCAATGTTTCGAAATTGGGCGTAAAATAAAGTTGACCCTAGGTTAGTCCCTCTCATTACCCATCTATGCGGGAAAAATTGGGACTCTGAAATATATTCATATTTAATATCACATTTGAAAACGACATCGCGCCTGATATTTTAATAAGGTTCGCGATAAATTACTTAAACATGAGAAATAAATGCCATAACACATTAAAAAAAAAACAGGATATGTGGTGTTTTATAATTAAAACTAAATTAATTTACTTATTTTATATTTTTTGACTGAAAAGATCAAGAGCTTTTTCAATATAATATTAAATACCTAATTACCTATGTATTTGTGAAAATATCAAGCAAAGCTTTTAAATGACATTCATTTGAGACCCACCACATTTTTCTTAAATAAATTAAAATAACTGTACTCACACTATATTCCTCTTTCGGGCACCCAGTATTCACAGAGTAAATATGCTTTAAAACTTCTAAAGCCTTTTGAGGTTTGTTCTTCGCCATTAAGAACTTTGGGCTTTCCTTAGCCTGGGTAAGCCATAATGCAGCAAGTATGAGAGGAGCTGCGTACACAACTGTAAGGACTCGCCAGGGATGAACAGCCATTACAGTGTTCCAGTCGTAAGAGAGTACTCCCCACGCCAAAACTGAATATATAATATAATTAATACTAAATAATCACATTGATACTATGTTCAAATATTCTATATTATTTTCCAGCTCTCCTTCTCCATTAAATTAAAAAAATGCAGATAGAACTTAGCTAACGTTCTGGATAGCAGAAGTGAAGTTTAACTTCACGTATTGTTTAACCAGACCGCGGTAACTTCTATATATTAATAAGTCATTACTTCCCGGAACAGAATTCAAACTTACAATCACAATGGCAAGTCGGTGTCGGTAACTACAATGGTGTAAATAAAGTAATAATAATAATTATTATTATTCTATTAGACAATTATCCTATAAGAGTAATTAACAAATTACTTTACATCTTTTCTTGGAAATAGTAAAAGGTGCTTGAAATAGTAAAAAATAACTTAATATAAATACACATAAACATAACAAATCAGAGTAACACACTGTCTAAATAATGGATGCCAGTAATATAATAAAAATCATAACCATGTCATAGCTAACTAGCTAGCTAAGTCATAGCTTAAAATACTAGTTAATCTATTCGCAAACCCTGATCGTCCTGGCACGCAACGTTCATGACACGAAAGTATAGAAATATCATTAAATCCGGACATGTATGTAAATTGTCAAGGAAAGACAAAGAGGTGGGTCAAAATAATGATGCAAGATTTTCTTTCATTGACAGTTAGATAGTAGATATAAGTTAAGCTATTTAAAGCGTGTTAGTATTTTAATACTTAGTCTTGCCATAAATATTGTTACAATGAAAAACATTGAAAAAGACATATTTAGAAAACGTATAAATATTTTAACGCAACGGGATTTGAAACCGCGCCTCTTGAATACCGCTCTGACCGCTAAGCCATGCGTTCTACATCTAGCTATGTCGAAATTCTTATACGCTTATTACAACTTATATTTGTTGTCAGCATCCCTTTTTATTATTGTATGTAACTATTACATTGTATTACTTTAATACATTAATATAAAACCATTAAAAATATATAAAGCATATTCGAAGTGATCTCCATTGGCTGTAAACGTTGAGGCCAGTTATCAATAAAATAATGTACTCTTTCTATGGGAAAATTCAACAATCGTATAGATTGTTTTAGGGATTCCAAACTATCATGGAGTTTAGAGCAAGCCTTACTCTCTAAAACTGACCATAAATCATAATCCAGTTAGTTTCTAATTATTATTTTTTTTCCTGACCTCCCTTTTATTAAGTAGTTGTTTTGACTTTACGACCCTATTCTTTTTTAAGTTATAAAATTGCCTATAAGAAACGCCACTTATAGAGTGCAAGTCCTAGGTCATCTTTTAATATGCTTATGGTCTAGGTGCTATCTTTATCTCCCGAGTTAAAATCTTTTGCTTTCGGACAGGATTTCTTTAAATTCCTTCTCTTTTGATTGCCTTTTTCGTACGAATACTATGTCACGGCCAGATATTTTTCTGCCAGAAATAGAGGAGGTTCCATTGTACCTATCAATATCCCGTATGGAGGACTTTAAAAAATATATTTGTCACTATACCTACTTTATGTAATTCAATCACAGGGATTCGGTTATATTTATTATTGTACTCCATTTTAATATTACTAAATATTTTACAATATATTGGCGCGAAAAGAAGAAAACACAATGAATAATCATATAATAATGAAAGATTCCAAATTCAAAAGTAATATTTTTAATTATAACAGTATTTATGGCCAGGCTACGTATAAGGCAAGAATACTCACTTGGGCAAAGTGAAGAGAAGAGCATAAGCAGGCCATTACATATTAAAAGAGCTAGATCTCTACGTTTCTGCGGCATCAGCTCCCCAGCGTATGCGAAACCAAGAGAGGATGGGCAGGATAAGCTGCTTATAACATTTATTTTTGTTAGAAATAACATACCTACATTTTATATACTTTCTTTTTTTATTGAAGCGACCGAGGCGCAGTGGGACAGCGTCTGACTGTAAACGTATTGTGTTGTGAGTTTGATTCCCACGGGGGGAATGATTACATTTTTTTTTCATTTCTATAGTCAGGTACCTGAGACATTTTGGGCAAAAAGTGGCGAACATAGTGTCTTGACTCTAGGTTCTTTCTGACTACCCTGCATAGGCGGGAAAGGCGTGGAACTGCAAAAAACCTATTACTACTGTAACTGCAAAAATCTATTAATATTATAAAAAATATATAAATGTTTGTACTTACAAAAGTGATCCTGCAAATTTGCACAAAGCAAAACTAAGAACACTGGGTGTGAAGGCGGCTGTTAAGCCGATTATGCCGGAAACCGCAGTGGAGAAGAGTAGTACTGGCTTCCTACCAAGAGCATCTGCCGCTCGACCCCAGAACGGTGCTGTTATTATAACTCCTTAAAAATAAGCACAAGTAAATAATATATTAAAACTAATGTAAGTCGCTGTCAGAGGGACAACGATGATTGTGGGCTCATCTCCACTTTAGTGAATTGCAAAGCTTGCCGTTGAGCTTAAAATATGTTGGGTGCACAGACACCTTCACCCTGAAGGCTGGCAACGCATCTAATCGCCTCTTTTGTTGTAGATGTCCATAGGCCAAGGTAACCACTTACCATCAGATAGTCTTTCCACCTACAGCCAGAGTCACCAATAGACAAATGCTATGCAAACGCAAACGCTAGTTTATAACATCAAAGTAAATATTTCTAAATTTAAATATTTCTAGAATTTAGTATGCTTAATAAAACATTGCATTACCTATGTTAGGGATAGATGTTATAACTCCCCTTAAGTTGTCAGATAGTTCAAGATCACAAGCAGCGACTGGCAGAATGAAAGAACTTCCGATCATTTCCAATATAGAAGCACCTAGGATAATCACCATTAGTGCGCAGTGAAATATTTGGTATCTGCCCGCCCCTGAAATAATAATTTATCAACTTGCATAAGCACAGAAATGCTTTTATACGTGTACAGGAACGTTTCTTACAATTCATTGATTGCTTAACAAAATAAAAATATTTTATTGATGATTGTTAATCGAACATAAGTAGTTTAAATTAACCATTTTATTGTTTTATATTCACACTTGTTCCCACATGCAAGCAAGGTAGACTGACTCCACTTTCCGCCCCAATGCGAGAAATGGCGTGTTGAGTGGCGGAACTCGACCCCGCGTGGTTCCTTGTCACCAGAGCAGAGAAATAAAAATAATTTAAATATAACAATTCTTCTGAGTGGCAATCGAATCCACAACTACTGCGTATACAGCCCGACGAAAAAAAATTTGCTTTTTCATAAGGTTTATACAAAAATCACATTTAAAAAAATCTTCATTTCAGTGTCTTTTTAATAATTTTACTAAATATACTATATTATGCTATCACTTTGATGTGCCTTTTTTCTTTTTTTTTTCTTACACTGGTAAATGCCTTTTACGCAGACCGCCCATGTGCAAGGCAGACCCTTGCGGTAAGTACTGAGTCCATCACTTTTATGTGCCTACGTAAAAAAAAGTAGTATGTGTGAAAAATATAATTTACCACTAATATCTAACGCTATTTCTAAATCAACTCCCACATCCTTGGATTTGCCAACAATGACTTTACTTAACTGCAATTCGTCCTTTTCAGCCTTCATGATTCTGAAAATAATATTAAACTACAAAATAAACTTTAAAACTTTACAAAAATACTGAAAAATGTTAAAACCGGTGCGCTTTGGATCGATCCCGTTAAGTATATTTAATAAATAACAATTATCTATACGATATTATTCAAATTGATGTAGTCGTATTATTAAAGTGTATCTAGGAAAGGTTGAGGACATTTTGTGAACAATGTCGTATCTCACAGACAATTAAGTTAAGGTTCAATTTATAGAGGAACATGGGGGAATTGACACCGTATGAAAAAAAATGTTACAACGAAAACCACTACGTTCTTCACTTTCCACCTGAAATCAAGACATTGTTGGGTGACGGAACTTAACACCACGCTTTTATATTTTTTATATAATAAACCATTTTAGCACACACATTTTATTGCTAAGTATAGGTTATAATATTATAATTTATAATAATTTTATATATTTAAAGACTAATACACAGTAAGAAATCAATTTTATTGCTTGCACTATAAATTAGTGTTTGAATCTTCCAAGATCTCGGTCTTAACCTACAAACACAAATATCTCCTTCATATGTAAACAACACATACTCCAGAAGTGAAAAAGGTGTGTAAGGCCAGTTGGGCTTCAACTGAAATTCAAATACGTGGCCATACGTAAGTTAAATTTTAATTGAATTGCAAAATTTTAAAGTTGCTTAATTGTTTTTAAATAGTAATAAGATTGAGTTAACATCATGAGAATTAAAATGTTTGCTAGCATCACTTTTTTTAGTACGACTTCAAGGTGAGCCTAATGTGGTATCTTTGCGATTTTTGTTATTTGTATGGGACATAATAATAATCTCTGGGCAATTGTACTTGTGGTTACTCAGAGATAATGCGTCAAAGAAAAAATACATTGTTATCTCTAAGGGGCCTCTACGTGTTACTGTGTCCCCACGCAAGCCTTCCAAAGGACCGTGTTCTTTTGAACCCTGGAACTTCTTCGAGAGATACAAAATAAAAATATTTTTGATTTATTATTAAAAAATAAACTATTCATTTTAAGTCAATATGTGATTTTTGAACTAAACTTTCTGGACTTTGGTAAATAAAATTGTTAATATTTTTTTATTATAAATTACGTAATCTATTTATTTGATTTTCCATATAAACACAATATGCTTATAAGGCATTTTAAATTAATTTACGATAAAGTTTAAAAGCAATATGTTTTTAAAAACATCTTGCTTTTTTGCAAATGCTATTACATATATTATTAAACTATATTATTACTAAACATATTATTTTGATAAAAATAGGCTCTATTTACATAATATTACTAACGAATTCTAAATTACATAAAAAGTAAGTTGTTTCGTCTATTGTAAAAAAAAAACATATATAAACTCATAAGATTGGTACGTTACGTACGTTACGACTTAAATAAGGATGCAAGACAAATCTAAGCTAAAAAATAATAATACTCTAATACTCTGGATTCTTTATTCTTTATATTTTTTTACAATTTATTAAAGTCTGTCAGACAAAGCCATAGCCATATTTGTACTTACTTATTATAAAAGACAGCAGATCACTTTTTAATAATATATTAAAGAAACTTATTACTCTGAAACTGTTCATAGAAATTGAAATAAGTCTGTTCAATATTTTTGACTGGTATATTCCATCCATGAACTAAATGTGCCAAGTGTAATATGTAAGTTGTAACGAGTAATGTTAATATATAAATAAATACGTGAGTATATGACTTTAACAAACATCCTTTTGGAAACTGTAAGTGATTTACTTTTTTACTAGACAAGCTCACACGGGTTTTCAAATGTGTAAATAAGTAATTAGCTTAAAAACACTAAGAGATTTAAAATTTTTATAATTTAATAAATACATTTATTGAATAAACAAAAACATAATATTGTAAAAAGATTAAATATTATATATATATAAAGAAAATATTGAAATAAAATTAAAATTAATTTATTGCCATTATAGTCGTCCTGCCAAAGCCATTAAATTAAACATACTAATAATTGAATTGATATCAAATATAATATTTTTTTTTACATTCATTCATACTAGATAGTTGATACAGATGAAGCAAATTAAAGTGTGCTTAAAGCGTTTGGTTCATATGGTCTTTAAGCGGCTTAGCATAGCTGGGTATTTAGAGATAACCTAGTGTCATGACACTCCGATCTCTACATTCCGTCCGAATTAGAGACATTGCCTGTTGAGTGGCAGCATTCAACGCCGCGCTTTGTCATGTACCAGAGCGAAGAAATGAAAATAATTTAAATACAATTATACCAATCGTGTTTGCAGTCGCCGTCAGACGCTGTCTGACGCCACAATGGCGGTTGAATCCGTCAAACAATATGCAATACGTTTTTTAATAATTATATAATAATTGAAAGTAAATAGCTCTCCCTATTTACCTCATAAAATATCGGAAATATGAAAAGCATATTTAGAAAACGTGTATAAATTAGAATGCAGCGGGATGCGAACCCGAGCGCTTGGAAACCGTCCAAGCGCTCTGACCGCTAGGCCACGCGTTCAAATTTTTACACGTTGTCTAAATATTCTTTTCAATTTAATAAGTGTGTGTTTAACGCTTTAAAATGTAAAAAATATCGGAAATGTGTAAAGATAAAAAAATCCAACACACACGAATTACATTTTATATACAAATTGCTGCTTAATTTTACCAAATAGCACGGTAGTCAGAGAGAATGTAGAGTTAAGACATCTCTGTTCTCCACTTTCCGCTTTCGCTTTAACTTTGGTTAACATTTATTGTTTGTTTCATTTCAATTAGTTCATAAATAAAAAAGTTACAAAAGTTTTAATTATAAATTTAGGTAAAATACGCGGGTGGGTACAAAAACGAAATAGTTATAGTCGTGTAGTTTACGCAGGCGAAGCCACGAGCGGGTCGCTAGTAATTAAAGTTCGAGTGTCGATTAGGTTCATCGTGGTTACGGTTAGACGCTATCTCATTGTACCACGACTCACAAGGATCCATTGTAGATGCATTGTATGTAATAATTAAATAAATTAAGTATATAAATTTAATAATCGACCTGCCTTGTTGTATTTATTTCTGAAGACTTCACTTAGTAGTGATGTAAATAATTTATTTTGTTTTTACCACGTTACATAACGAATATATTTGTGATATTTACAAAATAATATTGAGACAACCACACTAGAGACAACTTTAATATTGAGGTAACACTTTAACCAAGTAAAACTGATTCATAAATGTCTTTATACGTTTTCATAATAATAATTAGACAATTATTTATTGACACGTAAATTAGTACTTTCTATGTACTTTTGTAATTTAAGAAAAACAAAGTGAGTTTATTGACCTACCAAGCTATGGTAGGTCAATAAACTCTTTTTTATTTATTTTGTGCTCTACAAGGTTAACTCAAGGTACTAAATACTCCGTAAACACAATCCTCAACGATGAAGCAGTATACATTTCATTTCATTTCGCCTTTACATAATATCTCCATCTAATGTCAAACTCGACATTCTAGCGATTGCCTTATTCAATTATGTCTTATATTAAGCTTCGGAATATATACTGTTAAAATATAATTAAACTGATAATTAAAGAATAAATAAATAGATAATAAAATAAAAAATAATAAATTAAAATAAAATAATTAAATATTGGAATTGCCACAATAGATATATACATAGTTCTTCCTTGTCTCACTGTGTCACTGACAGCCAATGTACAGTCGAAAATACTCCGCGTAAAAAACTGACATTTGAGCAAGCACTAATAGCCCAGAATACATTGTCCATTTTTATCATTTATTACTGACAAGCTAATTTATTGTGAACAGCTTCGTTTTTATGAGACGCCCAACTTATTCTGACAAAAATTGGTAATTGAGGTAGCTAACTGGAGTAGCAGGGTTGAAATATATTGATTTGATTCTCAATTGCTAGCTGATTTTAATTTTGCTAAATCTAACATAATTTTCTAAATTATTCGAACACATATTTGTTCTACTAAATGTATACTTTATTCAAAGAATCCGCCTACTCTCAATATGTATCGATAAGTAAGCTATAATAATAAATGATAACTTAACCAGCTTATTTTCTTTTTCTTGTTTAATTATTATTTATATTAGTTAAAAACTACATTGTCCTGCAAATTTCGTGGTACATTATCCCGGTCCTATGTTCATAGGTTGTAGTAGAAATAACTTTTTAGATTTCTAAAACTTCCAAGCAAACGGGGAAATTTACTTTTATTATATTTTACCTTATGCAGTCGAAACTACGGAATATAGTAGTGGAAACACGAAACATTTTATGGCAAGGCGTCAGTCGACGAAAACGAAGTCGTGTTCGACAACTCGTATTGTATATGGAACTACGGAAACCTGTATCACATTTTCTATTTGTTTCAATTATTTATGGAGCAATACCTATCAGACTATTTGGCAAAAACCAAAATGAAACGTTTTATGTCATGAAAAAAGATTTTTGAAAGTTTTATTTCACCGCTTTTTAACGAACCATACACAGAAATGGAAGGACTGAGGAAACGAAATATACAGAAAACAACCTAGTGTTACAAAAAACTTCGTTCTCCACTTTCCTCCCGAATACGCGACATTGTGTGATGAGTAAACTCAAAAAAAAAATTTTTTAAGGTAAAATTAATTTAATTAAATATATTACTCACCCTTAATACATGAATGTTTTAATCGATTGCAGAAAAATAGTTTAATAATTTTAAGTAATTGGAGTTAAATGAAAATAAACAAACGAAGTAAACAATTTGTACTATAACGACCACTCTCTATATGTGTCTTACTTTATCTGTACAATGCTCTTCACTGGGTCCATTATCATTTCTACAATTATAATAATAAACCAATAAAGGTTAAAATGCCATATCAGGGAAGTAAGTTTTCATTGGTCAGGGCATGTTTAAGATGGCCTTCTGCCCATTAGGGCGTAAAAAACATTTTTAGAAAACGTATATAAATTTGAACGCAGCAGAATTCGAACCCGCGCCTCTTGGAAATCGTCCAAGCGCTCTGGCCGCTAATCCACACGTTCAAAGTGTTTTTTCATATCCTAAGTGTGTGAATAATATGTTAAAACTATTAGGACGGTAGTTAATTTAAATTTAATTTCGCTACGGTGATCAAGTGTATTAGAATGAAACTATTGGCTAAATAATATATTATATTTCAGAAAAATATATATTTTAAAGGTTTTTATAATATTAGAGGCCATTGTAACGCAGTAGAGCAGAGTCTAATCGTAATAGCTTCGATAAATTATTCTCATTTTCTGCTAGTATAAGACAAAGCGCGGCGTTTGTCCGCCACCCAATACGCCTGTTTATTATTAAATTTTACTTTATCTTTTACTTTTAACAATTTACCAAAATAATTAATTACTAAGACACTCCGTTCTCCGTTTTGGATCCATTTGAAGTACATAAGATATTAAGGGGCGGGGGCAACGCCATACTGTCTGACCAAACCGGGAAAATTATAATAATTTAAATATAATGATACTGCTAGTGGAATTGGGACCCATTACCATCATATGCCAATAATGATACATGTCCCAGCACAATTATCTATTTGAGAGTACATATATGAAAAAGTCTTCCGTTACTGAGTGACAGACAACGCACTACCGTAAGTACTAGGCGTGGAAAGCTGAAATTGGGCATGTCCCTTAGTAAGAAAGCACTAATAGAGGATTTCTTGAAATTCCAATACGAACGGGAAACATCGAAATTTTACCCGTTTTGTTATAACGTTTTACAAACTTAAAATCGATTTTTTACGTTCCCACGTAAACGAAGGGTCAAGCGAAAAATGATTGGAATATCAAAGCACTAATAGCACTTGTAAAAAGCCATGCGTAAATATATATATTTTTTTAATAAATCTTCCAGACAGGGATGGTTGGCGTTGGTTTAAAATATTTGACATTAACAATAACAATATTTGACAATAAAATAAGTATATTTTTAATTTATTTTAATAATAGTAATAGACATATTTAGAAAAAGACATTTAGAAAACTTTAATGATAGTATTTTTTTATATCATTAAATGTTAAAACATTAATGGCACTGCTTACAAGAGGAAAATGATTCATTATCGCCGAGCGATATATTGAAATTAAAGCCATGAACTTTAATCACTCTTATCTGTTTATATATAGTCTAGTCATGAACTTTGGAGAGTCATTCTACCCTCGAATATCCAGAAATATTCACTTCACAAACATTAAATGAAATTAATGATTTTGGGTTAGAAAAAGACGTTTTCGCTCTATTTGTAGTTAAATTCACATAAACGTTGCAACAACAATTACTCTAAGTAGCCCTAAAAAATATCAAAAGAAAAATCTTTGAAAGTGACGGACTTCTCTACAATCTTTCTATCGCTATTTTGCTCCTTAAGGGGTAGAATTTTCACAATAGCTCGTATAGGTAAACATATTTACACATTTAGACTACTTATAAATAATTGAACACAGCGGGATTTGAAACCGCGCCTCTTGAAAGCCGATCAAGCGTTTTGACCGCTAAGCCATGCGTTTCAAATCCTGCTGCGATCAAATTTTTATACGTTTTCTAAATTTATATTTTTCAACGTTTTTATACGTTTTCTAAATAAAGTGCGTGAATAACACTTTAAAAAAAATGTTATAAAAGCTGATATAGGTTTTGCTTTTTTAGAAAAGGTAATAATCGGTAATGTAGGTAATCAATTTATATACTTTTTATAAAAATGTTATTCATATCTTAGTGTGTGAGTAACACTTTAATAAAAATAAAATAGATATTAACTTATTTTTCAGAAATAAAAATACATATAATATGTAACTTTAAAACTGGCGGACTTATATATAAACTTTCATTCCCTACTGCACTCCCTTAAGGTTTGAAAGTGCTACTCCGTAAAATAACCCGACCGACCAAAAAACATGCGTCTTTATTCAATAGTTTACGCTTGGCAATTACAAATCGGTCAGTCAGTTAATCAGGACTTCGGTTTTGATCAAATATCACTATTTAAAAAATAACGGTAAAGGGGTTTTATAAAAACCTTTAAAATACTATTTATTCATATTTTTTAACTATTAATATATTCAAATACATACATAGCACATATATATATACGTAGTTTGTTGTCGATATGGACTTTAAATGTAATAATAAATAAATAAAGTTAATAAAGACTATTATCAATGCAACGAACTGTACAGTGGTGAGATCCATATGGTAGAATGAATATTGTTTTAAGCCATAATGCACTTATGTATTATATAGAATCAACTGTCTTAGTTACGTCTAGTTTAAGTTACGTTTAAAAAGTTAATTCATTGTTTTGAATAGCTACGATCGAAGCCATGTTATTAAATTGCCGCCGTCATACAAAATTTATGACGTGATATATTTATATTATTTAAAAATCAAATCTTTAAACTTTTTGAAAATGAAAACTTTGCTAAAATGATTTATTATAACTATTTCCATATGATTTTTTTTTATTGTATTAGATTTAAGAATATAGTTGTAGGATCCTCGTTCGGGGAAAGATTATATTCGAATTATTTTTTCTACCAGCTCAATTCACCGTCGCCACTCATCACGCAATCTCTAATTCGAAAGAAAGAACTTCTAATACGGTAGTTATTTTATATTAAGTTTACTCTGCTATGTGGGAAAAGTATGAAGCTGAATAATATTAGCCTTGAATAGTAGAATCAGAAAAAAATTGAAGTTTCTTTATCACTATTCTTTAACATTTTATCATTAGTAACCAACCAACCAATCATTAGTAACCAAATAACCAACCAGTGTACCAAACACTGGTTGGTTTTTTTCCTAGTGGTCATGTGGAATTTACAAGTACTTATATAAAAGTGACGTGACTCTAGTTATTATATACTAAATTATTGAATAATATTCTACTTATTTTTAGGCTTTGATATTGAAATTTGATACAAGTATAACTGCAGGTTTACATCTGCATAGTTTTGACGTGGAATAACACAAAATGGGTCTATCAAGGTCTAAGAAGAGAAAGGTCCGAGATGTTACCAAATTAAACTAATTTACCCTAGAAAACCTAGTGTTAGAAGTCTCCGTGCGTTCTAGTATTCTTGGAAATTTTGTCGCCTTGAATAAACTTGTAAACTCCGAAAACCAGTAAAGAAGTCTTGTTCAAAAAGTGACCACAGGCCGCCAAAATGATAGAGCCTATTTCTAAAAATCGATTTGTTTAAGATGGTTTTGTCGAAAACATAGACTCAGTGATTGAATTTTTTTTTTAATTTTTAAGTTCAGGGTAGAAAAATATTGTAGCCATGGCAATTTGGCAACGGCTGATACTGATATAGTTTTTATTCTAAGGACTATATTTAAAATTGTATTTATTTCAATTCAAAATTCCTTTCTCATTCAGCACAAAATTTATATGTTCGGACAGAAAGAAGAAAAAAATTGTTCCCTTGGCAATAAAAAATTAAAAATGACTGGAAATATATAAAATATACCAAAGAACGATACACATATTTTATACATAAATTTAAAACAATACGTAATACAAACACGCCTGATTACAGCCACTATCTCGACCCCCCAACGATTTAATTCATGTCTAAACAAAACGCGCAAACAAGGATCGCAAACTTGCCTTATCTATTACCTGTATGCTGGCGGAAGATTTATTTTTGTTTATACGTTTATTTATGTCATAAATTCTTGGAAATTGTCAATTATAGAACTACACGAATATTTTCGTCTAGGTAGAAATCGAACTAATAGCCATCACTTTAGTCAGACTTAACTGACTCTGCTATGGTGTCAACAATACTTAAATATTGGTTTGCTTCTTTAATGTATTTCCTATATTTAACTTTCAGATTTCCAATGATCCATTTTACCTAACGAAAACTACGCTGTTACGTCGTACATATAGTTTCTAACATACTCGTATATGTTGAGTGTTAGGCGTGGCGGGAATAAGGCTGCGAAATAACACCGAAATTATTTAACCGTTTATTTAAGACTCCATTTAATAATTACACATAAACAATACAGAAACGCGAATCTCATATCGACTACAAACAGGAGGATCAATCGCGATAACTCTCTAAGTTGATTGTTACTGTTTTGGAGATCAGAAGAAGAGTGATCGACACATTAGAAATCCATCCCAATCGTGGCGATCACAATTTTTTTACATACTATGGCGGGGGTAAATAATTGTCTTAAGTCATAAACTGCCCATCTGTTTGGAAGGAAAAAATCCAACTTTAGAAATTGTGAGAATCTTGAGAGTTGTAAATAAAGCGATAACAAAAACACCAGAAAACAAAAGATGATTTTGAGAAATTGAAATTGTACGTAAGATCCCAAACAGATGGTTTGTTTGTAACTAATGTGATAACCAAAAGCTCGAGAAAACAAAAGATGGTAAAACAAAGATACAAATAAAGAACAGAATTTTTTAAATTTCTGTTCTTCATTTAAAATTTATTGCAGGGCAATTCCCCACATATAGATGAAGTCACTTGGCACATGATCAACAGTTATTTTGCGTCATAAGCAAACTTGACAAACTAACCTTAAACGTCTAATGGAAAAGTCCAAAAACGTTAGGAAAATAAATGATAAGAGATATGTGATTTACGTTCTAGATATTTGTAGATGTTATTGTATTATTATCACCCTTTTTTAATGAATCAATTGATTACATCAATCCATTTGTAACATTAAACGCTTAGTACATTGATTTTTTTTATATGGTCCTAAATTGTACGAAATCCAAAATAATAGAAAATAATTATTAAAAGCATAAAGAATAATAAGTATTATTATTTCAACCTAAGCTTCCGACGAAACTAATTCTAGTTGTGTCTATTATTTTTTTTTCTTTGCTTTCTTCTCTCTACTCCTTGTAGAAGGATCTGTAGAAGCATCGGCACGTTTGAATGTGTCTACAGTCCGTTGGGCTGGTCATCCCGAGATCGCGTTGTATGGTGGAGTTACGAACGTATCTCGGGGCCCCAGCGGCGGTGCGGAGGGCGACGTTCTCCACCCTTTGCAGGTTGAGTCTTGAGGTGGGTGTGGTGAGGGCGAACCAGGCCGGCGCAGCATACGTCAGGTGGGGCCTGACGTACGTCTTGACCAGCACGACCTTGGCTCTCAGATTCAGGTGGGACCTGAGCAGTGGCCGGATGAGATGGAGGGCGACCTTTGCTGCGTGGGTCGCCTTTTTGGCGTGATAGGTCATGGTTAGACGAGCGTCGATGATCACCCCCAAGTAGGTGGCTTCTCGTCTCCAATCGATGCTGGTGCCCTGGAGCGGCGGAGGATACCTCCGCTGACCCCTGAACACCACCGCCTGGGTCTTGGTGATGTTGAGGATCAGCCTCCACTCCGCCAACTAGTTGGGCAGCAAATCCGAGGTGCGCTGGAGGTATATTGTCGCTTGTTTGGTGTTCATCGATCTCGTCATGAGGGCGATGTCGTCCGCGTAGAGCGCCAGTGATGTTCTCTCAGTCAGTGGGATGTCATCCGTGTAAGTGTAGTACAGCACCGGGGAAGAGCACGCTTCCCTGTGGTACCCCAGCTGTGATGGGACGGGTTGATGAGATCTCCCTGTCCACCCTGACCGAGAAGCTCCGGCCATCGAGGAATGTGTCTATTAGCAATATCGTAGTGACTTTTAAAGGGAAATCCCGAGAAAGAATTCGGTCTTGTGTAACTTTACAAAAAATATCTGATTTGTTGCCTGTTTATTTCAATCAAGATGAAGATAATTTTATTGATGATGATATTTACTAACAAAATCAATTATTCTTGCTTTTTCACACATTTTTCCTGCATAACACTCCGTTCTCTACTTTGTCTGAAATCGAGACATTGCGTGTTAATTGGCGGAACTCAACACCGCGTTCATTAATCATTCCTTCGGGCGTGGATCGACCTCACAACCAACGACGTTTGCAGTCAGTAGCACCACTTCCACTATGCCACGATGGTCGCAGTTCAAATAAATAAAAAACCAAGCAGAGGAGAACACGTATAACCAGTATGAAATTAATAATAATTTCCAATGAAACGCTTATTTATTCAGAAAATAAAATCATATTAATAATCTCTATAACTATAGGAAATTGTAAATACAAATATACAAGGGGAAACCATACGGTTATTTTTAGATTAAATGTAAATATTTATTAAATATACACGCGACGAGTAATGTTTAGAGACGGTTTCACATATTTACACATATACAGAATGCTAATATAGTTTTTATCCCTAATATGCTTGCTTTTATATCGATAAAAAATATTATATATGATTAATTAATCGATTCATGGTTATATTAGGCAAAGTGTGACGTTAAGTTAGGTAAATCAATACAATATGGCCGACTGATTGATATTTCACGGTTTTATTTGTTTAGAGACCATCGTGGCACAGTGGAACAGCATCAGTGGCTGTGCGTGATGGTTGTGGGTCCGATCCCGGAAGGATAAATATGATTTGTGATTATATTTAAATTTATTTTTATGTCCTCGCCCTGGTAAGGACCTGCTCAAGGGATGGTGAGTTCCTCCACTCAACCATGAAGCCGCTGATTAATTGATAAATTAAATTTTTGCTTATAGAACTGTTTTTAACCACGAATTTTGGATAGTCAATTTTAAATGTTATAGGCTTTTAAGCATAGCTTGGTATTAAAATTTGAACGTAGCCTACTACGCCCAAATTTCTATGTAGATACCAAGTAGTGTATTTAACTTGATATATTTAGTCTGGCCATAAATACTGTTATAATTAAAGATAAACAAAGTATTACTTTTGAATTTCGAATGTTATTTTTATATGACTGCTCATTATGTTTTCTTATTTTCGCGTTAATAAATTGTAAAATATTTTGAGATATTAAAATGGGGTGAGGTGTGGAAGGAAACCCAATCGCTTTGATTACATTATATAAATTAGGTATGGTGCCACATACAGCTTTTTAAATCCTTCATACCCTTGGTATTAGTCGATTGTATAACGGGCTATTGATAGGTACTAAGAAACCTCCTCTGCTAGATAATACTGGATATCGAGCTATTGAATTGTCTTAATATAGTAGTAGTAATATACTTTTACATCCGAAGGATATCTCTCTAATGAAAGTATGTAATTGCAAACCCATAAAATAATATAATTCAATTAGTTTACAAATAATGTATTTTACCCATAAAAAAATTCTAAATCTTATATTGTGTTAATATTGAACTTTTTAAGTGTTTTAACCAAATCTAGGAATTTTCATTCAAACATACCTACAATGAAATTATTTTATACGTAAATGCTATAGGGTGTTTTATCTTTAACTTTAGCATATTGTAGAATTTGTATGGAATAATTAGTTAAAAATAGAACTTGCGAGATAGTAATATACTCTGAAAGTATATAAGATAGTATTTTGCAAAGATAGCTTATTAATAAGAAGTTTACCACAAAGGCATAAACTGCTACAATATCGTTTAATAATAAGTGTTACGTACGAAGATTTATTTTTAATTTAGGTAAGCTAACCATTATTAATAGTGTTAAATTAATTACTTATTTTTCATTTGCTGCTTGTTCATATTTTTTACCTAGAAAAAAAAAAGCAACAGTACTTAATGATTCAGAAAATATCTATTATATATTTCTTTGATAAAATTATTATAAGCTAAATATTGAATATTGAATATTGAGCTTTAAGTCTATTTAAAAGTTTTATTATCTGCATATTTAAAGGATAAAATGCAAGTAAAACCGGGATTGAATCTTAAGAGAGCGGAGATAGAGAAGGAGAAACCTTCTTACGCATCCACTGTTGAGGATGCACTCGATGCAACAGGTTAGTAAATAAAATTAAAAGCTTAAAAAATTTAATTAAAAGAAGTACCAGAAGAAGAAGTTACAGAGAACCTAGTATCAATATACTCCGTTCTCCACGTTCCGCCCTAATTTAAGATTTGCGTGTTGAATGACGGAACTCAACGCCGCGCTATGTCTTGTCAACAGAACAGAAAACAAAAATGATAAAAATATAATCATCTATTGGAAATCGTTTTGTGGAAATCGAACCCATAGCTATCTCGTTTTCAGTCAGAAGTGTGACAACACTGCGCCAAAATGACATTTATGGAATAAAATTGTTATTAGTTATAATTAAAACACATCCGAAAATTTTAAAACATTTTTAGAAAACGTAAAAATTTGAACGTCACGAAACCGTCCAACGGTTTCCAAGAGGCGCGGGCTCGAATCTCGCTGAATTTTTTTTATACGTTTTCTATAAATGTTTTTCAATTGCCTGTGTGCGAAAAAAAATTAAAAAATGTGTACAAGAACTGCATTTTGAAGGGCCCCTTAAGCTTATACTTGTGTCGCAAGTACCCCGAGCGTTGTATTTTGTATATTGTATGTTGTATCGCGTTTTACTCTCTCTACAATGCGATGCACCCACCGGAAATGCATGAAATGCTAACGAGTTTGTTCTCAGTTTCAATTTTTAAAAATAAAAGTCATTGCTTCAATTCCAATTATTTCCAGATTAAGATATTATTCTTAAATATAACCGTTCCCTAGGGTTAGGATCAAATCGATCTAAAACCATCACTAGTGCAGATGTAATAGATATTTCTTAAATGTGTAAGTTAACAGAAATATAAAATAAATATACATTTATTAATCGAATTTAATTTCTAGGTTTCGGTAAATACAACTTCGCGTTACTCCTGACATGTAGTTGGACGCTACAAGCGATGGGCATGGATTTGTTTGGGACCAGCTTCGTAGTCGCAGCGGCGGTGTGCGATTTGGAATTATCGATGCAACAGCGCGCTTTGCTTACCGCCACTCCACTTATTGGTATGTAATTATTTAGTGTTAAAAGTCATATTTATTGTACTTTTTTACAAGACAGACTTCTAACAGTAATAATAGTCCGGTGGTAAATTGTTTGACGTTCACAAAATCAAGCATGTAACTTTTTATTTTGAATGAAAATATTTGACTTTGACTTTTAAATACATTACTTTTTATATACGGAATTTGTAGAAACGTTATAAGCTGCATGCTTTACCCGCATACACGGCAAAGTGAACCTTATACTATACTTACACTCCGATCTCCGGAACAGGGAAGAGACAATAATTTAAATATCATCATTCCGTCATCGAGTGATAATCGATAATACAACCGTAACGGGTAGAGTAAATCAAAACCTTTTTTTTTTTATAATATATATGCTTGTAATAAATTTAGTTTTCTAAATGTAATCTTATAGTAAAAATACTATATTTTTATAATATAAATATTTAAGTATTATAAATATTAAATTAAAATAATAATTCAAGTATAGATATATATTTTTTTTTATCTGCAATTACAAATATGAAAAATCTCAAGATACATCAATAAACCTTATATGATATGGATATCGAAATTGGCTGAAAAGTTACTATTTTATTATTGAAAATTTGGCCTATTTAAAGGTAATTTCCCAAAGACATGTATTTCATTTTGAACCATTATGTGATACCTTAGAAGAAACATATTAAATTAGAAATTTGTGTAAATCCATTAATATTTGGACTAGGTTCATAGATATTTAAAAGACACCTTATTCTCATTATCTGGCATTGCGTGAGAGCCTTAAAAAATATTCGCCAACCTTCAATGATAAACGGCCGTTGAACCATCTTTTCCTGTGGCAGTGACAGTGCAGTCTTATCAAGTTTAAAATGTTTGGTTGTATATTTAATAATAGGTGAATAATATTATTGGGGTCTCATAGGAAAAATACCTAGGCCAAATTCTAATTTCAGGCGATTATTGTCATAAAATTAAAAAAAAACAAGAGTGATAGAAGTTCTGCACAAAGTCCCGTTTTTTTTAATTAATTCAAAAGTAAAGCTGTATGCTAATGTTCAACGTATGCTCCGTATAAATATGCAAACCAATGTCGTGTGTGTACGTATAAATATGCAAACCAATGTCCATGTGTACAAATATTTGGACAAGTCTTTTTGTTTTTAACTTTTTTTCCGTATATCAGGGTAGTCAGAAACAACCTATTGCCAAGACACTACATTTTCGACTTTCCGCTCTCATCAGAGAAATTACATATGGAATACTGTCTTACGAGAGCTTGTGAGCGTAAATAATTTAAAATTACACTAATCATATGTGATTATATTTCAACTATTTTCGTTTCCCTGGGTCTAATAAGATAAAGCGCGGCGTTTGGTTAAATTACTCAATACACAATGTCTCTAAAATTATGTGGTAAATTGAGAACGGAGTGTTTTACACTGCTCTTTTTTCTCCAAATATATTTATTCTTTTTCAGTACGACAAGAATATTTAAAAGTTAAATTATTAAACAATTTTCTTAGGTGTAGTCCTCGGTGCGCAACTATGGGGCTATGTATCGGACACAAAAGGAAGGCGGTTGACGTTGGTACTGTCCATGGCAGTGGGTTTCGTATTTGCAGCATGCAGCAGCTTCGCTCCAAACTGGAAGCTTATGGCGCTTTTGAAACTTATTTCGTCTGTATTGTGAGTGTGAAAGATTTTTTTTTATATGAAACGAGACTGTGATTTTTTCTGTATAAGTGGCATAATATGTTGAAGTTGGCATTAATATTGCTTATATTGCTTCTCTCTGCCTTTCAAATCCAGAGTACGGTCATTATTTTTTCAAAACAAAGTCCATATTTATTAATTAAAAACTCATGCATTGCCATTTTATGGCTAAATATAAAAATAATTCATTTTATTATCTGTCAATATTTATCGATATGTGTAGCTCGATCGATCGATCTTGAGAAGTATTTCTTAATATTTAAATAATTAATTAGTAAGTCTATTCAATTGGTAATTGACGTACTTAATTATATACAGTCGTTACTATTTCTAAGCGTTTTGTTTTAAAAATAAAGACCAACTATTTTTAAAGTAAATAATGATAAGGTGGGAAGATATGATTCACAAACATGTATATTTTGAACCTAGGTCCGGTATCTCATGTACATATCAATCATCAGATACCAACGTCAGTGCAACAACAAACAAAACGTAAAAACGTCATACAATTTTTTTGTATTAAAACGCTTTAATTGGCTTTACCTGTAATGTATTAGTCAATCAATCGATCAATTTAAAAAAATCTGGCATCTTTTTTTTGAGGCCATAGTGGCACAGCGCAAATTTCCGCTAATGGTAACTGAGAAAACGCAATTTTTGTTTGGCTAAATTAATTACCACAAATACACAATGGTTTTACCGTATACCGTATACAAACTTTAATAGGAATATGTATTCGTCAATTAATATTAATAATCTGTTAAAATTAATTATCAAATCTTAATTACGTACGCGTGACGTCGCCATCTTGCTAAGTAAATGTCACTGCGATAACATACCAGTCTATTTAGTTACATCAGCCTGAGAATCTAAATAATTATTTTAGATTTTAAAAACAAATATGTTTGGGAAAATACGCTGATTGTATATAACGTATGTGAAATGTTAGAATTTAGCTGTCCTCTTCTTTAAACAAGAGTATATACAATGTCTAGAAGAAATCTGAATTGAGCCCTGATGAAAATAAGAATTAAATTACCCTGTCATAATTCACATCGTCTAACGTTTTGTATACAATAAAATACGATATTTGTAAAAATAATTACATTTTTTGTTTTGCAGCGTTTTTTCGCATAGTATTATAGTTAGAGAAAACCTATTGTCGAGACACTCCCTTCTCTGCTTTCCGCCTAAATTGTAGTTGGAGATCCAGAGAGGAGAAATGAAATTTAATTTTAATATCCACCGAATG
The DNA here is from genome assembly GCA_038994665.1 of Podotricha telesiphe. Classification (NCBI taxonomy): domain Eukaryota; kingdom Metazoa; phylum Arthropoda; class Insecta; order Lepidoptera; family Nymphalidae; genus Podotricha; species Podotricha telesiphe. The sequence continues at coordinate 343,487 of JAOYRR010000097.1, forward strand.
GGAATTGAACCCACAATCATCATGTGTACACTCAGACGTCACTGCACCACGATGGATGAATGTTTTGTATGAATTAAATGTTTGTTTTTAGTACATCCGCTAGCAACTCGGCTGCATACACACTGTTAGGAGAGAGCTGTTCCGCACGCGCGCGAGGCCGCTCAATGCTGTTATGCAATTGCGCGTTAATGTGCTCGCAGGCTACGGTTGCTCGTAAGTATAGAAATTACATGTTTATAAAATATGTATCTCATCATCTAGTTTTTTCTTAGTTACAATCCTGAAATTATTATACAGCCTCACTATAATTAAACTTTAATCCTTATCTAAAAACGAAATCTAGTACTAACACAATTTTTATATTGTCATATTTATTTTTCAGTTTTCGCATATCCAATCCTACCTCTAAACTTTGCCTATTGGATCGAGTTCCTTGGTATTGAGTACAGGCCATGGCGTCTGCTCGCCTTGGTTATGTCCATACCTTGCGCGGCGACTGCTATCCTCCTGCGATTCTTCCACGAAAGCCCCAAGTTCCTGATATCACAGGGCCAACACGAAAAAGCTTTAGAAGTCCTAAAGAAAATCTATGCCTGTAATTCGGGAGACGAAGCTGATAACTTTCATGTAAGTAGATCTTAGAGGTTTTTTTTACGTTTTGTGGCTTAGACACGGGAAACCTGGGTTCTATTAATTGATTTTCTAATTTTTTTGAAACATTTATTGTTAGATCACTAAACTGACAGACGAGTCAGATCAGAAAGACAATCAGGAGTCATTCTTCAAAGCAATATGGCAACAAACAGCTGCTTTGCTAAAGCCGCCTCTACTCAAAGTCACACTCAAACTCTTCTATCTCGTCATCATAATTTACATGACGTAAGTAATCAATCCTTAAGCCTTCTTCAAAAAATTAATGATGTTAAAATGTATTTTCATCATGTCCTATATTTTATGGACCAGGTGGAACGAACCAAGTGATACGTTGTTTTGTATAAATAGAATTTGTTGAATGGATTGTTTTGTTTGTGGATTGTTTTCAAATATATACATGAATGTCCTAAGACGCCACTGCCATTTAAACATTATAGGCGCTAAAACCAGATAAAAATGAAATAATCGTACATACTGTACATTGCCATTTTACTTGTCACGTTTTGTGTCACATTTTACAAATGTTAATGTTGATTAGAAAAAATATTTTTTGATAGAGTACATCGTAAATTACAGAGGCAGCGGCTTCATTCTGTGGCTACCATACATAATGAACAACTTATTCGTGGTCCTCGCGACGGGAGCGGGCGAAGGCATGAATCTCTGCACTGTCATCCGGTACTCTACTGATGCCAGCGCACTGACTGGGAATCATACAGTACGCCTTTAGATATTTTTCAAACATTTAATTAGATTTTCATAGAATTGTTTGCTTATCATTTCTCACTTAGAGAACGTTGCCAGCGTAGAGATGGACATCAGTTTCACTTACTACTTTCCCGCATAGTCAGAGAGCATCGGTCAGAAACCTTTTTTTCACGTGTGGTAATCCGTTATGGATACCCGTCCGATTATGTACTCGCGGGAGCTCGCTAGGCACGTGGCGGAGTCAGTCAGAGAGAACCTAGTGACATACCGTTGTCCACTTTCCGCCCGAATCTGAGATATTGCATGTGAAGTTGCAGAACATAACGCCGCGTTTGTCTTAGGTACTAGAGCGAAGAAATTAAATAAATAAATAAACAGTGGAGTCGCCAATTTACAGCCACTGCGCCACGATGGCCTCGATGAAATGAATATCACATTTTGTCTAACCATATCAAGGAAAGTCTATATTTTACATATAAAACAATTGAATGCTACTCCTCTAACAAATTACCCAAATTAGCTTTAAAAGGCTTTGTTTTCATATCTGATAAATATCCTTCTAAGTCTTCCGGATAATAATTAAATATTATCTGGAAGACTAATATTTATCATTTAATATTTTAGATGCTCACGGAAGCTTGTGATGACAAGATACAAGACACCACGCTAATGTCAGCAATGCTGTATGGAGCTCTCGCTTGTTCTATGAATCTGGTGTTATCACTTACGTGCGGGTCTAGGAAAAAGATCGGCATGATGGGCATTTTAACTGTAAGCATGAAATATATACCTACCCAATATATTTATAATTTTTAGCATAAACGTATTATAAAAGGTATTTTTATTTTCGTGGAATGATATAGTAATAATGTTTTTAACTTTGTCTATAATTTTTTTTTTGTTTTAATTCCAGTGCACATTGTTATTCAATTTATATCTTGAAATAAAAACGAATTAGGATTTTCAATTTTAATTCCAAAGGAAAATCGACTAATAATTTATTTTAAAATCCCATTTTTTAACACATTCAATCACATTTATCATAGTCTCATTGTTATATCACAGGTATCAGGACTAGCAGCAATTCTTCTGAACGTGGTACCGGTTCCGTTAGCAGGAGGAATTTTCTTCTTCGTGTTCCTTCTGTGTGCGCTCTCCATGGGCATTCTCAGCGTATACTTCGTGGAACTGTATCCAACATCGTTAAGGTAAATGATTTTTAGTTTTATTTTAATACTAGCGACACGCTCGCGGCTTCGCCTGCGTAAACTGTATCACTACGTTAATTAGTTTTTTCGCCCGCAATAAACTTTGCTTAAATTTATAATTTAAATGGCTGTATTAATAACTTATTTAATTATGCACCGATTGAAGTGAACACTGATGTTAAGGGGCCTTTACCACAATACAATAGTCAAAAGTGCATTTAAATTGCTTCAGCCGTTTTTGATATTAGCGTGTACAAACAAACAGAGAAGAAAATTCTATTTTATAGAAAAATGTCCCTAAAAACCATATACCTTCTACCATGTACAAACAGCGATCAGTTACATTTTTACTATACGCTTTTTCCTATATATCAAGGTACTATGTAGTCAGACAGAAAATAGTGTCTAGACACTCCGTTCTCCACTTTATGCCCAAAATCTAGAAATCACGTGTTGAATAGCGCAAGTCAACGTCGATTATGCTCAATTTTGGATCAGTAATAAAAAAAATATTTAAACACAATTCCTATAAGGTGTGTGATAATAATATTGATTAATCAAAATTAAAAGTCATTGGCAATTTTCATCAGTCAATAAAGCAGTAGAAATTACAGAACTGAATTTATCATTAGATTATTTGCACTTCTTTTTAAGTAAGTAAATATAGAACGAACTTTACACTTAAGAAGTCATTTTGTTGCAGTGAAATAGTCTGTGACTGTAAGCACACTGGTTATGGGTTCGATTCTCACTCGTCTAAAATGGATATATAACAAATTTAAATAAGTTTCATTTCTCTGTTTTGGTGAGAAAAAATGCAACGTTAAGTTCCGCCACTCAACACGCATTGTCTCGAATCAGGAGGAAAGCCGAGATAGGAGTTTCACGGCACCAGGTACTCTCCACCTACCATTCTATGCGGTTAAAATAATACAGGAACTATTATTTGGCTCACAGAGGCATGGCGTCCTGTCTGTCAGTTATGTTGGGGAGGTCGAGCGCGTTTCTGGGCGTCAATGCCATCGGCCCTCTCATCACTGCCAACTGTGAAGCCACGTTTTACGCCTGGTCTGCACTTTTGCTCAGTAAGTATATACGTCTATAGATTAAGTATTTTGGTGTATGGGACTCTGTTCTGAGACAGCATGGCTGTAAATTAAAAAAAATATGCGTGAAATAATAGTTTATGGTTTTTTTAATTGTGTGCTGGCAAGTTTCGTCTTTTGAATGATCATGTAAAATAATTACATTATTTTAAAGTACAAAGGTATAACATTGACGACTTCAATGATGCTATATATTTCTGATAACTGACCTATACTTATACTTATGAGATTTTTAGTAGATATTAGGTAGATTACTATAGTAATGAAATAAGTACTTTTCTTACAGGTGCAGTTGTTTTTGCTTGGTTCTACCTGCCTAAAGATAAAAAACCAAACCAATGAACGTAAAATGCCCCAACTACTGTGATAATTAAATGAAGAGATGAGTCTTAGTATGGATCTCCAAAGATAATCTACGGATATTAATAGTTACTGTTACCCGTATAACTTTAAATTATATAAATAAGCATATTGTTAAAGTTTTCTGCGACACGAGGGCAATGTAAGGGGAGTGTTTCGAGATTTATCACAGCATTGTTCTCAAATCTAATTAGTTCCCAAGTAAAGATATTTTGTGTTGGATAAGTAAATATGAAGTTATTATGGCTTCTACATTCTTTGTCAAGCGATTATATTATACTTTGCATAGCAAAAAATTAAGTTACTGAGATGCTTACATGAAAAATTCTAACAGCTATAATATATAGTAATTTTGTCCTGACGTGATGTAAACTTCTATGTGGGGTTGACAAGAGCACATTATACACAAAAAAAAGCATTGAAATATGTTATTCTTTATTTCAATGTACGTACAATATAGTGAATTTAAATGTAAATATTTCATTCCATTCTTGTCTGAAAGTGTCTTACACTTTAATAATTTACAGTTTCTAAGCATATTTTATTTGTATGTGTATATTTTGTGTTTTTTTAACTTCAAGCCTTTCCCACATAGCAGAGTAGTCAGAGAGAACCTAGTGTCAAGACTCTCCGTTCTCCACTTTCCGCCTGAATTCGAGATATTGGATGTTAAGTGTTGGTACTGAACGCCGCGATTTGTCTTAGGTACCAGAGCGGAAATATCTCAATATAATTATTGTCCCGAGTGGAAATCGAACCCACAACCAATCACGTTTAAAGTCAGGCATTATCCCTCTACGCCACGATGGCCTTTATATTATGTACTTGCATATTTGTACATAATATATGTAAATATAAATAATTTAGAGCGTAAGTTAGTATTAAGTAAAATTTCTTTAAAATAGAAATGTACTGAAATCGATTTTGCAGGGTAATAAAAAAACGTACTGTAACACATTAACACAATAAATGTATTGAATTTTAATATTTGTTTCATTTGTGTAATAAAACATAAAATAATTGAAAATAAGCAATTTTTCAGATAAAACCTATTCAAAATAATGTATATTTTGGACTTACACTGGTTTATTGAGTTTTAAAAAAAAAACCATAACCCATACAAATTAGTATAACCCATACATATTATTAAAAAATTGAATGTATTCTCAAAAAGAATACGTTTTCAGCCAGATTTGAACCCACAACTAACATCCCAATGCGCTAAGTGAGAGGTGAGTGATAATATCAGAAAAATGCGCATCGTACTGAAGCAGTTTTGATACTACCGTACATCGATTAAAACCTAAATCGCAGATAGAAATACAAGGATTATTTAAGTGCGAACCTCACGTCAGATACACGTGGTTTCTTGATAGTAAATAAGGAATAAAAACAAAATATTACTAAATTTCATAGTAATTTAAATAAAATTGTGCAGTTTTAAAATGATTGATTCGCATGACAACAAGGTCACTTTTGAAGAAGCCCTCAATAAAGCAGGTGAGAAGTTCTGTAACACATTTTTTTATAATTAATTTTTGTTCTTTTAATAGCTTAATATTTTAAAATGTTCCAGGTTTTTTTTTATTTGGAATTTTAATGTATTCAAATAATAATAAAACTATTTAATTATATTTATTTTTGAAGTAAAAACTTCTTGGGCAACGTTGGCCATTTTTTGAGTTAAGAATAATTTAACCATTTTTAAAGTGTTATTTCCACATTTAGGATATGGAAACATTTTCTTTTTTTGGAAAGCATGACTTAGCGGTCTGAGCGATTGATTGAACGGTTTGCAAGAGGTGCGGCTTCGAGTCCCGCTGCGTTAAAATATATATACGTTTTCTAAAGATGAAAAATGAAATCCAATTTTTCGATTAGTTATTTATAATACTCTAAATATTTCCCGCACAAATAAAAAGAGTTCACTATTTATAATATATTTACTACAACTTTTATTAATTATGACACAAACTATAACAGGACTTTTCAGTTTTTTTTTGACAAAAGCTAAATATTGACGTTTTTTCTTTTCCTAGAATGTCTAAGTAATGTTGGTTATAAGCGCCGTGTTAGTACATAGTACTAGGTACTCTATTCCAGTTTCTAGTACGGCTGCAGTCAGCAAAGCTGCTGGCCTTGTGTGATTCAACATTTGTACTTCACTTTCTATGAATAGTCGCTAGGGCTCTTCTCACTTTGGTTGTAAAAGTAGCATATAGATTAATTAGAGGTTTATGGCGATAATAGCGGACTATAATAGTTACACAGTAGATGTAACCCGCGTTGTTTGTGAGGAATGTAAAATATCGTTTTCTTGTACCCCTAAAAAAGAGGAAATACAGTCTTAGAGTTGCCATGTACTCCCCAGGGAATTTGTGATAGGTGGTGGATTCGATTACCACTAAGAGGAATAATTATAATTTTATTTTTAATTTGTCTTTTTCTGATTACTAAGCGTGAAGCTGCGTGCGAGCGTGTTTGCGTGTGTGCATGCGTGCGTGCGTGCGTGCGTGCGTGCGTGCGTGCGAGCGTGCGTGCGTGCGTGCGTGCGTGCGTGCGTGCCTGCGTGCGTGCGTGCGTGCGTGCGGCGTGTGCGGTGTGTATAATGTAGTAAATATAAAAAAACATTTCACAAATAATTAAACGAATAGATGTTATTAGAAATATTTTTTATTAAATCACCTAATCAGAGTACATAAAATAGAAATTGATTTCAAGGAAATATGCTCAGGATTAGTAATTCTATTTTAACGGTGTAAATTGTGTAATTATTGGCGGTAATTACTTATCCAACTGTACATTGCCTTAGGCCAAGTAAATATAATGTAAAAGGTACCTTTTACATAATATTTTCTGGAACTTATCTTGATGATATTTTAAATGAAATAATATAGCAATTATATTATTTACTTTATTTTTTTCACAATTACCACTTTATTACAACGACGCAAGCAATCATAGAGAGATATATTATTTTAAAGAGTGAAACAACTTTCACACAAGTTAGCCACATACCCCGAGTGCGCTTGTCATTTCTATTGTTTTATAATGTGAAAACCATAAGAAAGTATATTTGTAATATTCGTAATCTATCTGGCTTATACTGTACTTTTATAACGTTTTACCAATACCTTGAACGGAGTGTCTTGACACTAGGTTAGATAGCTAACTACCCTTTTAAAAAGCGTGGAGCTGAAAAACCCCCAATTCTAATAATATTATACATGTCGCAGCCAAATTGCTTAAATAGCTATATAAGTATAAATATACAAGCCTAGCCTCAAAAAAAAAGCTTGCTTAGATTTTTTTGTTTGACTGAAAAATCATCTTTAAAAGTAACCTTGCCAAGCGAACGTCAATTAATTCATTATTATTACGCTACATTATTACAAACAAAATATATATTATAATTTAAAAAAAAGTTTTTTTTATATAAATGGCCTGATTTTGCGATGACATGCAAAATAATCTGCCAGTGTCGTGTATAGTAGTTAAAACACGAAACAGACGAAGCAGTAAATTTTGTAGAATTATATAAATTGATGAAATATAAACGAATACTGGTCTACGGTACGGTACTGGTACGATAGACTGCTCTGGTTGAAACTATTAAAAAACTTTTTTTTTTCGTCTTGGTGACAAGACTTAACGCGGCGTTGAGTTCTGCCACTCAACACGCAATGTCTTGTATTCGGCCAGAAAGTGGTGAAGGCTTAATCTAGATGGACTAGCCTGAGCATTAGCCAGCCAGACTTAGCTGATAGCTGAATAGCTTGATAAGTCAGCTTGGCAATACGTAGGTACGTATCTCACTTTATTTTGTTTACTTTTCAGGTTTCGGGCTCTACAGCTACCTACTGATGTCCGTATCGGGTTTGGTAATTGTATCAGTGGTATTTGTAGCTTATGGCACTACCATTATAATCCCCACAAGTGCGTGTGAGTTACGCACGACTACAGCACAAAGAGGTATCTTGGCAGCAGCTCCACTTGTAGGTAAAGTGTATTTTAAAACAATATATAGTTAAGTTTTTTCAAAATCTTATAGTACTGTGCCCGAGACTTCGTCCGCGTGGAATTCTAAAATAAAAGTAGTCTAAGTTACTTCTTATTACGTCAATTATCTGCCAGTGAAAGTCCCGTCAAAATCGGTCCAGCCGTACCAAACAGACAGACAGAAAATATTTTGGTATATGTACCGTGAATACACACATATGCATTTATTAAAAAGCGGTTATTTCAATATATACAATTTTATCTATTTTTATAAATTGATATTGTTTTTTTTTGTTCATGTAGGATAGGGTTCAAATAATAACACGACAGGCTTCAATTTACAATAACATATAGGACAGTAATATGTATATAATCTCTATTAACGTATAACTTAGATTTTAAATCACTTGAAATTGGCATGTGTCGCATTCGACTCGAGTACAAGAGACGGCGGTCAACCTCATTTTTTAGTGTCACCTTAGAAAATGTGCCTCTATCACAACAAAACTAAAGTGTTGCCAACAATATTTTCGTGTATTTACAGTATTATCTGAGTACATAGACTTTTGAGTATTTCAAGTTTTTTTTTATTACACAGTAATTATTTTATACATTAACTGCTCATGACATAACTTTACTACCGTATATAAAATGGGACATAGGGGAAGACCATAGATATATAAGTAGAATCCGAGAAAAATAATGAATAAATTACATATGTATCTAGTTAAATTGGAGAACGGAAAAAAAATGTATGAAAGAATAAAAATATATATTATGTTATAAGTTTACATTATCGAGCTCTAAAAGAAGCAGAAAACAAAAAGTTTTTAATACTCTTTTTAGTAATTTAACTTTTAAAACCTTTTTTCCATGTTAATTTCAGGCTTTATTTTGGGTGCGGTATTATGGGGATACCTAGCAGACGTGTTTGGCAGGAGGTACACTCTTCTCATATCTTTACTGTCGGCGGCAGCTGTCAATGCATTAGCAAGTATATCCGTTAACTGGATTATGCTAATGACATTGCAATTTATTGCTACTTTACTGTAAGTTAATCTTATATAAAGTAAGTATTTACAAAATTTTCTGTCGTTTAATTCGACCAAATTAGTGGCCTGTCATTTGTTTCTATAATTTTTTTTATTAATTTCACACTTTTTTCACGCATAGCAAGGTAGTCAGAGAGAATCTAGAGTCATAACACTTCGTTCTTAACTTTTCAACCAAATCCAAGACATTGCGTGTTGAGTGGCGGAACTGAGACCCGCGTTGTGTCTTGTCACCAGAATGAAGAAATTAAAGTATTTTAAATACACGAACCCAAAACCATTACGTATACACTCGCAGTAATCGCATTAACTTATTAAATAAGCGAAAATATATGTTATATATCAAAAATATAATATCCATTTAGTGTGTTTTTAAATATTATACAGAATATTTAGTTCAAAAATGCTATTTACAGTGACAGAGGTACTATTAGTGATTTATTTTTACATTTTGAAGTTTTATTAGAAAAACTTAAATTTAAAAATCTTTAAATCTTAAATTTAAAAACTTTAAATCTTAAATTTAAAAAGCAATTATATAAACTCGTATAATGGACCCAATTACCTTACCAGGATGACAAGTATAACGAGAAATAAATTTAAAACGTTTTGCTCTTATTAATTTCTTTTAATTGTTTTTTATTATTTATATTAATTTGCTATTCTAGTGCATCGGGCCATTACTCACAAGCTATGACAATCCTGAGCGAGAGTGTTCCTATGGCAAAGCGTAACGTCGTTGTATTGCTAGTGGGTAGCGTTTTCTTACTGGCTCAAGGAATTATGGCAGGTAATAATTAAACAAATTGTTTATTTAAAAAGAAATAATTATAGGTTTTTTTTAAAGTGCTAATCGCACAATAACGGCATTTAAAATATTTTTTAGAAAACGTATAAAAATTTTAAGGCATCGAAATCCCTTTGCTACTTTCAAATTTGCAAGTTCATATAAGTTCAAGAAAATGTTTTTCAATTTATGTATGTATATTTGTATGTATGCACATGCATGCATATTTTCATTAATTATATTAGATAGCGTACTCTCTCTAGAACAGAGAATAAGAGTAGCCAGAAAAACTCACTCTGTAGTCACTCTGAACTCCACTTTTGCGTTACTTTTTTTAAGTATAAACATTTCCTCAGTAAGAATCAACATCACAACTATGAGGACAGCCTAAATATTTCATATATTTTACTTTTGCAATTGAATAATTAGTTCTATATAGTGTTATGTGTCCAAAACTATTAATAATTTATATAACATAATATAATACTGTTTAAGTATTAGCTATACCAATCATCCCCTTGACTTTCTCTATCGAGCTGCCAAGCTTGGGTATCCACTGGAGCTCTTGGAGAACTCTTCTGTTGGTCTACTCTACACCAAGTATTATTTCTGCTATATGGTTATACTTCATGCACGAGAGCCCAAAGTTCCTATTCTCAAAAGGTCAGGACACCGAAGCTATAGCTATTCTAAAGAAAATTCATCGGCTAAACCATTTAGGCTCAAAAGAGGAATTTGATGTAAGTTTAACTGTGGTTTATTACTTAAGTAGTTAGTAATTTTATTAATTCGTTCCGTCTTTAATTATTATCTTCATTAATCTCTGTTCTCTGTTCATGATATGAAAATAACCGCTTTTTACTAAATGCATATATATTTACACGTTACATATACCAAAATAATACTTTTTTTACAATTTTTGTCTGTCTGTCTGTTTGTTTCGGCCAATCTCGTGCGGGGCCAATTTTGACGAGAGTTTTACTGGCAGATAGCTAATGTAATAAGGAGCAACTTAGTCTACTTGTAGTATACAGTTCCACGCGAAAGAAGTCGTGGGGACAGATATTATTATTAAGTTTGGATAAGGCTTATGTCGCAAGACAACCTGACCAATTTTAATGTTATTTATACTAAAATTTTAAACGAAATGTATCAAAACAAAACATGGATGAATTTAGAATAATTTTACTAATAATAGTAGTCAAAATAATTGAAAGATGTACTAGTATTATTTTAAGTCTTAAGTGTACCATATAAATACAATGGTTTAATGTGTAACAAATTGGTACACACAGAATAATCCCTATTTTATATTATTTATTGTTAGTTAAGTTGATATAATACCCTCAATAATATTTTTAAGCCTACACACCCAAACAGATTACGACAAGCGGAAAAAAATTGTATATATGTATATAACTTTCGCCTTAATAAACAATATTATAAAATATATAGCGTATACTTTTATTCTATATGTTATTTTTTCTTGTTTCAGATAAATAATATTGAATTAGAAACTGCAAAAACAACTGCACCAAGTTCTATTAAAGAACAATTTCTACCTATGTTCAGAGCGCCATTGCTAAAGAACACAATAATTATCACAACACTCTTCGTAGTTCAACAGTTGAGTAATATTTTGAAAGCCAGAAGTATTTTAGTAATATGTTTTTATTCTTTTAAAGTGATATATATATCGTACGTTAAATAATAAATATATATATAAATATATATAGTAGGGTTTATTTAAGTTTGTCCGTGGCATCAGCTAGAGGCTCGAGGAGAGCTCGAGGAGAGACAGAGAGGAGAGGTCGAAGAGAAACACAGTTTGTATACGGTATTGGTATACGGGTGGCCTACATTTGCCAGTTCGGAGTCCCACATAACCACGTCCGATTCCCCAATCGGGCTGATATCCGTAACGCATTTCCTCACGTTAAAAAAAGTGTATATTTAAGCGAGATTTTTTGCTATACTTATCATAAATACCTACATTGTTCTTTTTTTTACGCTAGTAAATACATGCTATCGCTAAAATGTTTGATTAGTTTATTGTTTTAGTTTTTTCTACTTGTTTTAAGAACTGGGTCATTTCAATTGTGGTTGCCGACCATTGCTAACCAATTCGTAGAGATATTAAGCACAGGTGAGGGCTCGGAACTAACTCTTTGCGGTATTATTCAAAGCGGAATCAAAGGCGCTCCAGATGTAAGTGTAAAAGTATTCTTTATACTATTTCATCAGTTTCACGCATTTTCCCTAATAGCAGGGTAATCAGAGATAAACTAGTGTGAGGACACTTCGTTCTTATACCGTTCTGTCCGTCTGACTGTAAACGCGATTGGTTGTGGTTCGATTCCCCACTCGGGGGAATTAATATATTTAAATTATTTTCAATTCTCCGCTCTGGTATCAAAGATAAAGCGCAGCGTTGATTTGCCTCATTTAAAACGCAATGTCTCAACTTCAAGCAAAAAGTGAAGAACGGAGCGTTGTGTTCTGAGTGACTAGGATCTCTCTGACTACTGTAACAAGCTACTGAAAAAGCTGTAAAGTAAAATCATAATTGAATACTAAAATTTCTAATATTTTTTTAAGCTAAATGCTGTACCTTGTTCTTTGAATGTGACATCACTACTATTAGTTCTTGGAGTTGGCGCGATGCAGTCTGTAGCGAATGCACTTATCAGCTTAGTAAGTCAAGTATACATTGCAGTTTATTCGTTATTAAAATATAAAAATACTAGTGACCCGCTCGAGGCTGCGCCCCCATAAACTATAGCTGATTTATATTTTCGTAAAACAATGAAATTCCTAAAAAAATTAAAAAATATGGGAAAAAGTAGCATATGTTCATGGCAAGAATCAAATATATATATATTTATAATTTCATCACAATCCGTTCTGCGGTTGGCCGTGATGACGTCACACACAGACAGGCAGGCAGAGTTACTTTCGCATTAACAACATTGGTATGGATAATAAGTATGGATTGACGTAGGTAGCAGGGTTTTAGCTCGCGTTTTTTGGATACTGTCCAAATTATTCAAGTGTCCAAGAGACGCTGATTTGAACATTGCTACGTAGAAAATATACAATCCTGATTATTTAGATTTAGACTTAATAATGAAACATATATATATTAACTATCTTGTACTTTTTTCAGCATTACGGTCTTTCCCGTATAGCAAGGAAACAGAGAGATTCGACTACATTATATTTAAAATATTATCATTTTTCAATCTGGTTAAGCAAACGCGGCGTTAGGTACCGCGATCTTGCACGCAATATGATACAGGAGAAGAAAATGGTGCAACTTATATAAAATGATTCCTATACACCTTATATGAGGCTTATATATAAAAAAATAAAGCACTGTGCTTTACACGACGATGAGTTTCGCGACGTTGTGTATGGTTTTTATATCTTATATAGGCGATCGTGGCGTAATGGGATATCTTCTGACTGTAAACGCTGTTGGTTGTAAGTTCGATTTATGCTCTGGGAATTGAGTATATTAATTTTCATTACCCCGCCCTAGTATTTAAGCCAAAGTGCCATGAATTGCACCACTCAACACGCAATTTAAATCGTGATGTAAGTGCAATGTAACGCAATGTCGAATTCTGGCAAAAAGTGGAGAACGGAGTGTCTTGATACTAGGTTCTCCCTGACTACCTTACTATTAGGGAAAAAACTGTGCGTAAGCTGAAAAGTGATTTAACCATTCGTTTAAAGGTTGTCGACCGATTTGGCAGAAGAAACATGGTAATGCTCATAACATCGCTCTGCGGAACATGTGGTATCATGGTCAATCTAGCGCCCAGTGCAATTGGTAGCGCGGTCCTATTCTTTATCTTTCTTATTGGCATAGTAACTTTTGGACTGTACACCGCTATAACAGTTGCTTTATTCCCAACCTCCTTGAGGTAAGTTATAATTTTGAATAATTTGTGTTTCCCTTTACAATCCTACTAATATTATAAACGCGAAAGTTTGTGAGGATGTTTGTTACTCTTTCACGTAAAAACTACTGTATGGATTTTAATGAAACTTTACAATAATATAGCTTATACATCAGAATACCACATAGGCTACAAGAAAGATATTGTATGAATTGACCAAAATATCAAGTAAGTATCTTATGTTCAAGCCATTATAGCCAAAATAGTGAACCATTGTAGTCAATAAATTAATATTATGGTATATATATGCTAAATGTATATGTATACACGCTACATATACCAGAATATTATTTTTTACTATTTTTGTGTCTGTCAGTCTGTTTTTTTCCGGGTAATCTCTAGAACGGCTACACCAAATTTGACGGGGCTTTCACTGGCAAATAGCTGATGTAAGATCTCTACGCGGACAAAGTTGCGGGCACAGCTAGTAAATGCTAAATTAGTTGTTAATTAAACATTTAAGCTATATAGATTGAATTAAAGCTATTTTCTGATGCTAAGTTTAGTGGAGAACGAAGTGTCTTGCCATTAGGTTCTCTCTGACTACCCTACTATTAAGAAAAAGCGTAAAGCTTCATCTTGTGATACATACGATGGGCCTTGTAAAGATTAAAGACGTCAATTATTATCAAAATTTAAAAATAAAACAATGCTACTTCTATAATTTTTTGTGAATAATATATCTGTTTGAATAACCTTATCTAATGTTAGTATAGTATGTAGTTAGTGTAGTATGTAAGTTTTTTAGTTCTTTGTCGAGGACACATTTATATATTTTTTTTTTATTTGTTAACGGTCTAATTTACCAAATGCAACTTTTGGCTTATATCTTTAAATAAGTATTTGAGGTCATCGTGGCACAGCGTGGGACAGCGTCTTAATTTCAATTCTTAGTCACTTGATTGATTAAGTTAAAATAAATTTCGCTTACTTTCCTGGTTATGTAGAGCTCCGCGTTGTGTTTCGCCACTCAACTCGCATTGTTTTGATTTCGGGTGGAAAATTTGCAACTTTCTCTGCCATTGGCAGACCTACCATTGACCTACCAGAGGCAGAGGCTAGGCAGAGAGATCCAAGTGTTCAGACAATCCGTTCTCCATTTTCCGTTAATAATAACGATTTCTTTTATTAGTCTATCAATAAAACGACGGTTTATTTATTGTTACAGAGCGTTAGCTGTATCTTTTACAATGTCAGGGACTAGAATCGGAACATTTGCTTCAGTACAAATCCTCAACGTGTTGCTAGAAAGAAATTGCGAGGCAGGCTTCTATGTGTATTCAGCTCTTTTCGCATGTAAGTTTTATATAAATTATATATATATATATATTGTTTTTGCAGCTAGCAGATGAAAGTAGTGTCAATACATTCTGATCTCTACTTTTCGCCCCTTACTTAAATTAAGACATTGCATATTGAGCGGCGCAACTCAATACTGCGCTTTGTTTTAAATATCAGGGCTTGGAAATGATAATTATTTAAATATAATCATTCGACCGAGTGATAATCGAACCCGTAACCAGTTGCGTTTACAGTCAGATGGTGGCACACTGTGCCACAATGACCTTGGAATGGAATATGAATTTTAAATTTGTTGGTCGCTGTTTAGTAAATTTAATTTTTTTAACCAATTTAACTTTAATTCTGCAAGTCTGGTTGAAGTCGATCTTACTTAAAAATTTCACAGACTAATTAATTACTTAGTCACCATCCATTATAGAATTGTTAAATATTTCAGCGTCTGCTGTGATAGCAGCTTTTCTTGCCGACGACCGAAAACCTTCAGAAATTAAACCTGCCACGAGGAACGATAAAATATCTTAAATTAGTACAATATGAGAAACTATGTTTATTAAAATCTGTATAACATTTATACCAGAGAAATAAAATTAAAAAAAAATACCTTGTTACTTTATATTAAAAAAAACATTTATTTTATAGAAATAATACATACTATTAAGAGGTCCTTTATAAAATACGATAAAAGGATTATACATCAAATGTTACTGTACTTCTTAAATATCTTTTTAGTTACTAACTGACTAGATATTGCAACATTGTTTGTTTAAAGGGAAATTATTAAATTTTCCATGACTGATACATTAAAAGTGGGAGTTTAAGGTAGCGACAGCCTTCGGGCTTTTATAGTTCAGAAGCTGCTATTTAAAGATCAAAAGACGCTTGTGTATTACGCAAATCGTCAGGGCAGCAGGTATCCTGAAAGAAAACCTTAGAATGAAACTATTTTCCATAAGGTGTCAATGACAAGTTTCTATGTATTTTATAAATAATTTCAGAAATATGTAGTTATCTATGAGTACAACAGTCCAATTATCCTTAAATTTCCGACGTCAAGAAAACTAGCTCCCTACACAATTTTGCCGATATTTATGTCTTAGTAAAGTAGAGTCCCTTAGGCTTTATTATACTTAAAACCAAATTCTATCAACTCAAACTTTTGCAAATTTCTGATGAATAGCATCTAACAGATTCTTTGATGCCACAACGTCTGCTCGAGGTAAGCATATCTTAACTGATACATCTTGACAGCTTATTAACCTACCTTTCTTTTATGCATGTAAAATGGAATAGTATTTATCGGGCGCCTGAATAGATATCGTTAATAACAAATAAACACTATCTTAACGCGTAACGTATTTTTAGCAATCGTACTAAGTTTGGGGTATAAGCTCACATGGAGAATCAAAGGTAGTATAATTGTATGAACTGACAGACAAATGCCTTTTCAGTCTACCTATGACCAGAGACTGCTGTAAAATGTACGAAACGTATTATCAAAAATATGATCTCTGATACCAATATTTAGATAATAAGATTATACCAATCTTTGATACCAATATTTAGACACTAATTCCAAAATAGGAGCTATAACGCTACATTACAAAGCTTAAGGCGCAACATTAAAAAACTCTAAAAGGCAGCTAAAACAATCTAATAAAACAAAGGCTAAAATAAAGATCGTAACAAATAAATCTATCAATCTCTTAAAAATAGCATGGATTTTCTAAACATTGTAAATAATTATCGCACAAGGAAAAATGCCTACGTGATAAAAGAAATGATAAATATATTAATTATCTGCGATACGAGTAACAAACATAAATTCAAATAACACATACGTAAATCATAACAGATTATATATATTTTGCTTTTTAATTCTACGTCATTTGACATTGAGTAGATAAACAATATTTTAAGATCCAAGTCCAAGGTTTCAGATATCCATTCTTTTATGTGGAACTATAAAGCTTTTTACTAGCCGTCACACGTCAATGACATCATTATCGGTATTTTGAAAAAAACTAAAACTTTACCTAATTATGTTTGTAATTTTATAATTATTTTTTATGATGCGAGAGGAATTCTCAAACACTTCATCCAGTTAAAATAGTTTTACTTCAAAACGTGTAAAAATTGCGAAAACCAAGATCTTATGCACCGGCAGGGAACTGAACTTTATATATGATTAACCACCATGTTTCACTTTACATCTTAACACTGTCCTTCTTCGTCCCTACCTTTATCTTCTGTCTTTCTAACTTTCATATTAACACTGTACAAGTATACACAAATATTCCGCTAAGTTACCTTAAAATCCATAATCAACTATTTCAGATAAGCACATCCCGACGTTGAATATTGATCTGATAATTTTTTATTGTTAAAATAATTACACGATAAAGACAAAATTTTCACATAGTATTCAAATCACGCTAAACAGGTTAACACCTTAATCGTGAAGAGAATTAAATATATGTATATTGTATGAGATAGCTAATTCATATTACTTTCTTGTGGTTCATTATTACATAGTTAGAAAAATAAAAAAATTGTATTTATATAATATTTTATAATTTAAAAACATAATTATAATAAAAACAGTATAGTTTTGCAATGGCAGATTCAGATGACAACAAGGTTACCTTCGAGGAAGCCCTCAATAAAGCAGGTGAGAAGTTCCGTAAAACGCATATCTTTATGTAGATATTAGTTAGTTTATGTCCTCTTATAAAAAAAAAATTATACATAATAGTCGTCCTGTTTACGAGCGACTAATCGGCTAGTCGGCAAAAGTCATAATCATCATCAACATCTCTAAGATATATCATTTTGATATTTTTGAAAAAGAAAATATTTAGAAAACGTATAAGAATGTGAACGCAGCGAGATTTGAACCCGCGCCTCTTAAAAATCGTTCAGTTGGTTTTTTCAATTTCCTAAGTGTGCGAATAACACATTAAAAAATGTAAAAAAAAATTATATTTTTTATAGTTTTACAATTTTTAAAGGTAAAGACGAAGGCGTCTAAACTATTTTTATTATATTATATTTTTCTATATGTCATGATCATGATCGCTTCACTAATCGCCATCGTGAAGCAGTGGGACAATGACTGTAAAGGTGATTGTTTGTAGGTTCGATACCCATATCGAATAATAATTATATTTGAAATATATTCAATTCTCCTACTAGTACGGATCCTAAGACAAAACGCGGCGTAGAATTCTGCCACTAAACACGCTATGTCGCGACTTCGGTCGGCACTGGGTTATTTCTAACAACTCTGCTAGGGAAATTAAGTGAAAATAAAAAAAAATAACAAACAATTTGTGAGATCACATTTTATTCGTTAGTTTTAATAAATGCTTTCTTGACAATTGACATATTTAGAGTGACATATTCAGTTTATTTATTAACTTGCGATAAATTTACGCTATTTTATTTATTTTTTAGGGTATGGGCTCTACAGCTACCTACTGGTCGCCTTATCAGGTTTGGTGATTATATCGATGGTTTGCACTGCATATGGCACTACCATTATAATCCCCACAAGTGCGTGTGAGTTAGGCACTACTACTGCACAGAGAGGTATCTTGGCAGCAGCTCCACTTGTAGGTAAAGGCTTTATTAACTGAACAATAAATTATAAGTCATATTGATATTAAAATCATAAGAGAGACATTTTCAGATATAATTAAACGTAAAAAATATTGAACGTAGTGAAACTCACACCTACGCCGTTTACGTCCAATGGAAAATTTTAAACGCTTGTTACAACTTATTACTGTTGTAAGCATTTCTGTAGGGAGATTTTTTGAAACATATCATTTGCTTTCTATTTTTCTTGTTACTGAAATAATAATAAAAAATTCAACACACTAATTTTTAAGCAAACACGTTTCAAACATTCAATATAATAAATGCTATATAACAAAATATTTCATCAACTTCATTTAAGGAAAATAATGAATTCGCATCGTATCCGGGCACTTCTAATTATAGGCAGATCGGTCCGTTGTAAGTTAGTTAAATTAGCGTCATGTTTTTTTTAACTTCTTAATATTTATGATCCTGTTAATTTGGTTGGTCCTGTTCATCCTTATTGGTCTTGACAGCGACACCAGTGGGTTGAGGGAAGAGCTGCTACATAGCTGCTCTTGAGAGGGTATCGTCGGTCATAGCTACGCGCTGTAAGATTCCTTTGTTTATAATGGTGAAACTAATTTATATGGTGAAGCTAATAAAATATAAGGGATGTATTATCATTGAGACTTAATTAATACATATTATATTATATAATCAAAATAGTGCTAGTTCGTAGATTTTATGTAATAACAGATTATATTTTTTTCATGATTTGTGAAATTTATCTAATTTTTCAAGAATCTTATCTAGCAAGCCAAATATTGTGAAATGTTGGCAAATCCACTGTTATAACTAACTTAAACTTAAGAAATGTGTAATAATGGTTGGTTATAAGGATATTTTTCATATTCTAAGTGAAAAAAAAAGTCTTAAAAAAAAGCCACAAATTTAAAATATTCAAAATAACTCATATTTTGTCATAGAGACGGTGCGACGCTAGGTTCCGATACATAGATAGATCCCAATATATATTTCTAAAATGAGCAAAATAAGGAGAACAGAGTATACATTAACTTATCAGTATGTCTTTATGCGATAAACTCAAGTGTTATTTTATATTTCCATTTTTAAGGCTTAATTCTTGGTGGAGTATTATGGGGATACTGCGCAGACGTGTTTGGCAGGAGGCTCACTCTATTCATATCTTTGCTGTCAGCGGCAACTGTAAATGCACTAGCAAGTATATCCGTTAACTGGATTATGCTTATGATATTGCAATTTACTGCTACCTTATTGTAAGTGGATTACGTAATTAAATATTAAGTCATAATAGTTTAGTCTTGGCATATTTAGAATGTATGTTGTATGTTCCTATTACAAAATGGTAGAACGATCAAATTATTTAATTTGTATATAACCTATATTTAAAGTATAGTTTTATGCTTGACCAATTATGGTATTCATTTTTCTATAAGTACCTATTTGAAAAAAATAATAATAATAAATTAAATAGAAAATAGATTATAAGACTAAATGATTGATAAAACCTTTAAAACCTACAGAGTATTAATCAATAGATACATAGATAAAGATTAAAATCATATAACTAATATAGAATGAATTTTAAAACGTAAAGGCCATCGTGGCGCAGGGGGACAGTGGGATGAGCCTGACTGTTATTGCTATTAGTTGTGGGTTCGATTTGCATTCGGTGGAATGAACATAATTTAAATATTTTCATTTCTCTTCTCTGATGATCAAGACAATGGTGAGTTCCGCCTCTCAAAATTTCGGTGTTTCATTCGGGTGGAAAGTGCAGAACGGAGTTTCTTGACACTAGGTTCTCTCTGACGTGGAATGCCCTGGTATGTGGAATGATGCATGAAACTTATAAGACGTAATGAAATATGGTTTCATATGTAACCCTCACATTTTTTTTATATATATTTAGTTTAGGTTGCTATGCTTCATTAAAAATATATTTGTTTTACTATTTTTATTCAAGGGCATCTGGCCAGTACTCTCAAGCTATGACAATCTTGAGCGAGAGTGTTCCTATGGCAAAGCGTAACGTCGTTGTATTGCTAGTGGGTAGCATATTCTTACTGGCTCAAGGAATTATGGCAGGTAATAAAAAAAGATTAAATGTAATACATTTAATTTCATTTATATTATATTTTCTCCTTTAACACTTAAGTGCACATTTTTGCATTTAGTTTGTTAATATAAGATTATAGGCTTATAATAAATAATTAATATTTTACACACACGGTAAAAACTATTATAAATGCTTACTAGAAGTAACATACCACATACACAACACATCTTTATGACCTAGAACGATCCTTGTACATATAATTATTGTTTAAATAGATCAATTTTATAAAAATAGAATCTAAACCCACGAGGCCATCGTGAGGCCCTCGTGGCCTAATAATTGGGACCGCGTCTGATTGCAAAAGCGATTGATTGTTGGTTCGATCACCGCTCTGAGGAATGATTTTACATATAACGGTAAAAAAGTGATGAACGGAACGTCTTGACATTGGTGGTCTCTAATTACCGTGCTATACTAAAAAAAGTGTGAAGCTTGAATAAAATTGAATCAAACTGTAACACTTCACAGCAAAAACTGGGTACTCTTGGAATGGTTGCTACATAAAACTTTAGTCGGTCGGCATGTCGCTTCACGCTGCTGACACATAACTTCACTGTGGGTAGGATTCGGTCCAAGTTCGAGAAAAAGGCGATGGATAACATTGAATACTGTTTCAGCATTGGCAATACCAATTATCCCGCTGACATTCTCCATCGAACTGCCGAGCTTGGGTATTTTCTGGAACTCTTGGCGGACTCTACTATTAGTTTACTCTATACCAAGTGTTATGTCTGCTATCTGGATATTTTTCATGTACGAGAGCCCAAAGTTCCTATTCTCAAAAGGGCGGGAGACTGAAGCTATAAATATATTAAAGACAATTCACCGTGTGAACAATTTAGGGGCGAAAGAGGAATTTGGTGTAAGTTTTATTGTACCTATTTAATTCAATTGGTTCCAATTGATAGTTGTATTTGGAATCTGTTATAGTAGAGAAACTATTGAGAAACTATATATTCTAATAGCAGTATGTTTTAGCACAGTTTATAAATGATGAAAAAAATTATTACAGGTGCTTAATATTATACAGGAAAATACGCAGGCATGTGGACCCAGATCAATTAAAGACCAGTTCCTCCCATTATTCCGTGCGCCGCTGTTAAAGAACATAATTATTATTACAGTTCTTTTTGTTTTTCAACAGTTTAGTATAATTTTATCACCATTTTAGTTTTTAATATTTTTGCTTTTTTATATTTATATAATATCATGTTTTTTTTACCGTGCAAAGTTCGCTTAATTTGGTTTTTATCTGTTGCTACTGGTGTTAACGATATATTGCTAGATTTAAGCTGTAAATTATATTTTGTTTTAGAATAGCAGCATTCCAAGTGTGGTTGCCAACAATAGCTAACCAATTTGTAGATATATTAGGCACAGGAGAGGGCTCGGAACTAACTCTTTGCGGTATTATACGAAGCAGTGTGAACGCGGACACAGATGTTAGTATTAAAAATATAAGGACAGTATATTTGTAAAATAGATTTAAATCATTTCTTATAAATATATATACGTGTTCCAGATATAAGGTATATCTGGTATTAGTAAGTCTGGTATAATAGGTATGATGAGTAAGTTTTGTAAAGGCAATGAAATGCTCTAATTTTTTTTTTTTTTTGGATTTTCAATCTTACCTTTTGTGATTACTTTAAGACACGAGAGAGAATTCTTCATCTCAATCTCAATCTGAAACCTCATATATTATTTTTTTCCACAGCCAGATGCAGTACCTTGTTCTTTGAATGTGACATCTCTACTAATAGTTCTTGGAGTTGGCGTGGTACAGTCTCTTGTTAATGCACTTATCAGCCTAGTAAGTCAAGCTTAATGAATTTTACATAATACACAATAAATTATATTAACATTATTTAACATATTGAACTGAACTAATGATTTAAGCCCCGAAAATGTGAAGTTGCAAAAATAACGAATGTTTTTGGCCTCTTGGTCATATGCAATATAAAGTGGCGATCTGACATAATTCATGACTTTCATATAAAAAATCGTTTTTTTTTTAAGGTAATTGATCGAGTTGGCAGAAGAAACATGGTGATGTGCATAACATCGTTTTGTGGAATATGCGGTATCATTGTTAATCTAGTGCCCAACGCGATTGGTAGTGCTGTTTTATTCTTTACATATCTCATCGGGATTGTCACCTTTGGAATGTACACCGCCATAACAGTTGCTTTATTCCCTACCTCCCTTAGGTAAGCCAAAAAACCTTTTATTTAATTATTTATTAACAATATTATATATTCGCAATACTATGAAAATAGTTATGTATGCAATAACAATAAGCTATTTCTTATTAAAATACGAAATGAAAAACTTTTTCTAACTTTTTATATTAATATAAATATGTATCAACTTCAGAAACAAAACAATTCCGATAGAGTTACAAAAATAGCGCTTATAAAACACTAGCAAGCCTTTCTTGTTTTGATTTTTTAAAGCACAAAGATTTAACGGTTTGTATAGCATCAGTAGTTTAATGACAGAATCACCAGATGCATTAGAGCATAAAACAGTGTAATCTATCCTTTGATAACTCCAGAGGCAGACTTTTCGCTTTTAGAAATGAATGTTATTCTCTTCCAAAGCAATGCAGTTTCGTCTGCATATAATACTTGCTCAGGTGTGTTATCCACCATCAGCTTCTAGAGCTGAGGGTAGTTTGTAAAATCTGCTGCTTTTCCAACGATTTTAATGCTATGCATCGATTCCTTTTTTTTTTTTAATGGCTTATTTTGCGAAAACAAGTGCTAAATAATATGCCAGTGTCACGTATGGTAGAGAAAACACGAATGAGATGAAGCAGATCGTTTAGTATAATAATATGAACCGATGAAATATAAACATATTATATTTGTTATTCTAAAACATTACCGCTGTCAGAAATTAACAGTTTTTGTTTCATTTACAGAGCGTTAGCAGTATCTTTTACATTGACAGGAACGAGAATGGGAGGGTTTGCCTCAGTGCAAATTCTCAATGCGTTGCTAGAAACAAATTGCGAAGTGGGCTTCTATGTATATGCAGCACTTTACGCATGTAAGTTTTCACGTATATTATTATAGGCTTTTGAAAACAAAAAATATTGCTCATATTTTGTTGGTAAAATTTTATTTTGTTCTTTTTCGTTCTACTCCGTTAACTTTGCAAAACCTTAAACCATTTTTAATTTGGTTAAAAAGTACATGTAGCCCCCTTATTTGTACTATTTCGCTGATAAAAGCTTTGTTTAAGTAAAAATCTTAAATAATTATTCATATGCAAGCCCTTAACTACAACAATTTATAGCAAGTTTCTTATGAAAAATATTATTGTATTTTTATGATTGACTAATAGTAATTTAAAATATTTCAGCGTCTGCTTTGGTAGCAGCGTTTCTGGTAGATGATCGGAAACCACCAAAACAGGAATTAGATACAGCGAACAATAAAATATCTTAAATATTATATAATTGTTAGTATGGGAAAATGTTCTTGTTATTATTCGAATATTAAAAATAAAACAAAAAGGCTATCATTTAACTATATACCTAGTATGAAATGAATTCTACTCTCAAATTAATTTCATTAAAATTATTTATTAATTTATTGGACAGACAGAAGTTCTTACATTAGTTCTAAGTTCTAACACTTAAATCATACAGACATAATTTTTGCACTTTTGAACTAAAAATTGTAAAGTACAATTATTGGTAACACTTTGAGCAATTGCGTAATTAAACAGAAAATGAACGAATAAAAAACTTAACTATAACAAAGTTTACATTCTTATATGCAGAGCTTTTTACCGGTACCAAATTTGAAGAAATCGAACCGGTATTTAAAGGTGCATATCGATACCAAGGACCGCTACCGAAAAACAATAAAAGTAAATAGAGGTATTTAAAGAAAAAATAAATGATCGATTAAAGTTACTGGCTACGTTGCCGCTCCGCTTCAAGTTGAGGGCGGCCCATCGCGGTAAGTTTGCCAAACTGTGCATCAATGGCAGATGTACAATGGTACAATATGGTGCAATGGTACAATATTGTATTTAGGACTTACTTTGGTAATTATTTTAATGAAACTAATAAAGTAAATATAATAAAGTTATATATATATATATATATATATATACAATATAGTAATTAACGAATTATATTAAAACATTCACAGTCCTTTACCTTTACTTCTAAGGTCGATTTTTGTATTAAAATATTATCTTTGTTACGATTATTGGTTAGATTTGTTTAGTTTTTAATAATAAATATTCATTTCATGTTATTGCAAAAATTGTAATATTGTTTATTGAATTTTCTTGACAAACATATCTCACAAGGAGACGCCCTTCGGGTCGGTCGGTGATTTGCTTCAATTTTTTTGTAGTAGTTGTGCATACTTAGTATGCCACAATGTTACAATACTAAGGCTACTTAGAAAGCGCGTCCGCCTATAAAGTCTAAGATGATGGGCTCGGAATCTAGTAATTCGAGTCGTTGCATGTTGCAGTTATCTTCAAATCTTTGACACCTTTGTAATTTTAAATTTTTTTTTTAAATTTGATTAACATTTTATTAAGTTTTTCATTTATAAAAAAATATGCTGTTTATAGTAGGTTTAGTTTTATGATGGAGTTAACTAATTTCTTTAATATTTAATAAATATTATTACAAATAAAAACAAATTATTTTTTATTGTACGTCACATTATTACTATTACAGTGGGTTAGTTCAATCTATATATATAATAAAAGAGTAGAAAGTTAATTCTGTACATGAAAGATTTTGGAAAAAAATGAATTGGGTCCGTTTACAAATCGAAAAATCCAATCAGTAAAATTTTTGTCTGTCTGTTACTTTGGGTGTCAATCAAGCAAAAACTGCTGGACAGAAATAAATAAATTTTGGTATGGCTGTAGGTTATAGTCTAGAAGTACATATAGTATAGCTTATATTTTGACATTCTATGTAGTTTCCGTAAAAAAAAAACTATATAAACCTATAAGTACTTAATAGAACTTCATGTTTTTTTGCATGTAAATATATGGATGATTTTATCCTGAAGTTTAATATAGTTCCCATATGAAAAAAAACCATACGACACCCTCAAATTAAATCGGTTACTCAGAAATATCCTTCCAATCTGATTAAGTAATGTTTTTTACAACATAAAAATATTTTATATCAAAAATTTTTTGGAAAACTAAGTTATCAATCCAAGCAAAAATGGGTTATAATAAGCGTATAAGGCTTAGCGGCCAGAGCGCTTACACTGGTTTTTTCTTGATTTCTTAAAGGCTTGGGTTCGAGCCCCGGTGTCCAAATTTTTCCAATTTCCTAAGTATATAAATAACACTTTAAAATGTTAAAAATATTTAATAATAAGCATTCTCTCTTGCCAAACGTTTGTTCGTAGACTAAGCTTTGGGTAGTAGAAATTTGTAAAAATCTCTTGGAGATGCTAAATCGGAGATGTTAACAACAAAAATGAGTTATAATAAGCGTTAAGAATTTCGCCACAGCCGGGTATGAAATGCATGGGTTACCAGTCATAGCGCCTGGACGGTTTCTAAGAGGCATGGGTTCGAATCCTGCTGTTCTTTTTCAAAGTAATTTGTTTATGAGAGAGTATTCATAAAGTAAAACGCAACACGACATCAGGTACAGGTCTATAATACCTATTTTGTATTTTCGCCGGCCTGCGTTGTCGCTTAAATTATATAAAAAACAGGGTTCAGGGCGTAGCCAGGCCGATTTTTTAGTTGCGTGTTTTTTAAATCTGTTATAACTTCTATTAACGTAAATGAAATAACTAAAGGATAATCTACACAAAATGGCCAAGGTAGCTGATATATTAATTTAGATAGAAGGTTGAGTAATATTTTAAAATTATTTAGTGATAAAAATGGTTACTGTGAGTCAACCTTAGAAGAATATAATTATGCCATTTAGGATATTTTTGCGGGCCTTTTTATAATATACATTTTCGTAGTATATTATTTTAGTGCTTTTACCACAAAATATGAAATCTTCTCTATTATACAAATAATTAATTATAATGTTTGGTAAGCGTATGCATACAAGGTCTTAATACCAGTAAAAACTGCACCAAAATCTGTTGCGTGGATTCAAAGAAGAAAATTGGGGAAAAGACAGACGGAGACGGAGGGCGACTTTGTTTTATATAGTTATGATGATGAAAATAACTAATCATCCTACTAAGATAAATTATAAATGTCGCTTAGAGCATCATTATAAAAAAACATGCTCGGTCTAATTACATCGATTACTAAATTACATAGGAAGCAAATTTTTTTTACAATATTAAAACAGTAATAACACTAGTAAATATTTATTATTAATTGTAAATAACCCAAAGCTCTTTTGATATACACCTCTAAATTGCATATTAATTTGACAAGATACGGTAATGGCGCAATACCTCAATTATTTAAGTAAAATTTCACATAACAGTACCTTGTGATTACATAATATAAAACAAAATTATCTTCGCTGTGTACGTTTAGATCTTTCAACTACGAAATTTTACGGTTTTTAATGTGATTAATAGATAATGAGTAATGAGAAAAAATAATAGAAAAATAATAAGAGAATTCCAAACATAAAATATATTGCCGTTCGCTTACATTTCTAACGCTGGCTAAACCTTAAGAGATAGATATACTAAGGAATTGTTGTTTCATATAATTTTTTTTTATAAATTTCCAATTTGTATCATATAAACAAAATAATATATTATGGTATTCTGTATCTGTGGTTTTAGTGATAGGTGATAGGCCTTTCGCTTAAGGATGGTCCACAGTAACAATTTTAACATTCAATTATTCCAAAAAAATATTAGTAATATAATTTTTTTTTTTAAATTACAAATTATTATAAATAGAAAATTATTATTAATAAAAAAATATTATTAAAAATTATACGAGACAATTACAAAATAATAAACTGTATAGTTTCATTTTTGTCTCATTAAATATGTTACATACGTTATGTATTTAATGTATTTTTTTAAAAATAATAAGTATTGTTTTTTACTATTTTTCATAGAAAATTCATCGAATAACGAAAAGCAAGCAGGAAGGAACCCCAGAGCACCCTGAAGGCGACAGGCAGCCCTGCTGCGACGGGCGCCGAGGGTGATGGCCATCAAGGCGATACGGTGGTACCAGACCATCTCCAGTGAAGTGTCGGGCGTGCTGGCTGATCTGATCACCTACTCACCTGGCCCAAATACGCGCGTGCAAGATGCTACCATGCGCTACTACAAGCAGGCCGTCGAGGGTGACCCACCACCCTTGACTCCACGACGTGCCTAGCAGGCTCCCGCCGCCAGGGTTCACGGAAGATTGTAGTCCCGGTGGCCCTGGCAAGTGGCGGTGGAGGTGGAGCACCGTGAGGTTTTAGTGGGTAAACGGACGGCCTACATCTGCCGGTCCTTCGTCCCACATAACCGCGTCCTAGTCCCACTCGGGCGGGTATCCGTAACGGATTTCCTCACGTTAAAAAAAAAGGACAAACATGTCCTAATACTATAAATTGATGAAATAAAATATATATACATAAATATATATTTACGAACACGAGCGAGAGATTAATAAAAATTGTGATTCGGGGACAGTGGCGCGTAGAAGATTTTGCAGTATTTGATGTTCCCGTCGAATGATGCTCCAAGCATTCCTCTTTTCCGAAAATGGGTCAAAAAGTTTGAAGAGACCGGTACAACGTTGGAAATTCCAAAAGCGACCGAGGTCATCAAGAACGGTAGAAAACGTGGAGAGTGTTATGATTAGTACTCTCCACGTTTTTTGTCTCCACGTCTGTTCATGATGACCCAGACCTTTCAATTCGGAAGCACGCAACTATTTTAAATGTGTATAGATCATCATCACCTTAAAAATTCAATTGGTGCAAGCCCTAAAGCCCATTAAAGCCCTAAGATGTGCAACGAATACGAAACACAAGCATTAGAAACCCCTTCATTCGCCTAAAGTGAGCGTACGGCCAAAAATTTCGACGCGAAAAATTATCGGCCCTCATTTTTTTGAAGACGTGTAGGGGGGCGTGTAGTTACAATGAATTCAGAAAATTATGTGAATATGTTAGACAACTTTTTAATGTCTGAGCTGCAAAACTTTCCTGGCTTATCACAGAACATTGTTTCAGCAGGACGTAACAACGTCACACATGTCCAAGACGTCTCTGCCACGTGTTCGTAAAACTTTCTCAGGCAAAGTGATATCCAGGAGAGGTGACATAAATTGGCCTCCACGCAATCCCGATTAAATTCCTATAAACTTTTTACTATGGAGCTATCTTAAATCTAAAGGTTAAGACAATAAATCGACTACCCTAGTGCAATTGAAAGAAAATACCTGTCACGGCTTACTTTTTTTTAATCAATCCACTAAATATAAACTTTCTTTTGAGACAGTTGTATAATATAAAATTTATCTACAAATTTGTTGCCATGAGAATTTTCTTAATAATGTCAGAACATTTTTTTTAAATTATGGTTTAAATTATTATATGGTGGTTATTGAAATAAAATTGTAAAAGAGTAACGTGGCAGTACTTTACCGGTTTCCTAACTCTCTTGGAGTAAGAAAAAACCAATATAATTATTTGGATAAATTATGTTTTTTTTTATTATATAGCATGGTTTTCAGGTAAGAATGAAATAGGGCAGTGTGGCTGCATTATAACTGACGTCAACATAAAATATATAGTGTACAGTTAATCAACAAATGGACAAAACATAAGTTAAATATATAAACGTTATGCCAATTACTTTATATTTGTTCACTTTAATATTAATACCAATAGGCAGAATTTGTTTATCTAAATAAAAAATCTACAATTTTCTTTTAGAAGTATCGTGTGGTGAAAAAATAAATATTAAAAAATTTACATTATATACATTTATAATTACTTGTAACCATACTTTACAAGATAAAACTATATTATAATTTCAATGCGTGAATCGAAACGCTATGCTAAGAAATTGTCATTTGTCGATATGACATATGTGACGTTTATTTTTCATATATCTGACATTTGTCAAATGTCAATCACGATTTAGGTTGCCGCTGACTGATAACGCGATGCGAATATTCTAGTAATTAGCGGCAATATATAAATACCTAAATTAAAAACTTATGACTTATAAATAAAGTATTGAAACTATTAAAGTAATAATCATTTGTCCTACCTTAGCCATAAAATTTATAAGCTATGCAAACATAATGTGATGTTCTATTAAAGCATCGATTTTTCGATAAAGCCGCAGGTTGATTAGACTGTAGTCGTTAAAGCTATATTGTGTAGACACAGTGGACGTGTTCAGTGGTGTAAAGATAATTCTCCGATTTCTCCTCGTTTATACCTATACCTTCAGGAGTGTAGTCCACACCTACTACACTATAAAAAAAGATTAGGTATGTATAATAATGATATGACGTTGGCAGTATTTACCTCAGTCACTGTAATAAAAAATAATGTTAATAAAGCTAGGTTAATTTTTTCCATCTTAGCCTTAACAACTTTTAGCTCTAATAGTAATAATGTATTTATTATTTTAATTTATTTTTATCACTATAATTATAAATACTTCTATGCAAAATAATTCTGGTACATAATGCTTAAATATATTAATACTTAGGAATTTGTTGCTCAACAATATTAAAATTAGGAATCCCTACAACATCATATAAGTATAGCACATAAGTAAAGAGGCCCTATTAATGTGTGCCAAATAAATATTACTTAAGCTTTCAATCCAATTACCAAATTACTTCCTACACATACTCAATTTCGTATGGTGTTTTAAGGAACTACTATCTTAGAAAAAACATCTTTTAAAAATGACTTACTTAGTTTTTGTAATTTGTATAATAAGAGCTAAATGTATATAGACGATGTGAATATAAATATATTAATTTCGAATTAAATGTATTTTAGCTATAAAAAAATTAACAAAATGGCAACTGGGTCTTGGGAAGAATTCTTTGCTGAACACCTACCTCCCACTGACTTTGAAGACAATCGGTCACTACTCAAGGAGTTTTGTGAGAGACATGACAAATATGGAAACAAAATTGTTCTTGTTACTGTGAGTATAATATTAGTGAATATAATTTTGTAGGCTTTACATTGTTGGTTATAAAAATAATACACTTGCCAAAACCTACATGCCAAATTTATGCTGTGTGTTATGTGTTAGTCAGTGACAGTATTATATTTAAACACATTATACATTTTCACAATCACTTTTAATAATAATAATTCAGTGACAGGAGCTATATAGGAAGCTTTTATTATAAAAATGAAGTAAGTTGTGGGTGATTTTAAAATCATAATCAAGTGTAGCAGATCATATTAAGTATATAACACTGTTATTGCACTTTAGAAAATACCATAACTAAAGAACTGAACTAACACTGTTAGTATTTTTATATATGTAGTTAAATTCCACTGTTTTATAAAAGTTTATATATGATAAACATATTTAGGAAAACATAAAAAATAGAATGTAGCTGGACTTGAATCTGTGTCTTAGAAAATGTTTCAGACAGGTAAACCATATGTTCTGTATCCAATTATGTTGAAATTCTTATATGCTATTTTTGTTGCTAGTAATAGTTGATAACAACAAAAATACCTTATATTTTTGTTGTTATCAACTCTGTAGAGAGAGAGATGTTTACCAATGTTTTCTCTACCCGTAGATTATTTCTAAGAATCAATTCTGTTTATTAAATATTTTCATATTTTTAAAGTGTTATTCATACTCACTCATTGGGGATATGATAAATATTTTATGCTGTTTTTTGTAATGTTCTTCATATCCTAAGTGTGTGTATAAATGTTTAAATATTCATGTAAAATTTTAACCCCTTTTTTTATAAACTGTATGCTGTTATATGCTATGGTTGTGGGTTTTTAAAGATTATTATTATTAGATTATATTTACATTTCTCCACTCTGGTGACAAGACAAAGCGCAGCGTTGAGTTCCGCCACTCCACACGAACGTCTCGGATTTCAGCGGAAAGTAGAGAAAGGAGTGTATCATTTCTGTCTTAGATAGCAGATAAATCTACTTTAATTCTATAATAATTTTAAATAACAAAAATATTAGTTAATTTACTGTAAAATATATTTTCAGTCTGGTGGTACTACAGTCCCTTTAGAGCATAACACAGTCCGCTTCGTAGACAACTTTAGTGCGGGGTCAAGAGGATCCGCCTCTGCTGAATATTTCCTCGAACATGGCTATGCGGTGATTTTTATGCATCGCCAAAAATCCTTAGAACCCTTTACACGTCATTTTAATGGACAAAAGCTATTGGACATGTTGGACTTACAAGAACAAGGACCAAATACTACCATCACAGGTTAGTGATAAACTTTAAAAATTACATAAATATGTGTGTTTGTTTGTCTGTGTGTAGCATCGTTGCTCTCAAACGAATGGACCGATGTCTTTTCATTTCAAAGCCAGTTTCTTTGCGGTTCTTAGCTATTTTTCATAAAAATCGATTCAGCAGTTTGAAGACTTTTCGAAAATGATACACGGAAATTTTGTCAGAATATATTTTAATATTTTTTTACATGCTTAGGGATTTCTTTTTAATTTAATTTTACTAAAATACAGAAGTAACACATATTTGATAGTGTTTCCTTTAATTTTTGTAATAACCATTCAAATTAGCTTGAAGAATCCGATTTGACAGACTATTAGAGTGAGATGATATGAATCACATGTTAGCAAGCGTTGTACACATTATATAAGACTATTATAGCATGTTAAGCTATTTTAAATATTACAAAACTTCTGACTCGATGCTATCTTGAATTTTTTTAGTTTCACGATTGCAGAAAATACTGTAGAGGTTCAAAAAACCTATAAACACTTCGTCTTTCGCTCCGTCTTTCACTTTACACCCGATTTCGAGACATTATTTATTGAGTGGCAGAACTCATCTCCGTCCGTCTTACCAGAGTAAGGAAATTATAATAATTTACATATTATAATGATTTCTAAACTTCGAGATTCAACCCACTGCCCACATACAAACAGCTTTGCCCCACTGCGCCACAATATCCCAAAATTTTCATCGTTCATATTTCTTTCCTTTTCATCTTATCTGGCATATAGTGATTATGCTACAAAAAGATAAACTTTGCGCCACTTATCTTTGTAGCACACTTAAAGACAGCCTTGGGCCAAAAGTCTTAAGAATCTTGACCTTGATAGCGAAATGAGAAAAAACACGAAGTTTTAAAAATCGATTGTGTATTTATTAGGCAAGACTAAAATGCAGAACTTGGAATATTTTTTTATGTGTAAATAGGCACGTGTTATTAAACGATTTTGAATAAGTTACATCTATTTATATAGTGTTTTCTTAAATATAATTCATAATTATTATTTAACTGAATTAAGAGGTCATCATGGCGTAGAGGGACAGCGTCTGGTTAGTTGTGAGTTTGACTTTGGATGGTTATTTCTAAATTATTGTCATTGCTCCCTCCTCTGGTATCATAAAGCGCGGCTTTAAACTATTCGTCACGAACAACTTAGTTTGTGTGTTTTTTATAACCCTTGACATACTATTTATAGTCTCTACTATGTTTTATAGTATCGACTGTTACGATTGTAATTTCGACTGGTACTGTGATTGTTTTTCGGGAAATTTCAAGCAAACTTGATGCCAAAAGTCAGGTTTCTACGCGCCGTAGTTTCAATAATTTTAAATAACAGCTTCACGCTTTCTCCGCATGGCATGATAGTCAGAGAGAACCCAGATACTTCTTTCTCCACTTTCCGCCTGAATTCGATACATTGCATTAAAGGCGTAACTCAAAAGCGCGCTCTGTCTTGCACTATAAATAAATAAATAACTGTAATATAATCCTTCTTTCAGTAGGAATCGAACCCAAAACCAATCACCTTTGCAGTCATATGCTGTCGCTGCCACTGCGCCACGTTGGTATCTTACGATACGTTTTTTTTTATAAATTGATTGGATTCCAGTATATTAATTATACTGTACTTTTATATTTTTTATTATAATTTTAACTTCTGCTTTAAACTAAGTCAACTTGACTATTCTATTAAAGCCAGCCACTATGCTCGCACTCGTACCAGTACTCACCCCTTTTATTTTTGCGTGTGAATGATTAGCGGAACAATTGACTGATCATGATCCTTTCCCGCCAAATGAACATTCCTTTATTTTATTTTTACTTTCTAATATGGTTGACAAATATTATATTACATTAAATAGACCCTACAAAAAACCACTTAAGTTTATCTCGAGTGTTGTATTTCGTCTTCATTTATGATATTGTGTTTAAATTATATATTTTTAACAATTGCTTATAATTTTTGACAGTATATTAATATCGTAAGTTATTTATTAAGTTAGGATTTATTTGTGCCCTGGTGCGCTTACCGTGTTTGTTAATTAGCACGCAGAGTTATCAATAATTTTCTTTTGACATACTACGTGTTGTTATTATGAGAAACTTTATTTTGAAATTGGTAGTTAAAATAATGTTCTTTCTATATCAAATATTTTATTTTGTCATAAATAGTTTGGCGAGAGAAAATGCTATTTATGAAATATTTTAGACGGATGTAGAACGCATGGCTTAGTCGTCAGAGAGCTTGGGCGGTTTCCAAGAGGCGCGGGTTCGAATCCCGCTGCGTTCGAAAAATAGGAAATAAACTATTAATTTGTGAAAGTCACTAAATACAACAATAATAGATTATATATAAATTAAAATATACAAATATTATCAGTATTTGTGTAAATTTTGAAATAATTTTGTTAATATGGTTATTAGTCATTTTCAAATACGAGAAAAAAGTTAATTTTCTAAAAAAAATTAGTTCTATATTAAAACTTTTTGTTAGTCCTCATTTTATAAAAGCATGAAGGAAATTTCACTTATTATTATTAATATGAAACTTTTTTTTTTAAATAAATATATATAACTTTATAGTTATGTAGTAATTCTCGTTTACCATATCGATATCTGAAAACGATTTTCGATATCAATCTAAAAACTTCATATCGGATATGTAACCGTTACATCTAAATAACGAAAACTCCCATGCCTATAATTTTAGTGAAACCAGACAGTGTATTCGCACTCGCGCCAGTGCTCGCCCGCTACCAGGCGGCGCACGCAACGGGCGCGCTCCTGTATGTTTCCTTCACCAGCGTGTCGGACTACTT
The DNA here is from genome assembly GCA_038994665.1 of Podotricha telesiphe. Lineage (NCBI taxonomy): Eukaryota > Metazoa > Arthropoda > Insecta > Lepidoptera > Nymphalidae > Podotricha > Podotricha telesiphe. Next base: position 378,629 of record JAOYRR010000097.1, read on the forward strand.
TTGGTTGCTGCGAGCTGCGTGTGAATGCTTGGCTCGCAGCGGAGCGCGGGCGATGCTGTATTTAGCCGCTGCCGTATCAGACTTTTATATACCTAAGAGCAAAGTTGTAAGTGATCTGTATATATTTATTTCTATTATAGTCTTATTGGTCTGTACCGTGTCATTATACTATACATATACTATTATTTTTTAATTCGCTTTAGTACCAACTGTAACTGTCTATATTCTATGTGTTAATCAAATATCAAAGAAAATTTGCCAAAACTAGTTTTATATTATTATTCATAATATGCGTATTTCAAATATTGTAATATGTACATGTATCTTTATGTAAAATATTTAATATCGTTATGTAAAATTTTTAACGTCAACGTAAATATAGCGTATACGCTATAAAGTTGGTCCTAAGCAAAAATACGTACTCCTATAGCATTATTTCCTTTCTCTCATTTTATCATGTTAATATATAAAGAATGAATTGGTATAAGTCTAATATTTTAATCTATTTCAGCCAACCCATAAAATGCAGTCGGGCAGTGGAGCTCCAGTGATTCAATTACATTTAGTGCCAAAAATGTTGGCCCCGCTCGTCAATCTTTGGGTCCCGGAAGCCTATGTAGTATCCTTCAAGTTGGAAACCGATGAGAATTTACTTATACCCAAAGCTAGGGCTGCATTGGAAAATTATAAACATAAGGTAATTTATCGAATTTGACTGTACACGCGATGGTTGCGGGTTCGATCCCTTTTCGAGGGAATAAAGGTTTCTCTAATCAACACGCAATTTCTCGAAATTGGCCATAAAATAAAAAAGATGTATATATATATAAAGAAGTGTGATTGTGATCATTATTATTAAGAGTGTTGTCTTCTTATACATATATATATATATATCTGATGTCTGCAAACCCCTATGGCCCTACATTCATATGTCCCTAGTCGGTAGAAGATCGGTACGCGTCAGGAATGGCTCTCGAAAATAAGTAATATCGGGCGAAGTAACATCGGACAAGGCGTACTGCCTTGTTACGAACACAACCGGTCTCCACAGTCTACAACTCTTCTACACTCATTGGTCCAACCAATCATTGGTCTCACCACTCATTGGTCCAACCAGTCGTTGGTCCAACCACTCATTGGTCCAAGCACTCATTTATCCAACCACTCACTGGTACAAGCACTCATTGGTACAACCAACGATTTGACTAATAAGTAACGCAAGTGCGCAAGACCATTAATAGCTATAAAATATATGCCGACATATATACAAAAATGAACTAAGATTTTTTGAAAAGACAATTGGTTTCAGATGGTGGTAGCAAATATGCTGCAGACTCATCGGCACAGGGTTATTCTGGTGACGCCCGAAGCTAACCAAGAAATTGTTCTCACGAGGGAAGACGTCCATGCGGGTATGCATTATTCTATTACAATATCATTATGCACCTAGTGTCAAGACTCCGTTTTCCACTTTCCTCTGACTTGTACCAGAGGGAAGAAATCAATATAATTTGCAATTCTCCTAGTAGGGACCGAACCCACAACTAATGGCGTTGGCAGTCGGACGCTGTCCCAATGCACCAAGATGACCACTCAGCCATTTGTTTTTTTTTTTTGTTATACATAATACTGCTATCATTTTATTTTTTGTAGTAAAAAAAGTTTAAATGAGTATAAAACATAATGTTAATAGAATATGCTTGAATAAACACGATCACGATTGTGAGTTTAAATTCTACTCCAGGGATGAGTTATATAATATATATTAATTTCCTAATGATTAGACGAAATGCGTTGGCTATTATCTATATATTCATACGTGAAGGAAAAGCTTTGTAATCTTTTTACGAAAATTACGCAGATGAAGGTTATTTTAAAAAGACTTATGATATTTGGCACAGTTCTAGTTTATATAGAGATACCGTTTTTTTTAAATAATGCGAAAGAAATGCATTAAATCTATACATATAATAAAAATTTAAGTTATCGCTGTCAATACATAAAAGATATATGGAAAAATATAATATATTTTTCCATATATCTTTTATGTATAAACATCCATGTAATAGAATCCAAAACAATGATTTTTAATATTCTTTTCTGTGTGTACGTTTGGGCACGCTAATCTCAGAAACGGCTTAACCAATTTAAATGCAATTTAGACTACTGTATTTTCTTTTGCATTTAGTGTTCATTTGATTTCAATCGGTTCTTAAATAAAAAAAGTTACAAACATTTAAATTATAAATTTTAGCAGTTTGTGACGTAAGTGAAAACGCGTGCGGGCGAAAAAACTAAATAGTTTAGTCGTGTAGTTTGCCCAGGCGAAGCCGCGAGTGGGTCGTAAGTTCGTAAAGTAAATGTAATATACTACCATATGTTTGACATACACGTCGCTTATACGTCTAAAGTAAACGAGCTAAGTTGTAACTCTATAAGAAAATGTTACTGGTTCCAGGAGTGGACATAGAGTGCACGATAGTGGCGGAGATAATCCGCCTGCACGCGGAGCACATGGCGGGCGTGGCGCCGCGCTGAGGCTCGCGCGCCCGTCTAGCGCGGCTCTACCTCACCGACTAGACGCGGCCTTAGCACACACTCGCAGTGGCAGATGGTTTTACTTTCTTTCTATGATCTTACTTTCAGTCTCCCAATACTATACTTGAGGTGCTTTTTTTTCTGTGTAAAGTGACATTTAGATGTATTTGAAATATTTTATGGGGTTCTATGGTTTGTTGTTGGGTGTTGTGTCGTAATCGTTGTTGGTAATTTTGTATCAATGTTATGTATAATGTATATGTATGTATTTACTATATATTTTTGCACATAATAAGCGTTCATTTTTTTTTATGTTTTGTTAATTTTGTGCCTTGATCATCGTAATAATTTTTTTAAATCAATGCTACCAACTCTACCTCACAAATTAAACAATTAAAATTTTCTGCCTTAACTTAACTATAAAATATTACTTTTTATGTTACATCAACTTCATGGTTATATTTTCTCAAACTAACTGTAAGTATATATAATGATTTAATAAGATGGTTTGTTCTTCAGTAACTGCTTGATTCTATTACGGAGAGATCTATTTGAGATGAGAAGAATTAATAAATATTATGTACTTGGAATAAGACAACAAAATGGTGTATTAATCGATTTCAAATTTATTTAATTTTTGTTACTTAATATTTAGTGATTCTTCAATGCCTTGTCTTGCTGTTTAATAGTAATAATACTTTATGACACAACTTTTACAATTCACGTGAATATACATGATTCAAAATACATTGCAATGGCAACATTAAAACCGCTATAAGCAATCTCTTACAGACAACCAATATTCGATTAGATATTTGTTGTAAAAATAATAACATTTCAAATACATTTCATTTTCAAATCTGTTTTTCAAGTCTGTTAAAACTTTTAATTAACTTAACTTTTGTCTTTCGGTATTTTTCTGAACGATTTATTACTCCAATGACGTAAAAGTAAGTTCTAACTTAGCAGCTTGGCATACATTGAATACTTTGTTTTTGTTATATCTTATTGGTTAGCACTTCGTCTCATTTTTAAGATTTTACGAAGTTTGCCTCTACAAAAATTACTTTACAATATTTAATAATAACTAATATCGCCAGATAAAAGTGCCATTAACACAACTTGTAATGGCTGTTGTAAAATTAGTCGTGACAGTACTTTAGATGATTAAGGTGGTGCCCAGTTGTAGGCATTTTTGTGTCTTGTGTGGGATCCAAGTTAACAGTGCCTATGAAATGAGCACACCCATTTATCTATTTTAGAACACAGGGAAATAGTAGTAGAGTATACGCAGACCATCCGTGTGCAAGGCAGGCAGAACTGCCCTACGGACGGATGATACTGTCCACTAAAACCCAGTGGAAACCCTCCACCCCCATGAGACGTCGCAAATTCGAAATGAGCACACCCTGCGCAGACATAGACTAGTCCTTCCACTCACAAGATACTCGTCGCCGATCAAAAACTCTTTGGTGACGGAAACTGACATCTAGAAGTTGTTAGTGTAAGATCTTTCTTTACTTTTTGTGATGGCAACACTGGTCGATCGCCGGTACCGTACATAATACAGCAACTAAGTTTTCTGTCTACGTGCTGTGTCGGTAGCAAAAAAGGGCGACGCTTGCGGAGCGCCGTTTAAAGATACGAATATACGACGTTCCGCTTAGTTAGAAATTTATGTAAAGGATTCCAATATTTTTATATCTTTTTTTATATCAACTTTAAAATATTAGTAAATCATTTATTACTATTTTCGTATAATTAAATCAATGTTCTTCTATGTGCTAAAATGTATTGTAATTTTACAAATGTGTATATTATAGAATCTGTCCTTTATACATTTACTACTAGACGTGTGTATTTTCACTGTTGTAATGGTTTCTTTTTAATTATATATGTTCAGAAATTGAATGAAATATGATGAAAATGTAAAACCGAAATTCTAATTAGTATTTGTTGCATAAACAAATGAATTTGAAGTTCACTTTAAATTCGATATACGTGTCTCAAAATTTCAACGATTAGCCGGCACTAGAAGGTGGGACTGCTCATTAATATTCAACATAGAGTTAAAAACAACTAACATCTCATTTTTATAGGGGCCACATAAAAAAATCCTACGAAAATTGTTTAAAACGTTTTTTGATATTTTGATTTATCACGACCACAATTTTTCGGTCGGTTTCAATTGATCAGTCGGTATTTATCCTGAATGACTCTACTACTCTTCGGAGGTACTGTACTAGTAAGGTTTCTGTTCAAAAGAGACCGAATATCCGAAAATTCGTGGCCGTGATGGGAAGGATTTGAATTGTGAAACTCGTTGAATTTTATGACACATTGTATAGAGGAGATTTTTATTTATTTTATTATATTTTATTAAAAACATATACTGAATAATATAATAATAAACTTATTTTTTTTAATCAGAGGGCCATATATTGAAGTGCGACTCTGGCTATGAATATATCTTTAAAATATGTTTAATTAAAATATATAGTTTTTAATACTTATGATAAATAATGTATTGGTGTTCAATGTGTGTATGTCTTCTATAATATCGCTTTAAATTATATATCTGACTAAAGTAAAGTATATTTGTTAAAACTATTAGCCAAATTAATTGACTTCAAATTTAAAAACTTGATAGAAATTTTTAAAAAGTGTTTAACATAATATATCATTTTAAATAGCACTTACATGTATTTTTAAATAAAAAGAAAAAAATGTTACAATACATATCAATAACAAAATAAAAGGATCAAAATTTTATTTCATAATTCAGGGATCATATATTTTCTGCAGAAAAGAAACTTGGTCCATAATGAATTGTCAGAATGACAGTTGACTAACATGTCGATGCCTCTAATAAAAAGACTGCATTTTTAAATAATAAAAAGGGTTTAGCATTGGCATATAAAAAAGAACGCATGTGAAAAATAAATAATTATTTATTACAATTAATGCTTGTCGTATATATTTTTTTATGGACATACATTATATTTTTATTAGAGGCATTAGTGTTGATTGATAAGGATTTAAAAGCTTTGTTCTTTACCTTATTTACAAAAATAAACAATTTTAAATTACTAAAATTATAATTCAACAACAAAGTAATTTACAATATTATAAACATATAGTAAGTTAAATAAAGTCATAATAAATATATGATATAAATTTTTTCAAAATTTTAAAAAATATATCTTTAATCTGTATCTAGAATAGTCTACAATTATTTGTTATGAATGTTGGATTTAAAGGGTATTTTATTTTTTAGGTGTTTGTGGTATCTTGTTATTGTGTACTCTTTGTATGGGAAATGGAAATTCTTAAAAAAAAACAAAAAAATAAGCCCTTAGGACCTTATTGATCTTATTGGGGTTGTCTTTTCGCAGGCAAGATGTGCTAATATCACTTGTTTTTATATATATATTAAGTATACTATAATACTTCTATAGTATATTTATGAAATTAAAAATTGTAAAATCTATCTATAATTGTTTTAAATATGTAATTCGAAAAATAAATACTTATTTACAATTTTTTTAAGTGAAGTTGATATTATTAGTATGGCGTGAACTTAGTTTATTTTGAAATCAGATTTTTTTACATTGATATCCTTGAGTACTTTTTATTGAAGCAAAGGTTGGCATTATATAAAAATGTCGTTGCATGATAAAAAGCACAATAGTTGTTATATTATAAAATTTATGTCATATTTAAATAATTCATTCATAAAATGAAAATTTCTTTGTAGTGCATTTGTTTTATTTTATAACAACTGAAAACTTTTACTTTCTTTTAACGCAAAGCGCATAATATGATTATAATTAGGACAAAAGTCCTCGTATTGTATAATATATTGACTAATTATTGTTTGTTTATAATAAAAAGTTCCGTTGTTAAGATTGTAATCTTTTAATGTAATATAACATTTGTTGTTGTTTTTAAAAGCGGCAATGCCTCTTGTTTTCTTAACATATACCTCTATTATATAAAAATATAGTATTATAGCTTTGTATATTATATTTACATAGAAAAACAGGTGTGACACGACAGCGTTCTTAAAAAAAACTAGAAAGTTCCAGGCTTACTCTATATATACTCTAGTCTAGACTTACAAAATCTTAAAAAAATCTAAGTTTCGAGAATTATCATACATTATAAATGGCTAATTATATGTTTGTCACTCTATCTCTATTCTTATTTGCATAAGCCATGGCCGTGTATATTAAAGACAATAAGATCTTTTATTAACATAATGATTTCCAATTTTAGATTTTAACGTGTTTTGTTTACTTCCAAAGCAGACTCTGAAAGTGTGAAATGTTGATATAACTGGCACATAATTTTAAGTACTTATATCATAATATTAAGAAAGCAATTTTTATAAAGGTACTTAATATGATTTTGAATTTTTTTATTTCGTGTTAGTAATAGCACAGATTATACAACAAATCCAAAAGAATAATATAGAATCGATTTACCTTCATAATAATAATAATCTTTATTTTGTTAATTAGCTTAGCGTCCTCCATCACGATCACGATCGGTAGCTACTCTTAAGCAAAGGTTAAATTTAGGTCATTTTTTCTCATTACGGTCTGTTTCTTAGATTATCCGCAAGTCTTTATGCCCGGTTTCTTGCTTTTTATTATTTCTTTTATTTCTTAATACTTTTTCCATTTATTTCGTTTTATTTTTGTTATTTCCTTGGGCATTTAGACACTTGTTGATATTATCTGTACTGTTCTAGGTATTGGATTTGACCATTTATGGTTGGTACGGTAGACGACCGTCTACTTAGTCATAATTTTGGTTGTAAGTTTATTTATTTCGAGACCAACCTCTCTGTCCCTATCTAAGAGGCTACAGATCATAGATTAAGGGTGTTTTGGGTTTTCTTAGGTGTTTAATAGCGATCCTATTATATACAGCTTCGCAGAGGGTGCGGCGGCGGCCGCCTTTTCTTACCGCTCTGTTGATTGGAAAAGTCTCTCCTAATGATTCCAGGCTATTACTGAATCTGATTTCGCTGTATATGTTTTTAATAATATACAAGATGGTTGTAGGTCGATTTCTATTCAAGGTGTGATTATATTTAATTTATTAGATCAAACGCGGTGTTGAATTCTGCCACTAAACACGGAAAGTCTCGAATTTTTGAGAAAAGTAGAGATAAGAATGTGTCTTGACACTAGGTTCTCTGCCTACCTTGCTATGCAAACGCATAACTGAATTTTCCTTAGGAATAGGGGTTTTTTGTATTTTTTTTGTTTTATTACGGCCATTAAAATATATTATTAAATTATAAGTATTATAAATGGTTTGGTGTGAATTGGCATATAACAAATGGGTATCTCTTGTTGTGATAATGTTCGACAATTATGATGTAGTCGTAGATGTGATTTTATTAGACCTGAATATATATTTCATCATTTTACTTTGTGTATTATTTTATTGTTAACTATCTGAGCCATTTTTTAAAAGAATATTTTATTAGACCATCGATACTTAAACAGATTCTTATTAAAGTAAAGGACAAGAATAGTTTGCATAAGTAATTTATCATTGTCTTTTTTCCTACCAATAGGTCACGCAATTTTGAGAGTATACGGCGAGAACCCAAATTTCTTACAATAAATATTTCTAGATTTCTAGTGTATTACGAAACACTTTAAAAAAAATTTAATTTAATATATGAAATTAAAATAACTGTTTATTCTGTAAAAAAGGTCTTAATAATTATAAATATAATGTATGGATAATGTAGAAATAAAAGTGAAAGACTTGACATTTTCCTTGTTCAAAGTGTCATGGCCCGTCAGAATTGTAATTAAATCTAAAAAGTACTTAAACACGCAGCCGCGTGGTTACACTGCGCCTACATGTTGTGATTTTATACAATTTTTGTTCTAAATTTATTTAATTATGGTAAGTTACATATTATATTACTTCTAATCTTGTTTGCTTAGATAATTTTCTAACATAAACTACTGAACTTCACAGGATGAAGAAGTTGAAGATATTGTAGGCGATGTTAAGTGTACAGATTCCCAAAAAAGTGTGACCATATCAGCCGGGTACTCTCACGACTTCACCGACAGCAGTTCCGACAAAAACAACTCATCTGGTAAAGACACATATGTCATTGCTTGTGACAGTGATGACAGCGACAAAATGTTCCATGTGTTACATAAGAGCGAAAGCATTGTAAATTTAATGGATACCACTAAAACTATTGACGATGATGACTCTAAGTCAGAAGGACACCAACAATTAACAGGAGATCAGTCGAATTGTAATAGCCTACAAAATTGCATATTTACTCAAACTAGTAAAACAATCATGGAATTAGCACAAAATGAATTGCATTTAAATAAACGCACTGACTCTTTAGAGACACAGACATCTTTTGTATCTATCACTGAAAATAAAACAGTACAGTATACTATACAAATATTGGATAGTAAAAATTCATATGAAAATAAGGAAATACTTTTGTCTGGTAACGATTTGCGTAAAATTATTCAACAAACAGTACTCAATAACGGTCCTGTATTAGCAAATGTATCTTCTCACGTTCGAGACGCTCTAGATGTGTCTATTGTAAATACTAATGATGAAAAACGCGATGAAGATGAATCCGCGCACTTTAGTGCTGATAAGTCCGAAGAAGATCTATTAAACCGACAAAAACATGTTCAATCTGAAAGCACTGAACTTGATTCTGACATTGAATGTGATTCTTTAGAAGACATCTACGAAGAACAAAATAACAACAAGGAAACCAAGAGCGACACTAGTGAAGTACTGACTTCTATCGATAATGACGTTGAAGAGTTGTACGACAAACTATCTGAAAGCCCTTTTTTGCTCTCTCCGTTAGTATCATCTGACCCTGTGGAGCAAAACATTGATATATTAACACCATTAACTGAAGAGACTACACAGAAGAAAGACATCGACGTATCTCCAAGCGCCCAAACTTTAACTCAAAACTCAAACGACGAGACATTATTTATAAATAATGGAATAAAAGTGAAAATGCTATCCAATATTGAAAGTACTTTAGAAAGTGATATGTTCAAGTTGCCGCCTATAGTGAAACAACGATTTTCTAAACATCCACATTTAGATTCTCTGTTTTCTTTAGAAAATCATCATTATAATAGAAATATGGATAAATGTTTTGATCGGTGGGAATTTACTGCTAAAGAACTTGCATCCGGCGAAAGTCCATTTATAACAGGAAGAAGTGGTAAATTAAGTCGTCTTTAAATATATGTTATTATTTTAAGTCTTGCGCAACTCGCAATTTTATTTTTATGAAAACGAGTTGTCTACTCAAAGTCTTGTATAATTTGGTCTCTCCAAATGAAAAAAAATGAAGTTTGTTCAATATCCAGGGCATTTAAGATTAGGCGTTAGGAAATTTAATCTGTGTAAATCTGGTTAACAATATATTTATGAATTTGTGTTAAGCCATATTTATTGTTTACTTTCGCTTCGCTTGTGAAATTCCTTGAGTTTGTTAGACAATATCAAGTGAACATCGAAAGACGTGCAATATAGAGTTTCTCTGATAGAATCACAAAAACGCACTTCGTTATCTTTTTCTGGTTTCTACTAGAAAAATATCCCCAAAACAAAAAATATACACTAGATAATAAATATGTCAAAGTATTAATTTTACAATAACATTCTGCGATATTTATAGATTCTACTAACTCTAAAGATTATGTCCGACTTCCCCCAATTCACTTGGAAGGGTTTTTCTGCAATACTGTAACAACTAAGAAACGGAACCCAGCGAAAGCAGTTTCTCCGAAAGGAAAATCTTCATTTAATGGTTCCGTCGACGTCATCAGCATAAATGGAAGAATTAAGGAACTTAAAATGAACACCAAAAAATCTGGGTACTTACAAAGTAATTTATTGCACCTTTAAACATGAAAAGAATTATAAAAATATTGTTCTTTAATGCACTCTAAAACAAACAAGGTAAATACTTATCTAGAAAAAAAAGTTAACAAAAGGTGGAATTTGCTGAGCAAAAATGGACTTATCTTTTAAACAATTGCATCGGGATGACAATATAGTATGAAAAATATGTACTAACCAAAAAATTTAAATGCTCCAGCCAAGGGTACAAAAGTAACATTTCCTACATTTAGCTTGGTTTATACCATTATAGCACAGTGTCTGACTGCAAACGCGATTTGTTGTGGGTTCGATGCCCACTTGGAGGGATGATTATTTAATTTATTTCTTCGATTTCGATTCTCCATTTTTACTTCTTCGCTCTGACACATGACAAAGCTCGCCATTGAGTTCAGTGAGAGTTCAGAAAGTAACAAAACAAAGGGGTTTAATTAAATAGATTAGATACATATATAATCGATTAGATAATAGGTACATAAATATAGAAGTAAAGTTAAAATAAACAAACTAACATATTTTATTAAAACAAATATATTAGTAATTTAAAAAATAGATAATTATATAGACGCAAATACGAAAGTAGAAGTGGATCCCCAACAAGTGTGTCATCTCCTGAAGAGAGAAAATTAAGTGAATCAGCTGAAAAAGGCTGCGAAGCGTTGTGTTGTGAATTACTGCGAAAGTTGCGATCTTCTTTATGGTAAAAGTTTTTTTTTAATTTTAACTCATGTCCAGTTTCAATGATATCTGTAGAAATTTTAGCGAAATACTTATATTTTGTTTTCCACTTTTTGGCACGCAAACGCGTATTGGTTACAGGTTAGATCGATCGGTGGAATGATTATAATATATTTCTTTTCAGCTTCACGCTTTTTCACGTATATCAGGGTAGTCAGGGAGAACCTAGTATCAAGACACTCCGTTCTCCACTTTCCGCCTGACATCGAAACATTGCGTGTTGAGAAACCTTTTCCCCGAGTGGGAATCGAATTCACAACCAATGGCGTTTACAGTCAGACGCAGTCCCGCTGCACCACGAAAGCCTGTATTATTTTTAAGTATTGAGGCCATCGTTCTCTTTGACTACGCCGAATGGTACCTAATGGATCTTAATCAATTAGATACCCGAGCAAAATAACGACCATCTAGCACTTGTCTCACAAGAAACAAAATAGTATTGTTTTTAATGTCGAATAATGCGGGTACATTAACAAGGTCCTTTCAAAACAAAGTCTACTGGTGCATTTTACTAATTTTTTTTTGTTTATTTTAAATGCTTATATTAGTACTCTAAAATGTAAGAAGGAAGTAATCGTTATAAATGTGTACGTAATGTTAAATTTCTATTTAAAATCTTAGGTTGGAAGTTACTGCAACTCTAGACGAGTTGCCAAATTCTTTGGAAAAATTTTGGCTTGTCATATCAGAAAATCGAATAGCGGATTTATTACGCAGAGTATGTTAGCATTTATTTTATTTAATCATTAATCCTTTTACTTTATTGAGGAAAAATATGTTTAGAAGACCTATAAAAATTTCAACTGGGCGGGACTCGAACCCGCACTTTTTGGAAACCGACTAAGGGGCGACTCTATATCTAGGTAGGCTACGTCGAAATTCTTATAAATTTTTGTTGTTAGCATCTCTGTAGAGATTTTTACAAATTTCTAATACCCAAAGATTATTTCGTAAGAATAATTATTTGGCAAGGGAGAATACTATTTATTAAATAACTAAATCTAATGAGTGTTTTTAAAGTTCACATTGATATAGAAGTAGAATACAGGTGTCAGGACATATTGAGTCGCCGCGGACGCAAGTCGCCCGCTCCGCCTGCAATACACTGGCTGAAATAATCAAAAATACTAACTACACTAAGAAGCCTGTGAGTTAGGTCACGATATACATTTATTGATAATTTTAAAATATATCCAATAAGATATTTCTATCCTTTGCGCTTTGCCGGATAAGTAGTGATTTGTCACTTGTCGTTTAGCACAATTATAAACGACCAGATTTTTATATAAATTTTTTCCAATGTTATTTTTTAAATACTTACACTCAATATAAAATCTTAAGTGATTGTTAATTAATTTAGTAATAAAGTGACAAATAAAAGTATCTAATTTTAATAACTTCTAGGATTTCTATGAAGGTATTTCTACCTTACTAACGAAGACTGGTAGTTTCAATAGAGCAGTGCGGCGGGCGGCCAATGTCGCCCTCGACGACATCGTATGCAAAGTTGATACCACACATTCAGTCACCGCTATATGCCTTTATGGTGTGGGGTTAGTGATTTGAAATAAAGAACTACTACATTATCTTATACTTAAACTATATTATTAGCGATATCATCCATTTATCCACGTTATGTTTAAAACTTGTTATGAATTGTTATGTTATGTTTAATTCATAAAATAAATACGTTTTTTAATATTTTGCAAAGGTTTTTAAAACATCACTTTAAAGACTTCTTTTACTTCTTGTTTTATATAATACAGGAAATATGTAAAGATAGAAAAGCTCATGATTTAGTCCCAGTTTGTTTTGTCAACTATTGGTCCTATTTGTCCTGTATAGCACAGTAGTCAGAGAGAACCTAGTCTAATGTGTTGAACGTAGAGGGCCACCGCCTACCTTCCTATCCTACCTTCCAATGTCTTTAAAGTGGATTAAAAGAGAGAGTAACGATAGGATCTATATACCTACACCCCGAAGTAAATAATGAGCTTAAAAAAAAGAACAAGGTTAAAATTATATTGTAGTTATCCTGGTTGTCCTTACCTGAGCATCAAGTTCATGCTATGAACATACTCTAATTATCAGATCTGGGTACATTTGCAAATTATTAAGTAATTCGGGCGATAAGTGGCTCAAAATAGCAAGATTTTCTCATATTGAATAATAAATACTCGTAGATACTCTGGCTCTCTTTGGTTGGTCATTCGTGTCAGAACATCGTGGTAGTGGTGGGATGTGAGTATGAACCCGATGATTTGTGTCCAGCGGCTCCTGTCAGTTGCAATGTTAGCGACAGTGTAGAAGTTTTGTGTGTCTTTAATTTTTAGTTGCTCAGACCATCTGCTAGGCCTAAGCATGAATAATAATAAAAGCATATATAAATAAAGTGGTAAGATAAAAAAGTATAGTTACAAAGAATATATCTTACTGTACATCTACAGGCACAAAAACGCACTAGTACGTAGTGCGTCAGCCCGACTTCTGGTAGTGTGCTGCGCGCTGGCGGAGGGCGGCCGGCAGATGCTGCGGTCGCGCCCGCCTACCGCCGTCACCGCCCGAAAACACGCATTGCGTGCCTTAGCCGAATTGTTGCAAGATAAAAATACAGAAACTAGGTATATAGTTTGTATAAACTGTAGTTGTTACAATCTAAATTACCATATTTTAACATTAAATAAAATGTTATTCACACACTTGGACAGTCGGAATTACCATAAATTTGAGATATTATTTTGTTAACAACCAACAACCAACTCTCGGCACGTCTCGGCCTAAAAATGTAGTTTCGGTTTCAACCAAAAAAGTTCTGAATCTTTGGCCGTTTCCGTTGCTTAGCGACTTTCCGAAGAATTTTCCTTATTACGGTCGCGGACTATTATTTTTAAATATTGCATTGAGGACAGACAAATAAAATGTCTCTAATGATTAAGTGCGTCATTCCTATTTAAAATAATTTTGGAGACAGTGTCTTATTGTAAACCGTGGTTAGTCGTATCCACGACGACGACACAGAGTTCCGCGTCCAACACCCAACGTCTCGAATTTGGGTAGAAAGTATAGAACGAAGGTTCTTGACACTAGGTTCTCTTCGCCTACCTTGCTTAGCGAGCAAAAGTGTCAAGTTGTTTTATTTGTATAACTCTAACATCGTTACAGAAAATATGCAGAGCGTCTCTACACAATGCTACGACCACTTCAAAACTTTGAAGCTTACTTTCTTACAGACGTCAATACAGAGCTCGCTTCAAGACATATGAAGAAATATGATCAGCTTTTACTACCCAATAAACAATATAGATGATATAATAAAGTATATTATGAGTAAACGTGCGGTGAAATTTCAGCCAGTTTATCTGTGCCTTATACGAGGAACAAGTCATTAATATTTTAATTATCTAGATATAAAAAGCTATACAAAGTATTTCTTTAATTACTCTGCCATATACCATGGCCAACAAAATATAAAAAATTTAAGATAACAACTGAACCGGTAAATACCAGTAATACCCTGAAAACTGACCTCACCCCAAGATAATTTCATCAGTTTTGTTTCAAAGATACACGCGCCGTAGCGTTTTGAGATTGTAACGTGTATATTGTCCGAAGCAATATTAAACTGTTTGAAATAATAATATTGGAATTTTATTTATTTCTACCCCTTGTAGTTCGGCTTTCGTACGTCACTTTATACATAAATGCATTTCAAACGTGTGTGTAATATTTATTTTAGCTTCACGTTTTATCCCTAGCGATAGCAGTAGCCAGAGAGAACGGAGAGCCAATTACTACAGTATCTGCATACTTCTTTCGCCTAGTCCACTGTCATCGACATCTTTATATACGTACCCCGGGGGGTCCTCAAGCTTTTTACGTGACGTTCCTCAAACATCATCGATATTGTATTCGCTTAACCGAGGTCTCCCCTACCTCCTTACCGCTTGCTTTGCGTCATATATCTTTCTTATCATTCTTCATCTTCATCATCAGTGTTCCTCTCGACGTGCTCCAACCACCTGAGCAGGTTCTTCATTCTTACTAGACTATCCTCTCTTATGCCTGTGTGTATGCCATTTTGTGCGAGTGCACTGAATTCATTGTGGATTCGATCAAATAAACTGACTCTACATATACTACAAAGAGATCTCATCTCTACAGCATTCATCTTTCTTTCATTATTCTTTCATTATTCTTATGTCATTTCACGTTTCACGGCCGTATATCAGCGTCAGTACCGGCACTGAAATATATACAGCCATACGTGCAAAGTGCTGTGCATACTGACATTCCGCCGTCGTATTAATGCAGTCAGATCTCTCTGAATCCTGTTACCGGCAGCAATACGCCTCTATCTTCATTCATATCGTATCTTCCATTTCCACCAAATATACACTTCATTCACCTGTTCTACTATCCTTCTATATACCGTCATCTTGCATTCCGTTCTTTCTTCATATAATTAAAATACTAGAATCTTAGTTTCATACAGTTGATAAACAGATTTTACACCCTACAACAAGGCTCCGCTCAAATTGTACCGGGGCAATATCACCCATAAATTCTTTTACACTACTCTATCAAACGCCTTTTCCAAATTCACAAAAACACAAATCTTTTTGGTTAATTTATTGTATTTGTAATTTATTTTTATAAATAGGATTATGGAAATATTGGCTTGCTACACTTCTTATCCATAATATAAAGTTTAACAGTGCTAATGTCAACAGAGTGGAGAAATTAACATAATTGAAATATTTTAAATAATCATTCCCTCGAGTGGGAATCGAATCCACATCCGTCACGTATAAAGTCAGACGCTGTCATACTGCACCATACACGCTGTTATGTTTAATAAGGTATTTAACTACATCTTAATTATAATAAAAATATTTCCATATACATTTTTATACTCTATGCCTAAAAGTAAGCCTAAATCCCCTTTTGACTACTTAGTCAAGTTATAGACAATACTTATAGTCAATAACTTTGAAATTTTTCAACTCATAAATTTATATTCAATAAAATTTAAACCATGAAATGACGTCGCTAGCGCGTATTAAATGAAGGGCTTGAACTTTACGAGTGCATTTGCACTGAACTTTTGAGCTAATGCCACTATATATGTATATCATTTATCTGTTTGTATGGTTTGTATGTAGATAATATCTATGTATTGTTTTTTTATTCCTTGCACGCTTTATCACACACAGCAGGTTAGTCAGAAAAGATCTAGTGTCAATACATCGGTTGTCCGCTTTCCGCCCCAATTCGAGACATTGCGTGTCGAATGGTGTAACTCAACGCCGCCCTTTGTATTTCCAGAGCGGAAGCGGGGGGAAACAATAAAATAAAATGCTGGTACTCATACTTGAACTGATATTCTTATATAAAATGTCATACACCTTGATAAGGCAGCATACGTACAGTAGAAAATTCCTATATAAAGTAAAAATATTCATTATTATCTATTCTAAAGCGTAGTGTAAAAAAATCCTTCCAGTAAATAAAATACTTATAAATTATAATTATTATATGAGGCTATCGTGGCTCAGTGTTAGTTCTATGGACGGTTGTAGATTCGATTCCCAGTGGGTGAAATGATCATAATTTAATTATGTCTATTTCTCCACTCTGGTCAAGACAAAACGCGGCGTTGAGTTCTGCCAATCAACACACGTCTTGAATGTAGCCGGAAAGTGGAAAATGAAATGTTTTATTCTAGATTCTATTTGCTTACTCAGTTATATAGAAAAAGCGATGAGCTTGTAAAAAAAATCTTATAATCTTTTTTTTTTACACATACCGAATGACTGGCAGACATCACACGTCCAAAAGGAATAAACGAAAATATTGAAGTTCGACATGCAGCTCTCAAGACGCATATAGTACTAAGTCATATATTTCCCGAAGATAGCAATGGGAATAATATTGCTACAGTCAAGAACAATTATAATGGTTGACTTGTTGTGTTCTAAGAAAATTAAGATATCCGTGATAGCATCTACGATCTATTACGTTCGTTCCCAATAATATTTTTTATGATTTTAAAATTCAGATATAACGCGTAAGAAGGTCTTTATCGACGTATTAATCCTAATCTAAATAAAATTATTAGTCAATACTTTGCCTGATTTTCTATTCCTTTTTCATATCTTATAACCGCAGTACAAACGATATTAAATTCAACTATGCCAAAGCAAAACCGGGTCGTTTTACTAGCTTTATATGAAGGCAATAAGTACACAAGCACTAAAACGACCTTGTTTCATATACATACATATTTCCCCCATCTCCCACCCACGTCGCTCGCTATCTTAATGTTGGTGACAGCATTCTCTTTGAAGTCAATAAAACGTGCTAACCTCCTATCACCTCGTTGTAAAGCCTAGAATCGCGTAGCAAGTAGGTATTAAACGTGTATATCATACGATTTGATTGTTTGTACTTATAACATTGTGTGTCGATGTGCGTCAACTAAGGGTGCATGCTGTATAGAAGTCCAGCTGTTTTGTAACTTGTAGTTTGTAGAAATGTAGATTATAGGAACTTGCGCTTGGTTAGATTTTGTATTATAAATGATAAGATAAAAGCGGTGTTCACTTATCATCAATTTTCCCGAAATCTCGGTTGCTAGTCTTTTCTATAAAAAAAAATATTACTGTGACGTGAATATGACATGTCTAGTTGCGCTCGATAGTTGTAGGTTCTAATGCAACTTTTTGGATTTTTATATTAGTTTTATTTGCAAATTTAGGTAAACTCTGGCATGGTTCCTGAGTGGGCGCAAGTACGAATACTGCTGTGTCCAATTTTTTATAAATTTTCTAAAAAAGTTTTTGTTACATATAGTCGTTTTTCTAATTTGAATAGACAAATAGGGTGATGTACTGCAACAAACATATTGTGATCTCACTATGAACTCAAAATATATGTATACGAGGTGTGATCAAAAAATAACCGTAATTTTCATTTTTTTCGTATTTATTTTATTATTTTTAGTATTTATTTATTCATCAATAACTATCTAGTCCCTTCAAAGTAATCTCCCTCAGATATAATACACTTATGCCAATCCTCGAAACACTTCTCTTATCTTTCTCCAATCGTAGCAAAACGCTTTCCTTTCATCGGTGTCTTCGGTTTTGGGAAGAGGAAAAAGTTAGCGGGGGCCAGGGCAATAAATAATATTTTTTTACACATTTATACAGATTATAAAACAACAGATTAAATTATTCGATAATATAAGACGTACTTATGTACATACCTACATATATAAAATACATTAATAAAGAACGTAACATATGACGCGCCATTGTTACTAACAACTGATGTGCTTTCGTAGCTTAGAATTATGAATTATTACTATATATACTTACGACTAGATAACCTATATATGTTATTTATCTGACATTTATATTATTTTAATTTAAATATAATATTATTACTTTTTTGTACGAAAAAATAACTTTAAAAAAATTGCTTATTTTATAAGTGTGTTGCATTTATAAGCAGTATTTAAAACTGTTTTCATTAAAAGTATCGATTGCATCGACACCTGTATATATTTATTATACAATATCCTTAGTTCTGCTTGCGGATTTCACACGCTAACTTGACTTTCATACATAACACGTAGTCCCAGCATAATAATGTACCTTAACAAAGATACAAGTATATATATATTTTTTAAATTATTTAAAGTTCATACTTATATAAATAATGTCTTGGTTTAGTACTTTTTCGATTAAAAAAAACTAATCGCGTTATAAAAACACATTGTTAATTGCAGATGTTCCAGATCTAATTTCCCAATGCCATGTTCACTGGAACAGTGTCTGACGGTAAATGCTGTTGGTCGTGGTTCGATTCCCACTCGAGGAATGATTATATTTCAAATATTTTCATTTCTCCGTTATAGTACCTAAGACAACGCGCGCCGCTCAACGATAGTGTCTCGATATCGGGAGGAAAGTGGAGAACGGAGTGTTTGAACTTGAACGGTTCTCAAGAGGCGCGGGTTTAAATATATGTTTCCGAAGTGTGTAAATAACACTTTAAAAAACAATGTTACAAAAAAAAAAGAACGTAGTGTGTTGACACTAGGTTCTCTCTGACTACCCTGCTATGCGGGAGAAAGCATGAAGTCTGAACTTACTTAAATACCTACAATCTATGTATGTTTTATGGCCTAACAAACACTAGATCATTTTCAATGTTTATGATTGATATGATTTCAATATATTGCGTTTATAGCTGGTATGTATGTAGATATAATAATCGATATCTACTATTGAATTGATATTAAATCGCTTTGTTTACATATTATACAATATTGTTTCGGTTGAACTTATGAACTTACAAGAGTGTCCAAGCTGTTTAAGTCACTGGGATATGGGTGTAAATTAAATAGGAATAAACACAAAATGATAAAAAAATAGAAAAAATATATATTTGAAAGTATATATTTACGCGCTATTCTAGTCATCCTGGCAAGGACACAAGACTTCCTTTTCATCTCAAACTTTCTCATATTCAAGGGTTCTCATACTCGTATGTGGTAAGTTACATAAGTAAATTTAAAAAAGTAAAGTCAAAGTAGCCGTGCAAGACTTTCTTGTGTTAATTTACTGATACACAGGTAAAGCTAATCAAAGCTTGTTAAAAATTTGTTTTATAGTCAAGTTACCTTGAATTGATCTCACAATAATGCATAAAACTTCAATCAGGTTATTACAATTAGCTACATCAAATGCCTTTATGTTCAAATAAGATATTTGAATATACAAAGATAATAAAGATATATTTTTAATATTTTAAAGTATTATTCACACACTTAGGAAATTGAAAAACATTTTAAGAAAACGCCTTTTGGAAATCGTCCAACCGCTAAGCCATGCGTTTTACACGACACCCGTCGTAACAACAAAAATAAGTTGTAAAAAGCTTATAATCATTTCGACAGAAGAGTTGAGTGCGGGAAAAAGCGTGAAGCTGGTTATTTATTTCATAATATTCTAATATGGACTATATGTTTTATCAAATAGCATAAAACTTACGTTTCATTAGAATTTCTTCAAATGTTTCTATTCCCGTAACTGATAAATCTTTTTCTAGAAAGTATTATTTATACGTCACAATCAAATAATAATATAAATATCTGCCATTTCAGATTCTCATATAGCTTATACATTACTTTATGAACTTAACTCAAAGAATAAAACTTATTACGAACCTCTTAAGTAAGTAAAATACAACCCTATACTGCATATGTACGTAAAATTTGTCACCTTGGTTTCAGTTTTTTTAATGTCGTTCACATACACAAATAATACCCATTGTTTACTTTAATTTTTTTTTTGACATTGACATTCTTATTACGTACTATTAATTCAATATATATGCAAAATATACATATATGTTATACTATCGTACATCATTATGGAAATATTATATTTTCTTTGATATGGATATTTAATTTCAAATATTGTTTTTTATTACACAGAAATAAAAATCCTTGTTATTCTACAATTATTTATTACATTTATTTATTTACAAAATTTACAATTTTAAACATATCGTGTATATTTACTTAAATACTACAATAAAAAAAATGGTTACTATAAATAGTCAATGGTATGTTAAATACAATATGATAACAACTATTTCTACAATACTAATACTTATCTAACCAATACTAGTTGTGGCTACACCTTATTCTGCTACATTGTCAAATAAACAATCTTTAATATAAATAACCAAAAAAAATACTTTCATTACATTTTAAGTACAGACATTACTTCTGTGAGGCTGCGACCTAATATAGGTCAAATGTAACGAGTAAATACTCGAAACAAATTTATAATAATTATTTTTCTCCAAATAAATTTCGTTCTTCATATAGTTTGTGGTTTTTGTATGCCAGCACTCGAAGACTTAAGGTAGTTTGTGCACTCTGTGCGAAACAGGCGGGTAGCTGCATAGCTTAAGTAGGCACCACGAACGTTTCTGAACGTGCCTCCTCCGATTCCTCGGTGGACGACCTTCCGTCTGCGCAAGAAGCAGCAGAATTGCGAATACAACAATAAAAATATTAAAGAAACGCATCTTTATTATCAAGGTTGATATCTTAGTTAACGATACACAAGTTCAGCCAATCTCAATAAGAAGGGGTTAAAAAGGTTCACATGTAATATTGTAAGGGTTGAACAGTCAATTTGAGCTTATCGATTGGCGTTTGAATGAGAACTGAAGATATTATCGTGTATCTCTCTCTTATATACGAAGGAGCTGGGGTTATCTCGCGCGTGTGTGATAACCTACCGAAATGCGATACGTTAAGTTCGATGACTGGAACTCAATGTCAACCAATTCATTGTAGTAAAATTATCTTTCTATAGGTAGGTTATGGTACCGGGTCTCTCGTGAACGCTTTATATGCGAAGTCCATTCATGCTTAGATAGCCATTTGTAAATACGTTTCAAACACACCTCACTGCGAAAATCTTTTTATTTATTTAGTTTCCTTATGACGCAATCGGCATTTTGTTTTAATCATTGACATTTGACATTATAGATTTTTTTTTATTACTTATAAAAGCTCTATTAATTTAATATAAGTTTTTTTGAGAAATGATTATTTGAAAGTAATTAATAATATGAAAATGAAATATGGTAAATTTAAATTATATAATATTAAATGTAATATAATAATTTTCAATCTGAAGAAACCATTGCTTAAAGATGACCTGCCCCAATTACCGCTGTCTAGTTTATCTTTATCTCAAAGCTAACGAGCTTCAAATATTGTAGACATCGACATCGAGCTTCAAATATTCAGTCAAACTTTTATTTCAAAAAAAGATTTATTTATTTAAAAAAAAACTTTTGATTTATCTGTAGCATGTGTCTTACTAAATAATGTTAGCTAGAATCGTATTTGAGGACTTACGTATATTATAGGTTCTGGTATATTAAATTTCAATTAATAAGTGTCGTTTAATTCCGCCACTATTGTATCTAAATAGGTGAAACTAATTTGAAGTGAAGGTCAAATAATTTTATTTAAAATAAGAAGTTATGTTTTTCATTTCTTAGACGTCCAATAAATTACTATTGGTGCATTACGGTTAATGCCTTAACCTAAAAAGAATCGGCGCAAGAAACACAGCGGATCTCTCTCCTGTTGTCCTGTAAAATAAGGAAGGTACGTGCTTACTATGGACCGTGTAACGTTGTACTTTTTTCAGCATTCCGCTTATTTACGGATAGCAAGATCGAAAAAGAGAGCTTGTCGGGTTTTTTTTTAAATATCCGTCTGAATTCGAGACATTGCGTGTGAGAACGCAACACCATGCCTTGTTTAATTACCGGAGCAGAGATATAAAAGTAATTTAAATATTAGATCTTTCCCCCAAGTGGAAATCGAACCTACAACTAATCTCGTTTAAGGTCAGACGCTTTCCCGCTTACCATGGTGACATCAACTATACTTCAAAATCACAATACCAATTTCTAAGATAGACATTTTACAAAACAAGTGGTAATTTATTATCATTTAAAATTTATTTCTATTCTGATGAACAAATAAAAAAGAAATATATTATTACAATACAGGTTTTCCAAATTTTAAAGCGTGTATTTTGTATAAGAAACAGCTTGTTTTATCCTTCGTCGCATTCAAAAGTGTCTCACACTATGACCTCCATGCTAAGCTGTCTCACCTCACCAGCTAATTAGGTCAATGTGACTTAAAAACCTTGGTCGCTATAAACAGGGTATCCAGTATTTATCTAAGTGGGTTATGTAATAGTTATTATGTTTGAGTGATATTTATTACTCAGGTCTAATAAATTCGTTATCGACAGACACGAGACCTCTATCAATTGTGAATAATTGGAAGTAACAGAAAAACGGATCTATAGTGATGCAAATAGAATGTCTGATTAAATTATGAATGTATTGCAGGTTCGAATCTTGGTAGTAGAAATGTTAATATTTTAGACAGTAACTAGCCCGCATCACCAAATTTTCGCTTTTCTCTGCATATCAGGGCAATCAGAGAGAATTTAATGTCAAGACACTCCATTTTTTACTTTCCACCGGAAATCGAGACATTGTGCAAGTGATGTGAATCGAGTGGTTAATTTTACGTACTCAGCGCCGTGTCTGGTTTTTTTACAAAAAAGAAGTATTGATAATAATATAAATATAATCATTCCCCTAAGTAAGAGTTCCACTGACCTCAAAATATTTTTAATATTCTGTTTTTTTTTTCGATTTGGCTGGATACAATTAGACGTTAGATTTCGCAACCAGGTATGTGATGCCCCCAGTGGGCGATAAGTGGTGGGGAAGGGACTTGTAACTGGAATTTCTCTAATTACGAGGTAGAAAAGCTCAGAGTTTTAACAATATAAGGCTGAGTTATGTCATCAAAAATAATAATTTTGTAGAAATCATAACTTAAATTTCAATTAAATATTTGAAAAATGTACGCTATAAACCGTATATTATGTAAATGAATGAAACTATGTAGTGTATACTTTTTCAGCTACTTGTAGAGCTTCTCCAATGTTCTTCCAGTAAAGGTTAGAAGTCAGCTTCACGTATTTTATTCTATCTGTGGCAAGACAAAATAGCTCCGTAACATTTTTTTCATTTCCCTGATGTTGCCATCGTAAAGCAGTGGCGCACAGCGTCGGACTGTAAACGCGATTGGATTCAATTTCCACTCAGGGGATTATGCTTAAATTATTTTAAATTCTACGCTCTAGTAAGACAAGGAGCGGCATTTAGTTCCGCCACTCAACACCCAATGTCTTAAATTCGGCCAAAATATAAAATGGAAGTGGCTTCGCACTATGCTTTGTACCCTGCTATGCGGTAAAATACGTGAAGCTGAAGCTGAAATATTCATCAGTCACGGGTTTTATTTGCGAACGGTTTTCTTGTTTATATTTTTTCCCAGGGTGTAGTGTTTTTAAAGTGTAGAAATATTGTCGCATCAAGTACACGCCTCCGATAAGCAATATGAAGCTGTTTAATAATATCCAAAAACTAGCATTTCTAGTTATCACAGCGTAGAATTTTGAAGTTTAATTTTTTTTTATGTATTTACTTTTGAAGGTTCATTCCCTTTACGCCAATTATTCTATTCGATATTATTTACGAAGTGGATATCGAAAAATTGTATCCAAAATAAATTAACTCAAATAAATTATAGTCTATTATCATTATTTTGGGTCTCGCGTGTTTGGCCATGTTTGAGATTATAACCTGGGATCCCTAAATAACATATGATGCATAATATAAAAAATATATATTTTATGGGGACACCTGTGTTGTACCAATATAAATACAGTCTTTATAAAAATAAGAAAAGTTTTAATTACATATGTATAACCTTTATTACTATACACTCTGACGTATATGAATATAACACAAGATTTTTAAATTATCTGTCAAAACGAGTACATGTAAATATGACTTTATAAAATCATAGTTCCATATAATATAGCTTTGATTATGAAACATAAACGTTACATTAAGTTTTATTTAAAGAATGATGCAACAAATACGAGGTATTTATTTTTTTATAATAATTGAGGCGCCGGCCATCGTGACGCAGTGGGACAGTGCCTGAATGCAAACGTAATTAACTGTAAGTTTGAACCCCCTAAAAAGTGTGCTGACACTAGGCTCACCAACCACCCACCCTGTTATGGGGAAAAAAAAGTTGAAAAAAATATATTTTTAAGTAACGCTGAAAGTATATTAAAATACTAAATATATCTATTTTAAGTATAATTGTTTATGTGTTATTATTTCTCATTTTGTCATATTACTAATATGTATTTTTATTTAAAAACTTCGGCATATAAATGCTAAAACTTGACCAGACTGTAAATAAACTCTATGATTCCAAGATCCGCATCAGGGAAATGTTATAGTTCAAAAATCGTTTTTGATCCTTCAAGGATCCACCGGACATATATTGTCTCGAAATGAGCGGAAACGAAGTATTTCTATAGGAAGTATTTCCATGTTCTATTTGGTTAACGCGTAGTGTGAACACTTAATTTTTTTAGATATAACATTACTACTACTTTATCATTTCAATCTTAATGATAAAAAGGTGGATAAATTAATGTACGTATATAATAATAAAAACAAAATATTAAATTCGTATGCGTTGTCCTTGTCAGGCTGTTCAAATATCAAATGCGGTATTAAACTTCCCCATCATTTCGCCACATCATTTTGTTTAAGGTGGCACTAGCTATTTTTCGCCATTTTAAAAAATGCGTTCTACTTGCATATATGAATGTACAATAATATGGAAAATATTACTATATTGCTTTCATCTTAAGAAAATACAACTAGATATGTAGATATTATTTGTTTATACGTAAGAGAAAAATCAAGTCAAAGGTCAAGTTGCCGCAATGGGGCAATGTTAAAAGCGAATAACGCATTTCTACACAATAAACAATCACTGAGATAAAAGCAATACATTATACAACTATTGAAATCTATTACAGAGAATATAAATAAAAATAACACTAAATTTATAAGAAATATAGACACAATAAATATTAAAACTTTATACTCTAAGACTCAAAATTAACATAAATTACAATTTTAAAGGCTTGTCTAAATGTTTCACTTGTAAAATGATATATGTTATATATCGATATATGTATAGAATAAGGGTATGGTAATGAAAGTTATATCAACGTCTACCCGACATACTTTTCCTTTGGAGCTTTCTTTCTCGGAGTGCCTTAATTAAGCGACACGATTATAACGCTCTATTAAGACTTTTGTATTCTTTCTCTGGGGTTTTCGTTCTGTTGAACGCTAATCAAGAGGCGCGGGTTCGAACCTCGCTTCGTTCAAATTATTATACGCCATCTGAAATTGTTGTTTAATTTCCTAAGTGTGTGAATAACACTTTAAAATACTGCGAGTAAAGTGTTGAAATAAATTTTTTAACCGACTATACGACAAACTTTGGTAATTCTTTCATGAAAAGTACTGTAAAATTGTTCCCATAATTTTTTTTAACAAAAATGTTAACACGTGTATTTAATTATTAGTCTATTTAATTGTTTTGTTAAAAAGTTATTATTGATAAACAGAATGAGAAGCCCATTTTTTACCATTCTTAAGCTTGAAATATGTCATATAAAAACGTACTACTAAACGTTTTTATATTATCAGAACTAGCGGAGTTCCCATAAATGTCATAGTAATAATTACAATTTGGAAATGAAACTATTTTTTTTTTAACCGGATTAATCGCGTATATTATTAGTTTCGAACACTTTACACATCAAACTACCGCCAACGATTTCTAAGTTGCCTCGCGTACTGTCCTGGATTTTAGCAGAATAAGCTGACTCTTGCTCTCTGGTGTGGTAGGTTTGAGACTTCAAAGTTTTAGACTCGCTTTATAAGCGATGAGAACCGACCGCCATTGGGGCGTTACAGTTCTCGGGCGGCGACCACCAACCAGACCATACCCTACAATACCCTACCAGGTGGATTGACGACCTGGTCAAGATCACAGGAAGCCGCTGGATGCGGGAAGCGCAGGACCTATCGTCGTCGATCCTTGGGGGAGGGCTTCGGTCCAGAAGGAGGCGTCCAACTGCAGAGACAACGACGACGACTATGATGTAAATAGCATCATTCTATAAATTCTTCAATGTCAATTTCAAGCGTCAGAATATAACTATATATTTATTTTGAATATAATTCAGGTACATGTGGAATTTTAACCTGTATAACCTACTAATGTAACAACAATACAATAGTATCATTAATCACTCAACAAAGTAGACACATATATTATTAACTCGTGGCCATAACATGTTCAGTATCGGGTTGCTAGAGCACTTTGGCTTCTCAGACTTTTCGCGAGGTAGTCGCAAGGTGCTTGTATGTTGACCCAGCAAACACTAGCTACGTTATAGATAAAAAAAATATTTCTGATGCAATAATAATAAATATTTCACTGTGGATTGATTTAAAAAATGCATGTTTTAATCATATATGTATGTGTATGTATATGAACTAGTGAAAGAGAATCCTTTCTTACCGAATCAGTTAAGATTATTTGTAAAAGCTTTCAGATATTTTGAAATACAACCTCAAATTTCAAATGTCACAACGACAACAAATTTTACTATTGCGATGGTTAAGTTCTAATCATTTTTCGAGTTATTACGTAAGGAAATATCAAACTGCTTATATATTGGAGGCAAAGCAAAAAAGTACAGGTCCAGAACAATAATATAATTTATTACCCATCTCTGTGAAATCGTTTGACGTAGTTAGTTGCCCACTTTCAATTTATGTGAGGCATGTCATGTCAGGCTTTATGCTGCTATCGAACCTAGTACTGACAGAATGAATATATAAGAAATAAAATATTTGGATGTGTTATCGAAAAGGGCGTGGGTTCAAGTCCGGCTACTGGAAATTTTGTATCAAATTACATTATTTTATTTCTACTAATTAGAGAAACCTAGTGGTCACTGCTAGGACCGCACCCGTCCTGAAACGACAAAAAGGACTAGTTTTGTAGAATCAAATAACATTTGAAGGAGTATTTATATTTGTTATATTCTTTATATTTCTTGTGTAGATAGATAAAGCGCAGGTATAGTTAGTTTCACTACCTAACAGAACAGTTTTAATATTTAAAATTGTCACGGTTATATACATACTATATGATGCAACAATGTTGAGTGAGCCATCATCAATAATAAATTATATTAAATATCTACTTTACATTTGTGAAATGTACCTAACTCTTATTATATCGGAATCGAAGACAAAAAAAATAGTTTAAGGTCCATTTGCACTCGATATCTTAAAACAACAACTACGGTGCTGCGCAAACGCAGAAACCAGTTGTTACCGACACGGCACACTATCACCGAAAATCTAGTTGCAGCGTCCAGTGGCGACGATCTTTCTTTTTTATGAACGATAGGCTTACGTTGGACCACACCGATTGTTGACTTTTGTAAATACCTATGTAACTGAGAACTCATCAACAAGCTATTCCTGTATTCATTGAAATTTATAAGTTTAGACGAATTTAATTTAAAATTTGAGTGACTCGATATCGCTTTACAAATGGCAAGGCCAGTCGTTCAGCATTTACTCGTATGGTAGGTTCTCATCTCTTATAGATAGTAGACTTCCTTAAAAATTTCGGCTTGCCAAAGATTATATCTAACAACTAATATTAATCGTCAAGCAAGAAGCATCGGCAAGAGAGAATGCTATTTATGAAATAGTTTTAAAAAACATACACTTATAAAAAATTACCACTGGGTTCAAATTTTTATGGATTAAAAAAAATGTTTTTTCATATCTTAAGTGTGTGAATAACACCTTAATGTTTTTCTTTTTTAAACTTACATTATATATTTACAAAGTAATAAATTAAATGAATTCCAAAACTTCGTAATAGTACTTTTCCAGGAATCCAAAATTCATTTTGATTAGTCATACGACGCAATATGACTAAAAATAACGATAATTTATTGATATTATTTATTTATAGATTCTTATGTAAACTAAGCATCAGCCACGCCCCTGCGTAATGATTGAATACGCACTATTATAAAATTCACGCCCATCGTAAAAAGTTGCCAACTTAAAACATGTACATTTTTAATTATCTTTAGATATTGTTTCTATGTAAACTATTTAAAACGTTTTCAATATCGGACTTAGGCCAGTTTTATAGCAAATGTTTTAAATATAAAAAAACCATTATCTTTCCAACTTCCAGCACGCGTTCAACATTATATCTCATAATTAAAGTATAGTGGCTTCACGTTACGATAAAAAATGTTTATGCTGACCTAGTTCTTGTCGACAGTTTTGTCTGTGTTTAAGATTATGATTATACTATACCGAAATATACAAGAACAATTTAAAAAATAGAAACTTGTGGACGTACAATTCTGACAAGGATTTTCTAAAATTACTACTGTAAAGGACGAAACAGGATTTCACGATTTACAGTAGAAAGTACTTGAGATAGAATGTATGCAAGGCAGGCTAATATATATTTATTTAAAATTATATTACGTTCTTAAATTACACATCATTTCATAAAATCAATTTACATTAATAAGTCAGCTCGCGTCTCTATACTCAGTCGTGCCATAAATACTGTTACAAAAAAGCATATTTTTTTTACTATTATAGTACTGAACATGTATCACTATTATAGTGTGTTTACACAAATTCTTTACTGCCAATTGTATGGATTGTTTTAGGTCCTCTTAATTATCATCACGTTTATAACAAGCCTTACTCTCTAAAACTGACCATAAATCGCAATCCAGTGTACATAAATCACAACCAGGTCTAGATGACGGCCAGTCTCCAATTCTGATGAAGTTCAAACAGTTTAACAGTTCTGACTGTACACGCGATGGTTGTGGATTAGATTGCGACTCGTAGGAATCATTAGAGCGAAGAAATAAAAATATTTATTATTATTATTATTATTATGAGAAGACAAAACGCGGCGCTGAGTTTCGGCGAGATGGGCGAAAAGTGGGTGGAAAATTATGGGCGGCTCTCTCCGCGTATCGTATATGTAATGCGGAAAAAAGAGTGATACTTAAAAAAAAGCAGTTTAACAAACATATGTACTTATTAAATTTCAAAGAGCAAAATGAGCCTCAAATCAGCCATCACATATCATCAACACGTGATAAGAATGTTTTAAATCGGAAAGTAATCGTGTGGTGTGATAGTTAGAGCAATGATCGTATGAGGTGATACAATTCGCTGTATCTGGTGACATATTTGTAAATATTGTTCTTTAATACCGCAGTAATGCTTGGAAATATCATCTGACGTAACACATGGTTTTATTTGTATGCAACGTTTGTATATGCGTTAGCTGCAGACGGAAGGCCAAAAAAGAACAAGTTTTAATTTAAACTCAATTTATTAACTAAAAAGTAAGTAATTATAATAACGATAAAAAATGATGTCGAAATGATCGGTTCGTTCCCATTGAGGGAATGTGCAAGTATCAACTGCCCTCTTGAAATGGAAATATAAACTATTATACGCTTGGGATAAGAATAATGCTTTAGAAAATGTATAAAAATATATAACGGTAGAGTGAGAGTGAGAGTGTTATTTATTAAATTAATTACCTTTATTTAATACCCTTTTGAACCTTTTTCAGCCGGTTAATTGAGTCGAGTCCACCATTTTTTTCCTATACGGTACATTTCGTAAAGGGTTGCGCCAAACAATTTTAAAGTAGACTATTAAATTAGAAAATTTTCGCTTTTTCGATTAGAAAATTTTTTAGAAAATTTTCACTCTTATCGACATACGAATTCTTATAAAACTTTTTTTTTGTTGTTTCTGTAAACACTAATATCTAGCTTAAAACATATTTCAATCACTACACATTCTCCTGCCCCACCAAAAAAATTGGGGGCTCCGTAAAGATAAGAAAAATAACATCATAACTGCTCAACTTTTGTAATATAAAGACTTTTAACAATTTTCGGAGCGGAAGAAATTTGAATAATTTAATATTATCATTCCCCCGAGTATGGATTGAACCCACAACTGCGTCGCGCTTACAGACAGACAGACAGGCACTACCACGGCTTAATGAGTGCTATGCTTATATTATGTATTGTTATATAGACAAATTTAATTAAACTTTGGAAGTAGCAAATTTTCGAAGACGCGTGTATTTAAGCTGAAGACACAGCTAAAAAATATTAATTAACAGTTTCCCAAAAATTTTCCGTGAAAATACGCTGGCATCACATACTTATTTTTCAATCTATAAAATAAGTTTTATTTTTTTATTATGAACAATATAGCACCTATTGTGGCGCAACTGCACTTTTCAACTGTGGCGAAACACGTCGTGGCTGTCGGTCCTATTCTCACTTAGAAAAAGATTTATATTTAATAAATAAATTTATATTTTTAATTTATTCTACTCTGTCTCATAGCGGCGTTGAGTTCCACCATTTCTTACACAATATGTCTTAAATGGGTGGAAATGATGAACTGTAAGTTCTCTTTCTACCTTAGGTTAGCGTTCTTAGTTTACTCGATGTTGTAATAAACTTAGACGCTGACAAACTTAACTGATAAGCTATCGATATTAGCCAAGGTTCAATCAAAACATAGTTGGCTCTCGACCCAAAGATGCACGCGTGTATGTCCTTTCTTTCTTGTTTAGGAGAAATATTTTTTATCGTATGCCGTCATGGCGTACTAAAGGACCTAACTGCACATGAAATCATGATTGTGAGTTAATTTCAAAGTTAATCCAAAAATTTAAGAATTCAATACAGTAATTATTTTATTTATCTCAATGGGTTTTCCTTATATTCAGCTTTAATCTTTTCCCACAACTTTTTTCAGCTTCTTTTTCCCATATAGGGTAGTGTTTGTAATTATTTTCAGCTCTTTACCATGACAACAAAGCGAGGCTCGCCACGTAAAGTCTAAACGGAAATTAGAGAACGATACTATTTCGATTCTAGGTTCTATGACTACCCTGCAATGCGGGAAAAACAGTGAAGCTGAATATAAGGGAATAAAAACATTAATAATTTAGTAGACACGTGCGTGAAAATTGCAATCAGGTGGACACCATGCTATCCACTATCTTGGCCACGCGAAAGAAATATATATTTTGGACTTTGAACTAAGACTTAATCCGGCTGAAAATTATCGTTGAACTTTTATGACGAAACAAATTATTGAAATAATTTAGGTATATCATACACATCGTATACCATCTATGACGTAAGCCATCGTTGCGCAGTAGTACAGCGATTGATTATAAATGCAATTGGATATAGGTTCGATTCCCACACGGTGGGATGATCATAATTTATTTATTTTCATTATTCCGCTCTGGTAATAAAGACAAAGCGCGATGTTGAGGTCTGTCACTTAACACCATGCTCGGATCCACCGTTGTCGGGGCTATGGGCGCGCACAACCCTAACTCACTTGTGACGTCACATTTTTTAGTCTTTACACAACCCCACTTGGATACGAGGCCTTTCGTTACCTCCGTATCACCTTTATAAAATAAAGAAATAACTAATGTGAGTTTCTCAATATAATGATCTCTGTATTTATGTTCCGGATCACACTTGGCTGTTTTTAAGGTGACTGTGACCAGAATCTTTTTTAAAGCGGTAGAATGAATTCGGACGGAAAGTGGAGAACAGAGTGTTTTATAGAATAAGAAAGTGTAAGAAAATTGTGATGAATCTTAGTTATGTGTTAAAAGCTCGTTATAATTACATTAAAAGTGTTCGTTATAACTTATTCTCTGGGTGTTATATAATTGGAAAATTCATTCATTCATCATCAACATTTTCTCATGTCTGAAAATTTTTATTTCCATTATACATATATCATATTTTGATTGCACTGCAATTATTACGTTGAAGTCTTTTCTTTAAACGCCGATTATAGGTTGATATTGCGTCAGACAATAAACTTTGTGTGATTTTTCATATCATATCGTCTAAAATAAAAAATCGCAAATAATTTTACGTTATTATTTCCTTCATATTTAGTATCTAAGTGAAACGTACGCAATCAGTCTATCGAAATATATTATTTTAGATTATTGACAATAATTATTCAATACTTTTGCCTTTATCGTTTTGATTTCTTTTTATACTTAAACATATAAAATTTAATGGTTATTTGAGGCTATCTTTACGCGATGGGACAGCGTCTGACTGGAATCACGATTAGTTGTGGGTTCGATTCTCACTCGATGGAGTTATTATAATTTAATTATTTTCATTTTTCCCCTCTGGTAACCAATACAAAACGCAGCATTGAGAACCTTCATTCAACACGAAATGTTTCAAATTTGAGTGAAAAGTGAATAACGGAGTATAATCTTGATTCTAGAATCTTACTGACTACCCCGCTAGGTGGAAAAAAATTGTAACATTTTTGTTAACCGTTATCACTATATTTCGTATATATAATTCACTTCTAATTCACTCAACAATGAATTTCCCAAAACCCGCGAAAACTTCAATTCATTTGTTAATTGCGGCGTTTCCCGGAAAATCTTACAATTATAGTAAATCGCACAATATATTATTGCTTTTTGTAATAAATAAAACGAATTTTTAGATAGTCGAGTTTCGGGTGTTCTTAAGGGTTTTTAAAAAATAATTTATTAACCTCATTATTATTATTTAATTAAACTAATTATTAATAATTAATTCATTGATTTTTATAACCATCGTTTGCATTTGTGTTTTCATCCTTTCTAATATTTTTAGAACCTCATGGGAGGTCTTATTAACTTACTAAATACTGAAGTAAAAGGGAATACTGCGCAAAATAACGAGATATTTATTGCTTATTACACTTTTCAAAAATTTTTGCTGTTTTTTGTTTAGTAGACACGCAGTCGAAATTTCCTTTAGAAGGCAACAACAGAATAACTTGCATCATGCGTAATGTACTTATGTGATAACGTATGAATTAAGTTCAAATAAAAAAGTGTAATCTTATCTATTTATAAATATTTCACACAATATACAAAAAACACTTTGTATATTATTAATTTACAAATCTTACATAGTACAACCTATACTAATATTATAAATGCGAAAGCAAATCCTGTCTGTGACGTCATCACGGCCAAACCGCCGAACCGATTGTGATGAAATGTTATATAGAATCTATCATAATATTTTTGTGTAATTTTGTAATTACTTATTTACTTCCACTGCTTCTCGAACTACAAAGTGGAAAGTAGATATATTGTATATTTATACATTGCCAAGCTTATATCTACTCAAGTGCCAATTGTACAAAATTAAAAAGAGTACCTGTTTTGCGTTATTATATAACCTTTTAAGAATTATCTTGAAATAAGATTTAGTTTTAATCAGCTACGAGTAACACGAGACGTGACTAGAGAGACATACATGAGATTCAAGTGAAACCCTCAAAAGTTTTGATAAAAGGCATTATTTTTTACGAACTAGGATTATTTGATTAGATTATACTTAGATAGCTTATATAACAAACAATAGATATTTATTTAACCGCATCTGCAATGTACTTTAAAAACTATATTAAGTTTATAACTTATTAGAAACTGTTAGTTAACTTTGAATCCAGGTTAACTAGAAATATCTAAAAAAAGCCAGAGAAGCGATGAAACTTTTTAGCATTTTATAAATCATTTGTGTGGATGACCATTGTCCATGGCGTTGCAAGGAGAGGAGCTCAAAGCAATGAATGGGACTTGCGACCAAACGAACCGCGACCGCGCGAAAGTAATGGAACACTTCGTAGAAACATCCTAATTTTAACAAATGCTACTTGTAATACGAATATATTCGCTGCTTTCATATCAATAATTTCGTAGTCGCTTCTTTTTAAAATAAGGTTTTAAAATAAGGATTCTTTTAGAAACAAGTCATAAAATTTATGGATAAATCGACAATGACGATCCAATGCTATGATAATCGTCCTGCAATTAGACCTTTATGTATGAACTTACAACCCTGGTGCTATCCGCTGGTAAGGCCCCCGGCAAGGACCAGGGCGTTTGGATTGTGATAGAAGAAGACATACATATTCAAGTTATAAGCTTCTCTAAAGGGGTGAACCCTTAGAAATATTAATTTATTAATGAATTGAGTACATTTGGATGCAAATATGACTCATTTAACAAAAGCGAGAAAGCACCTATAATAACGTATGTATAATTTTTATCTCGAGTAGAATTTTAACGCAAAAACTGTGTGCAACCAAAATTATGATACCTGCATTTTCACACATAATTTATGATTTTGATTTTATCTTATCGATTAACCTGCAAAGATAAATGCTAAACAGTTCCAACTGAAACATTTAAGATTTTTTTTAATTATCATTGTTTTAATATATATATAATATATTTAAAAATATATTCTCAGTAGGACTGATACAATAAGTGTGTAAAATTTTTTATAATTAATTTAATGAATCTGTGTAGTTTTCTTAGTAAACTTACAGTATATCGTGGGCGAAAATTGCCTGGCCTACCCCACAATGTAAAAGATTACGTAATTATTATTATTTAAATGGTAATAGTTTATTTTAAAATATTTATTGTGATTTTCTCTTGATAGGTACTACATTCACTAATCTAATATATAATAAATAATTTCTTTTTTTATTGCACGGTTGCTTGAATTGACGAATTGTTGTATAGTTGTTACTATATACGCAATGCAAATTAAGCGACATGAATGTGTCGATTAATTTAATTTGGCCCATATTATTTCTTAATGCCTTTACAATGTAATAATGGCGTAGTAAATAACATTCTACATATAAAAGTCATAAGTAAAAAAAAGAAGACTACAGGAAACAGAGAAACAACAATATTCAAATAAATCAGGAAAGAAAAGGAATTCCAACCTTAAAGTTATTCAAACATTTAACATTTATAAAATGTTATTCACGCACCAAGGATATAAAAAGCATTTTAAGAAAACTGAGAAAAATTTTAACGTAGCGGGATTCGAACCTGCACCTTGAAAACCGTATGGCTAAAGAATTCTTCTAACATGTTATATTAAAATTTATACAACTTGTTAGTTAATCTAGTGTGTATTTTCACTTATTTCGTTGAATACATATTTACGCATTGTATTTGTTTAAAACATCTAAGGAAATTAAACAAAGCGAACTGGGAGTCAATCTTAGAAATTATATATAATATTTTTATAAAAAAGTCAAATCGAACTTAAATTTCATATCCAACTGCGTAATTAGCTGAACTGTTAATCTCTTACGTAATAATTAAATGCGCACGTGGAAGGGTGTGTCATATTGACCCATGCTAATTTCACAATAACACAAGTAATAAATATAACTGTTTTGACGTAAGGCCATATATCGATATGATATGTCGATGGCTCAAACCTGAGATACGACTTAAGCCCTGACGATGCTTTATTGTTTGCGCGGGAAATCTTCATAGATAATAAATCACAGATAGTAAAATTTTATAATTTATTGACAATATTAAATGATAATGAAATAATAAAATTTAATCGCTTTAGATAAAGTTGCAGCTTCGTATTATGATATGTAAAAGTTTGATGGTTAGGTTCAAATTCAATTCGGAGAAAGATTTTATTGTAAACAATCTCTCCTATATAGATTTCCATCTCAATTTCAATAAAATTAAAATAAGCATTTAATACTAACCGAATTAATTGTATCGCCGTAAGTAATTTTTTGACTATAAGCGAGATGGTCGTGGGTTCGATTCCCACTCGGGGAATGATTATATGAAAAATTGGCAAGGAAAGGCACGGCGTTGGGTTCTATCACTCAACTCGCGGATAGTTTAGAACAAAGTGTCTCAATTCTAGGTTCTCTCAGCTTGCCTTCATATATGCGGAAGATGCGGATGACATAATAAATGAAAATAAAAGCGTAAAAACGAGGTAATTTAAAAAAATCTTTTGCTTCATAGAGTTTTTTAAACATAATTATTAAAAAAATCTGTGATAAACACGGAATAAAAACGTAAGTAAAGATAAGCTGATCACTCCTAGAGTTCGCTTTCAAAAGGCAAATAAATAATTTATGTCAGTCACATACTTATATATTACAAAATTTTACAAATAATTCAGGGTTGCCCCTTTAACAGTTAAGGAAAGTTTATTATTCTGTGAGTTTCTCTGTGGCATTTTCTCCTTAAGTGCCTGCCGAACCGGTGGTAGCTTCCGGTATAACTGACTATACTGATATTTTATGTTAATTGACGATTCGAAAGTCCTTGTAGTAACGTATTTCAATACCCATTTTGATGTTGCAAAATTAGTCATACACGTCTGGCTGTTTAATAATGAAATTGCTACTGATTCAATTTTGCGAGAGGATATTATTGCATCATAATTCATGATACAGTTATAAATAAACCTGATATAAAAAGGCTTACAATAAAGTAACTAGTAAAATTATATTGAAATTTTTGACAATAATTAAAACACTATAATGTTTTGATTTGACTACCATTTTATTACCTTTTAAAAAAATATATTTTTAAACAGCAGAAGTTAATAGTATTCGATAATAGATTTTTCTTTTCTAAAACGGCCATACTATATAATGACCAGTAAGTACACGTGTCCTATACAAAGTATGTATAAACAATAATATACTTTTTATATTTATAGTACTGGAAGTTATTACAGTTAATGTTTAATAAAATGAATGAAGCTTACGTAAACAAACAAAGTTATCACCGCAATGTTTACATTTGTCCCCATCTGTGTACAGCCCTCTAGAGTTTTATGGTTGAATAAAAATAATAAAATTTATGCCACAGGTCGCAGGTTTGATCCGTTTGATGAATTAACGTAATGTAAACAATTTGTATTTAGTTGTTTCAGTTGATTTAGTATAGGTTTTTCTTAAACTTTCCTTGTATTCTCCATTAGGTTAGCAAGCTGTGATAAGTAAACTAGACATCTTTTGAGTGAGGCTTTTTAAGTAAAAAACTGTTGAAAAATATTTTATATCATTTTTATTTAATAACTAGTAGTCATGCGCCTATGTTGTTAGTGAAAATTCATACCTAAAATCCTGTTTTTTCTCGTTACCGTATGAAATTCTGGAAACACTCTATTGCTCCCCTCCACTCCTCCTAGGTACTCCTCCTCCATGTGAAATCTTGTAACTAGATATATTTTAAATAATTTAAATCGTTGGTTTTCAAAAAAGGATGGGATTTTATTATTATTAATATTAAGATATTTTTTCAATGTAAGCTTATATTGTCCAGTAGCAAATTCTTGGTTGCGCGTTGTCTGTCTCTTACTCAATGAGTAACGGAATAGTTGTACTTATTGATTAATGACGATTGATATATTATTAATAAGTATTATTTATGTAAAGAAATAAATATTTTTTTGTGTAGTTCTTTTATACTTGTTTTATTTAAACATATTTTAATAGCAGAAACGTCACAGGAATTTCTGATGTGTAGGAATTAAATTATAACAATTACACTAAATTATGAAAGCTTGTTGTTAATCATGATATTATTATCTCTATTTCTTATTTAAAAAATAATCACAAGATGTAATTTATAAATTAAATAAATATTATTATTATAATTTTCTTTTCTGCTTCTCGCGTTTTCCCGCATAGCAGCGTAGGCAGAGAGAACCTGCTGTCAAAACCTGAAGTGACGAAACTCCACTTTCCGCCCTAACTCGAGTCATTGCGTATCAGTGGCGCAACTCAACGCCGCGCTGTGTTGTGCATAACAAAACAGAGAAATTCCTCAGAATGGGAATCAAATTCACAACCACGACTACAGGCAGACGCTGTTCCACTACGCCACGATGGCCTCAATGAGTATTATGTAATATGCGTTAATATATAAAATAATAAATAGTTTTACTTTAGTTTTTATTTTTTCAACATGGTTCTTAACGAAAGTTTGGTATAGTAAAGAATATTAAGTTATTTATTTTTTTGTTTTTATTACGAAACGTACGATTTTATTATACAGTCAAGGGCTTCGCCCCTACAATCAGCATAATCGGTAAGGGTAGCTGAATCACCCACCTCCTTTACTGCCCTCTCAACTCAACTCTTTAAAACATAGCTCCTAACTAAAATTACTTTCGATAACCACATTAAATATTGGGATAGAGACAAAAAAGAATCGGTTCTTGATACCAATCTAAAATTGTAGTAGGAATGACTTGAAATAGCTCCTTTACAGTAAGCGTAACTCTTAGTTAGTTAATGTCTTAGTTTGGTAAACTTTATTTTATTCGTTATGAAATCTGAAGACATATAATTAAAACTAAAATATATTTTGATAAATATTATGGAAAATTTGAGCAAAATATAAAACTAGCTGCGGTACAATTTTAATTATTAAAGCTTTATCGTAATTTAGATATATATAAATAAATAAATTATTATTGTTTGTTTAAGCTTTATACATCTTCCGCATATTGTAATGTAAGTAGAGAGAACGTAGCGTTAAGATATTTCGGTCAACACTTTATGCTTAGTTTAGAGACATTTCGATATGAGGGACTTCTTGACAGACAAGAAATTTAAAAATAATTTTAAATATAATCACTTTCCGAATGGTGATGGAACATCCACAGCATCCTACAACCATTGCGTTTGCATTGTCCTACTTCTCGTAAGCACGTAGTATGTGGGCTGTACTGTGAAATTACGAATCAGCACTGGAAAAAACCAGTTTATATATATTTTTTTAATATTATGCGCAATTTACGCACAAGTCACAATATTCCACCTCGATTATAATAAAATATGTATATAATACATCACAAAACGCCTCATAATTGCTCCATCCATAAGTTGTATGCGAAAAATCGGAAGGTTATCTGTTAAAGATATGCTATATTGATGTTTAAGCATAAGTGGAATACATTCGCATAAAGAGGCCAGTAACCTGATGGGGTGATAACGATAAATATAATACGATTAAATATATATAATAAATATGGATCCTAATGACGCAGTTGGGAGAAAACCACGCTATGGTAGTGTGTTGAAAGCCTAATATGTAATGTTTATATGAAATATGTGTGTATATATTAGTAATATAGTATATACGTTCCCTCGACCTGATTAGATAAAATAGGTTTGGCCACCAGACACACAAGGACAAAATGTGCTACCACTTCAGCAGTGTCGTCTTAGGACAGGCCTTTGCCTTTGTTTACAAACGTGATACCTAGTTGGGAAGGAGCCCATTCGGGAGCCGCGGTCAGTCGAGGACTCCCCGTACGCGTTTATGGTAAAGACGATTGCTACATTTTATTCATATCATAAAGATTCTTTGGGACCACCCGTATATATAGATAGAGATAGTAGATACTTGAAAATAAAAACATAATTTTTTTTGTTGTTTTATTTATTTCGATAACGTATAATAACAGTTGTATAGAAATTTCGAGATCATACTATTTGAACGTAATAGGTATATAGTATATACGTTTTTGGCAGCGCTAGGGCTTTGGATATACCGTTCATAATCATGTTAGGATCCTAAGTTTAAATATTTATAAAGAATCTTAATGTATTCACATACCCTTCTTATAAGTGTGGGAATGACGTTTCGATATTTTCAGACGAAACATATACTTCATTGATTTACTGTTTAATTTTATGAAAGTTATGTGAAGATTTAACTAGCCAAATAATTTATTATTTGAAATATAAAATCTTTTTCTTTTTTTTCATTTAACCTATCGTGAAATTTTACAAAATAATATTTTCAAGGTTGTGCTCTAAATTTACTTTAAAACTTAAACAGCAAACCACGAAACTTCTACTGTTACTATGTTTTTTTTTCAGCTTTACTAATTTTTTCATCGTCAGAGAGAACAAAGTCAAGTCGAGAGTGTCAAGTCTTCGGTCTGCACTTTTCGTCTGAAATTAAGACAATGACCGTTGAATGGCAGAACTTACCGCCGCGTTTTATCATCTTAACACAGAGTAGCAATGAAAATAATTTAAAAAATTATCCGTGTGGGAATCGAACCCGCAACCAATTTGCGTCCAATAGTGAGGCGCTGACACACCACACCACAATGGCACCGCACTGGGATAGCGTGATTTAGTTAATTAGATAAAAAAAAATATGTCGAATAGTTAACGATGAATAAAGGCGCATTCCGCTTACACCGCACATGAATATCGAGGAAAAGAACAATAGAATAGAAATAATTGCTGTTTAATATTTTTCATTGTTATAAATTAATATCTAAAATATGATTGTCTTCAACTTCCTTTCAAACGAAAAGGTTGTCTTAATTATAAATAATTTAAATAAGCCTTTTTCTCGCCTGCGTAATTGATTAATTAAATAGTTGATAATTTAGGACATTTTAATCTTATTGATATAAGAAATATCTTCATATAAAGTATTAAAGTTATAATATAAAAAACTACGTGTTTTCAATTGTTTTTTTTTTCATATTTACTTTTTTTTGCACTTCCTAGGTAGAAAAATACTTGATAAGTACACGCCGCCATTTTTTACAAAAGCTCTACATAATCAATATAATTTTAATTTATAAGGGATATAATAATTAAAATTCAATAATATTACTTATTTAAATTTATTGCAGACACTAATGTCCAGTCCAGTAACCCCGCTGAACTGAGTTTTGGTGTACGACCCACGTGTTACAAAATAAAACCTTATTTATTTACAAATTATTTTAAAAATAAATAACCAATTCATACTAATAACCGAGTAGGGTTCCGCCATATTGCCAAAAAACATTCAATACACTTTCGACTCCAGATGTTTAAGTCTATCGAATGCTCAGCAATGGCGACTAAAGCTATGAAATTTTCCTATAATAACAAAAATCAAACTTTTGTTGTGGTTTAAGTTACGAGATCATTGTTTTACGTTAAAATACAGAAAAAAATATATAATATCGTACGAACACAGCTGGTGTGATTCATTTACAAGACACACAACAATTTTTTTATATTTATAATAACAATATTTATTTAAGGGAACCAAAACATCCACTGACCCAAAAAAAGCAATTTCATAATATCTTGGACTAATTTTCTATTAAACCTTCTTTTTTTAGTTTTAATTTAATATTTTTTTCTAAATCAAACGTAATCAATGGAATTTCAAGTGGACGTCGGGTTCCCAAATAATAAACAATAGGTTACAACGAACGGCTCGAGATTGCACAATTTGTTTACACTTTTGAATTTTTTTACACATATACGATTTCTATGGACATTTAACTAAATTTCAATGGAATCACAGTTGAAATTTTAAACACCTATAGATCGATTATGCACTTATAATTAGGTACGTCTATGTTTAAATGTCATAGTTGCCTATAGTTTATATGGCAACAAGTGTTTTTACATATAAATGAAAGAAATAAAAATAAAATTATGCATCATCTATCAATAGGAATATATAAAAAAAACGAATAGATGAACTGCGCCTAGCGAAAACGGTGGGATATCTTAAATAAAATAGTCATATGTAGATTTATGAGACATTTGTATGTTGTATTAGAAAAATATGTATTTTACTGTAATTTATACGAAGTTGCAAAGAAATTCTGTAAAAATGTTCAAATAATGCTAATCATATTTAAAATTGATTTGATGATTATAATCTTATATATATATTTAAATACAGCCTAAAAATTAAATAGGGCTTAAAACTTCGCTTTGCTGCGTGCACACGAAATGAAATAAACACATAAAATTAAGTTCATTGATAATGATATAATGACCATTGTGTAATGGAGTTTATACTCCAGCCTATGAAGGCATGAATTAAGCGGAATGAAATCCCAATAACAATTGTATGTAGAAAAAAAACAAGAACTAATTTGCAACTAAAATGTCTGAAGACTGAATAAAAATAAAAATATTTTCAATAAAAATTATTTAAGTAATAGTAGCATAGTATGATTTTAAAAAGCTGTACCTAAAACAGCCATACTTCGCTCAGCGCAGCGCATCTGACAAACAAACAAACAATAAACTAAACAAATCCATATCAATTCAGAAGTATCATTTAAAAATGTATAAAAAAATAATACATTATCTAAGACAATAATATATATATATATATAATATATACTATATATGTAAAAATCAGCTTTTTGGACATTCATTACAGAATTGTAGTTTAATATTAATTCATATGTGAATCAAATCAAGATAGTCATAAATATAAAGCATCCTGAAATAAAATAAAGAGTGACAAAAGTTCTTGCAATTTGACTGACTGGAAAATACCGCAAAATCTCAAACAATACCAATATAAAGTTTAAATTAATTAAAAATGTACAACTATAAGAATAGATATTATAGGGATGTTATAGATGTAATATTTCAGTTTAGGAAGAATACTATATCGATTTCGGTTTCCGTTACGGATATTATTTAAATTATTTCGAATTATCTATTACTTTCAGATAATTTTGTTACAGACATTACATTTATGAGGAATGTAAGTAAATGTAGCAATTTATTAAATCGAAAACTAACCGTAATCGATTACGGTTTCGGATAGTTCTTTATTTTAGATAAATGATAGTTTCGGTTACGGTTACGAAGCTCCATAACAATATTGATACCTTATATATTTGTCCTTTTTACTCTTTCAAGTTCCAAAAATTGATACAAACAGTTATAATTTGGAGTTCAAAACCTATATGTATATAGAACATATATATTGATTTACTAGACTGGTACATTCTGGCGTAATGAAAACACTAAACAAGAACACACAAATTCATATTAAACTCAATTCTCTAATGCCTTTTGAAAAGTGAGGAAGACGTTTGTATGAAAAGTAAAAAAAATTAAACTAATTAAATATAATTAAAATAGACAAAATAAAGTTAAAAATAAATAAACCTATATCTATATTAATACAAAACTAGTAATATTAATTATGTTTCACGAAACACAAAGACAGTATGAAAATCAAACATGTAGAGGACTATTACTAAGGCTTCGAAAGTTCTTTGAGCAATTTTCTTTAAAATATGTATGTATTTAT
Organism: Podotricha telesiphe; assembly: GCA_038994665.1. NCBI lineage: Eukaryota > Metazoa > Arthropoda > Insecta > Lepidoptera > Nymphalidae > Podotricha > Podotricha telesiphe. The sequence continues at coordinate 422,499 of JAOYRR010000097.1, forward strand.
ATCGTATTAATTACTTGAGAAAAAAATCCTGTGAAATCAGCTATAACTATGGAATTAACATTGACATATTGTTATAGTACATTTCTTAATATTATCATTAATATTGACCATAATATAATTTACATCAGTGTGGGTTTTAATAAAAAACCTATCAATTTCCAGTACAATGAAATACAGAATCACATTGAACAATTCCACATGTCTAATGTATACAGCTAATAATTTAAGGTTCTTTAACACGCGGAATATTAGAGATGTAATATTTAAAAGCTTAGATATTTGGAAATCCATTAATTCATTTTAAACACACTATCTAATATTGCAAGATAAACATTGATATGTATTTGACACTTTCACAGAATTTTCTTCTGTATACAATAAACAAATTAAAGCTACTGCATATTGTGAGGGCTTAAGATCGAGGCACAAATTAAGTCGGCTTCTGCTTTACAATGTATGTATAAATTAAAAATAATCAAATGCCCATAAATGATAATATGCCACTGTCCATCTGTCTGTCTGCCTGTTGTTTGTTGACCAATTTAAAACTGTTAATATGTGTTGCATCTTGATTTGACGTATCAAGTGATAACACTTTATGTGTTAATTTTAAATAAACTTATTTATCTGTCTCCTATAAAGTTGATGAAAATGACATAAGTGGTGTTGTTTGCTAAGGGACAATATCGCCTTCAACCTTTCCAGTCTTCAATTTTTTTAAGTGTTATTCATATACTAAGTAAATGAAAAATATTTTTTCGAAAACGTATACAAATTTCAACGCAGCTGGATTGGAACGCAGGTTCGAATCCCGCTGCGTTATTTTTTTTATGTTATCCAAAAATGTTACAGCAACATCTTAAGCCCTCCATGATGACATGCATATATATAAAATTATATTATAAAGCGGGGTACCACTACCAAAAATGCCCATTTATTTTGACTATAATACTCGCTATATGCATATTGTTGCACGACGGAACTCCATATACACTACGTAATACGTATATATACAAAATTCGTAGGACTCACTTAAGTGTTCACAACCTATTTAGATAGAAGTATAATTTAGTATTGACACTGAATTTACTAATTATTTAACAAAACATATTTACAAAATAAAATTGTTAAAACAAGTCACTTTGAATATTTTACATAGTTTATATAGTTATTACAGCTTCAGTTGCGAGAATATTTTTATTAAATGACGCTGTAGCTAACATAAGCTTTATTAATAAAAATTGTGTTTTATTTTCGTAATATTTTAAAGTAATATTTAATTGTAAAAAATTCTATATTTTTTTTGTTTCAGGGTTAAGCCTGAACTCCTTGGACACCATATGCTCGATTCCACCAATATTAGTTGCAGCCATTTAAAAACATACTTGTCTTTAATTTGAATAAACAAAATTAATGTTTATGGAGCTCAAGACACGGGTTCACATCCATCAACGTTCAAACTCTTATATGGTATTACTATATGATTTTAATGTAATGTGTAAATAACAAATTCAAAAAAATATTAAGTATATGTCGTAAAAAAATTATGTTAGCCACAAAAATGTTATGTAGAACATAGGTCTAGGTTGAACATATAACTTGTATAGATACAGATATATTTATATTATTATTTACAAACTATTGTGGCACAGTGGGATTGCTGTGGTTCCGATTCCCACTCAGAGAATGATTATGACAATTTTTGTTATTTCTTCCCTCTGATACAAGACAAGGCGCGGCAATGAGTTGCGCCATCCAACACGCAACGTATCGTATTCGGGTGGAATGTAAAGAATTTCATAGCAGGGTAGTTGAGGTGTCAGTGTGAATTCATAGAAGTATAAGTTATATAAGAAAATAAGATATTTTTCGTTTTGCTCAATCTCACTCAGTGTCAATAATATAATTTAAAACACAAAAGAGAACGTAAGTAAAGACACGCAGCCGCGCGTCGCACAACAACATGACACAATGAAACTGTAAAATGCCATAACTCCTTCAATTTACACGCAAACTTGGTCCTGTATTTACACAATAAAATTTAAATTTAACTAAATATTTACATTGCGGCAGGGCCACATTGGAATATTCAATAATAGTGCTGCTATTACATACAAATTTGAAGAGATTATCTAATAACATTAAATTATTTAGCAGCCTTGATTATTTATATACCGTTTCAATACTAATATCGTACAGATTATAGTAAGCAAATGAAAAAAAAAAAAGAACAACTGTACACGACCGTTTTCCAAATAAATATTAAAATTACAATAATAATATATAAAAGGCAGCACTATTACCACAGAGTATTTACGCTTCAGTGGCCACTGGCTCCCTGGCGTGATGTATTTTCACGTGTTTATTATGGTTGGACTTGTTGCTGGAGGAGGTCTTCCGCATATGTTGCAAGAGAACGGTCGCGCGCCACTATGCACTTTCATATGTTCGGACAAATAATAACTCCTGTGGAACGATTTACCGCACTCTGGCACTTTACACACATATTTCTTCGCCATTTCATGTTCCCGGACGTGCCGTTGGCAGTTTGTATTTTCATATGAGCGGCAGCGCAGTAGTTGCACGGGTGTACGGGCGCACGGACTTGTGTGCGCGTTCATGTGGGAGACGTACTCGGTGTGACGGATGAATGCGCCTTTGCACAAGGTGCACTTGAAGGGCTTGGCGGAGCGGCTGAGGTGGGTCCATCTGTGCAGCTTCAGGTTCCACTTGGTGGTGAACGCCTTGTTGCATATTATGCAGTTGTAGGGGCGTTTGCCGCTGTGCGTCAGGAGGTGAGCGCGTAAATTAGCCCTCAGGTATAACTGAAATAAACATTTTTTTTACAACTTTTCATAATTTTATTTCTGTTCAAGATATATCTGATTTTAAATTCTATTAATCAAATAGTAAAAAAAATGGCTATGAAAGAAAATAACTAAATAATTTTAATTGCCATTGTGGCGTAGTTTCCAAGTAGTGCTAGTTATGTAACTCAATTCTCACTTCCATTAAATAAACGGGATATGAACCTGGTCTGGTCGAAATAAAGACGTAATGAAGAACGTGTAAAAATTTGAACGTAGCAGGACTCGAACCCGCGCCTCTTGTAATCCGTCCGCCTTAAATAATAAATAAAAAAAAGCCCAACCTGTTTACACACAGGACACGGCACGTTTTCCCTGCCCTTCTGCGCGTCGGCGAAGTGGTCGTTGTGGGGAGCGGCTGCACGTGGCGCGTGAGCGACGCCGCGTGCACGAACTTGTCGCTGCAGTACAGGCACGCCTTGGGCTTCTCCTCGTGCGTCTCCACATGGCTGCCCAGGCAGCTTGGCCGCGAGTGGAACACCGCGCCGCAGTGGCACACGAAGTCGCGGACTTTCGTCTTCTTTTTGAAATGGTGACGGTCTCTGGAATTTTGAACATTTTTTACCATATCAGACTCATACCTGCCACTAGGAGTTTCCGAGAGGAAGTCCCTATTTTGTTTATTTTTTTGTAGATGCAAAGATATATTTCATTCAGGAGGGTTCGAATCCTACTTTAATTTTTTCGTCAACTGTTGGTAGTGATGTGAAAGCAAGTATTTTGATAAATTATTTATTAATTTATCTCCGACTCTCTACTAAGGTTATAATTTTGATAAATATTTCCTTATTTAAATATCACAGGAAAATCGATATTATTCGATTCACTTATTTTCGTTTATTCTCATCTTTTGTAGAGACTTAGAAATTTCTGCTACCCAAAGATAATTCTACGAACAATCGTCTGACAAGAGAGAGAGAGAGAGAGAGAGAGGAAAAAAATTCTACTATCAATACATACATACTAAATATAATAATTCCACCGAGTGGGATCGAACCCACAACCAGTCGCGTTTAGAGTGAGATGCCGTTTCCGCAAATGTCGGAACCAACCTATGCTGCACCATGTTGGAGTACCGTCGGAAGGTGTCGTCGCACAGAGTGCACTTGACGGGCGCGCGGCCCGTGTGCGTGTTATGGTGCTCCGTCAGCTTCTGGCGCGTTATGAAACGCTTCTCGCAAATCTCACATCTGCAAGGACATATCATTCAAATGTTACTGACGGGCATTTATCAATGTAACAGAAGCTAAAATCATCATTTTTTATTTTCTTTTCTGTTTCTCTACTTGTTTGTATGTGCACTCTAATTTCAGAAATGGCTTAACCGATTTTAATGCAATTTTGATTAATGTGTTGTGGTAAGCGTCCCTTAGCATTTAATATTTATTTGATTTCAATCGGTTCATATATAAAACAGTTACAGCCATTTAAATTATATCTAACCATTAAATTATTAAGCCATTTAAATTATAACGAAATAGTTTAGACATATAGTTTACGCAGGCGAAGTAGCGAGCTGGTCGCTAATATTAAAATAAAAAGAAAGAGAGCTGACTGTTAGTGATGAGACCGTCAGCTTTTGTGAATTTATTACATTATTTTAAATAATTTACTCAATGTATATTTTTATAATGTGCAATTTAAGGATGATTTGGAACTCCGTAAACGTAACAGAAACTATCGGATATCCGAAATAAATGCTACCTGTAACCGTAACCGAGTCCGAGAAATAAAAGTATCGGATAATTACTTAAAAATGTACAAATAAACAAAGCGTGACCTGAACACGCGCCTCTTGAAAACCTCCCAAACGCTCGGATCACTAAACCATGCGATAAGAACGCTCAAATTTATATTTCCCAAAAAATTGTTTCGGATAATTTCGTATATGGGCAAATTCTAAATTGTAAATAATAGATTGTTTAAAAAAAACCAAGACACCCGGTATGAAAGTGTATTACTTTCATAAAGAAATAAACAGACATTGATCAATAGTGGACCAAATTTCTAACTTTAAAAAATGTAATATCCGTAACCGGAATATTTCCAACACAACTACGATATATACGTAATATCCTTATCTTAAAAATAAATAAATAACGTACATTACAGATTATTAGGCGTTATATTTAAATATGAGCAGTAGAAGCCCTTCTACGAACCGTCCCTGATGTGGGAGAAGGATGTCATCATCATCATCAATAAGGCAGTAGGTACGTTTGTGATGAAACTATATATAGAAATACTTGAGAATACTAAATAACTTGAATTCTTGAACTTGAACGAGTACTTGAAATATACTTTTTTTTCCCAATTTTTTTTATGGTTTTCCTTCATAGTTCACGCAGGCGAAGCCGCGAGCGGGTGTCTAGTTATCACAAATTTTAAACAATAACACAATGTTATTAGTCCTAAATAATATATTTGGATAACGACAATAAATCTAGTATATAAATATTTATTTAAAACTACGCTTTGAAAATAGCAAAGAACTTGTGTATCTTCTATGTAACTTTATGACCTCATAGTAGTGAAGTTGTAAAATCTGACTACTCGTCGTAGTTTGAGGTTCGATTCCCGCTCGAAAAATGTTTATAAAAATAGCAGCTTCACGCTTTTTCCCGCATACCAAATTAGTCAGAGAGAACCTAGTGTCCGTTCACCGTAATTTAAATATAATCATTCCCCCGAGTTAGGATAGGACCTACAAACAATCGGATGACAACAATCAGATGCTGTCCCACTGCGTCACGATGGCTTGTTGAATATATAATATGTGTAAACAACGGCGTTGAATTCCGCCAATCAACACGCAATTCATTTAAAAACATAGCGACGGAGAGACTCGCCTATATCTCTCTGCCTATTTTGGCACGATATATGTAGTATTTAACTATTAATATATATAACTATTAATGTATATTTAACTATTAATATATATAATGAAAAAAAAAACAATTTTAACTAAGACAAACATATACAGTATGTATTAATTGTCAAAGAAATTGTTTCGTTTTTTTAATTTAACACCTGTATAAAATTTTAAAACCAAAACCAAATGTAAAACACACACACACAAGAAAACACCGAACAAACCCAACCCATTCAATTAATTAATAATATATATAATATTTTTTAAACTGTTATTTCAACAGTACAACTAACTCTTCAAATTATAAAATTCCATAAAAGAGAATATGCTATATTCAATTATTTACACAATATTGTAGTATTTTACACATAGTACATAATTTTGAAAAACATATATTTAAAAAACGTGTAAAAAAGTTTATACGTTTTCTAAATATATGTTTTTCAAGTTCCTAAGTGTGCGAATAGCACTTTAAAAAAATAATCTTTATAACATAAGTTTGTTTTTTAATTTGTAACGAGAGGAATCGAGACATTGCGTGTTGATTGGCGGAACTCAAAGCAGTGCTTTGTATTAGGAACCCGAGCACAGAAATGAAAATGTGCTTGTGTCCACCAGCACCACTATGGCCTCTCAATTAAAGCAGTTCTTAATAAAATAATAAATTAAATTCGGTAAAACTTTCACATGTAGATAAAGGGTTATAAGTGAGCTTTCAAACCGAATTGGGGGAGAAAGATATATATATATATATATATATAAAACCCACTATATAATATATATCATATAACATCACTTATTTTAAAATTATTATTGAAAAACATATTAGCCGATATGTTAATTCCAAAAATCTTTAAAAAAAATAGTATTAGTGCATGGGTTAATGATTATAATATATTGTTAGTAGTTAAAACTAAATAAATGACCAATTAAATGTTAGAAACATGATAACATTAGTGATAGATTCATTATTATATGAAAGATCATTAGTGTGAACTAAACAAGCATAGATCCTTGAAATGGACGTACATGCACAACTCACTTATAGTTCTTTATCCCTAAATGTGTTTTCACGTGTAATGCCAGGTTCGCTCGTCTGAAAAAACACTTGCCACAAGTGAGGCATTCCAATGGATGTATCTTGAGGTGGGCGTGGAACGCAGCGTCCGTCACTTGGTCCTCTTTGCACGTTGGACATATGAAATCTTTGCGACGTTTCCTGCTCTCTTGCTTCAATATGCCGTCGAGAGCTGGTTTTGTTTCAAACTGCTGGTGATAAACTTGAAGCATCGCTGACGCTATCGTCTCTTTAGTGTCGATAGATAGAAGATTGCCTGCAAAATTTTTACTAATCATATATATATATACATTTTTAAAAATGTTCAATAATTATTGATTGTGGGTTCTTTCCCACTCGATGGATGATTATATTCAAATTTATTTTATTCCTTTACTCTGGTAAGAAGAAAAAGCGCAATGTCTCGATCGAATGTATATCCACATATAATACTCATATGTATAATAAAATAATAATATCAATAGCAGCAGTTATAACCTAATAAAACGAGAATAGTATATTTAAGCCTTTTATAATTATGGCAACTACATATTCACAATAATACATAATTTAATTTATTCATTAAAAATAAATCAAGCCTTCTTCTAACAAAACACATTAACATATAAAGAACTAGCTAATTTCGCAACTTTTCGCTAACTCATCAATTAAAAAAAATAGGAATCAACACATTGCACACGGAGTATGGTGAAATTTTATGCCCTTTTTTATTTTCACCATATTTTTTAATTATTATTATAAAATGCTTGGCATTCGTTTAAAAAAATACCAACAACATCAATTGTAATAAAACAATATCGATACCTGCCAAAACTTGTTCGTCTGGTTTCTCTTCTTTCTTTATTGCCCTTGCAGTCATAAGGCGGCTGTACGATGTTTTTGTGTTAGAGCAAGTCGGTAGAACGTGAACGTGGGCTTTATGAGCCCGTAGTTCTTTAAGGGATGGAAACTTGCTTCCGCACTGTGCACAATTGTGCATACGTTGTGCCTTGGGAAAGGGGATCTCTTCCTCTCTGAAATTTATATAAATACATAATTAAAATAAAAGAATGTACGAGATTTCATTATAACCTTAGACTTTGGTTTTAAAAAGGATATCAAATAATGTTTGCAATGGTTTACAAATAAGCATTATGCACTTGCTATATAGTATTTATTAACAAGTACACGGCACACATAGATAATATTAATTTTAGAAAAAAGTAATATTTTTATTACGTAAATATTAAGAGTATGAATTTATTTGTATGGTAAATTTAGAAAATAAATTATAATATTGTCCTTACATATTTTCAATTTTCTCAGTCACTTCAACGTCAGAGCTATCTGACACCCAACTTTCCCGCGCCATGAGATCGTAAGCTTCAGCCGCGGGCGGCACACCAGAATACATCTAAAAATTTCAGTTATTTATTAATTATTTTTTACTAATAATATATCTTTTTACTTTTTCAAAATAATAAAAATTTAAAGCGTTCAATTTTATATGTATTAAACATATAATAACATAATATTAAATATCATTTGATATAAAAAAAATTTTTTAATCTAAAGTCTTAGGACTTTAAGCCTAAAAAATATATTAAGATAATCCAGTTTTTCATATAAATACATTCTCTTGGTTTCTTTACTTGTTTTTTCCGACATTAGCCTTAAATCGACTATCTTTATGAAGTAGAAGTTACTTATTTACATCGCGTATACGACCTTGACACAAAAACCGCGATTTCGTAGCTAATTGTATAATTATTGTTAAACTCTTACAGTTGAATATAAATTGAAAATAAATTTACTATATAAATATTTAATCACCAAGCTTACCCCGTTCCAAGGTGACTCCATATCTCCATTGCTTTCCTGTCCGCTCAGCTCGCCTCTCGGCGGCATTCTTTCATCTGCACAAATGTTTAAAGTTGGTTCGCCCTCACTTCTACTTTCACTTAAAACATCTACTTTGCTGTCCTTTTCACCCCTTTCCGCATCCGCTTGCTCTTCACCAGTGCCAACGTCGGTATAATCCATACCACTCTCTGCTATTTTATAGCTCTCATGAATGAAATTGGGCAAAACAAATTCACTCTCTTTTTGTGATGGCTCTCCCCAAACGTACATCGGATCTTTCGCAACATCTTTATTGAAATTAGATTCTTTTTGAGCTTCAAAAGTCTCTCCTCTGTCAGGTGTAAAATAATCTGCATAAATATTGTCACCAAAGTAATTTTCGTTCATCATAGACACAAACTGTTTATTTTTTGATGTTGCCTCTAATTCTAACAACTCCCTATGATTGGAATCATCGTCAAAATCCGCCATATTACTATAATTAATCACGTTTATGGGCCTAAGTGTCTCCATAGGCGCAATATCGGCAGGAGATCTCACAGCTTCATTGCTAAATTCATTACTGGAATTTACTTCTTCTTTAATTTGCACCAAACCATTATACTCATTGCCTGAAAACTCATTAGAATGGTTGACGTTGGACGGAGTAACCGGTTCGATATCCATTGACTGTTCCTCTGTGTTAGCATCGAAGTCGTTACGATCGTCGACATCGTTATCTTTAATCTTCTCTATGGCAACAGTCTGTAGTATAGATTTAACTTCATCTACATCTGGTTGACGGATTTTTGTCATAGAAAAATTTTCCGGGGATTTACGAGAGGATGATGACGATCTTGGCTCTTGATCTGCTTGAGCTACTTTTGGAAGATGATCCAATTTGGAATTTTTGATTTGTAAAACTTTTTTGTGTTTTTTCACGAAAATACTGTTAAGCCTTAAAAGATTATTCTTTTGTGCTTTGCCAGATTTCTTTCCAGTATCGTTACTATTACATAGAGACCTTTGGTATGGTTGACTACTTTCTGGTTTAGGCGATGGTAAGATGTGCTCAGTTGAGTTATCACCCTGTTCAGATAATTCGCTACAAGGAGAAATAGAAGGTTTTTCGTTGCATATAAGATCAGGAACTGGACAACTGTCAGAAAATTCAGTGTCTAGTTTATTTTCTACAGTGATTAATTTAGGCGAAGAATCCTTAAAAGATTGGTTAGGCGAACTTTTTATTCCAGTAAATGCATTTGATGTTATACTATCCACACTTGTACGCGAACGTTGAGTACACTCATCCATTAAACTTTTGGGATCTTCATCTAAATCTGGCAATATTTTTTCTGGAGTTATTGAACACTCAGGATAATCAGAATCAGTTGAACCAGTCAGATCCATAACTGTATTAAGCATATTCTTATTATGTTGTACAGGAACTTCCACTTTAATATTACTAAGAATTTTTAGTCCTTTAGTAGATCCCAGTGATTCAGTTTTCAATTCACACTTTTCTCTTTCAAGTTTTCTTTTAATAGGATTATTTTTTTGTTGGGTTGACCGAGAAACTTGAGACTCCTCATGAGGTTGACTATCTGACATAGGACTGACTTCAATAATCAAGGTTTTATTAATGTCACTAACCAGGTGCTGTGGAGCTTTATTAGACATATTTTGCATATATGATGGCATATTTTCATGAAATATAGGATTGTATGGTTTTGGCAATAGATGTTGAGGTGTTGAATACATGCATGAGGTGTTGCCAAACTGGTCGACAACCATTACATTTTGATGCCAGCTAGAACTACTTTGAGCCACATTTGTAACAGCTTTTCAGGGCCTCCAAGGACAGGTGGCATATTTGGAGGAAATGGTTTACCATCAATATTATGCACCATCTCCCTGTATATTATATGAGAGTTTTTTGTGTGACAACAGTAGTTCCAGGTGTAAAAGCTCCAGAATTTAGTGGATTAAATTGACTACTAAGAGGATTCATTGAGGAAGGCATTGATTTTGGATCTAGTAATGGTGACCCTGGCATGCTGCCAGCCATGATCATATTATTTTGCATATTTTTTTGTAAAAATGTGGGTGGTGTAGGCATCATCACATGCATTGGTTTTCCCCCAGGAGATATATATTGCATCCCACTCATATTTGCCTTCATTAATAAATTTCCTTGTTTAGGTAACATTTTAGTGAATTCCCCACTCCGTCTAGGCACTGTTGGCATTATACCGGATGGAAGCTTTACTCCTGGCCCCATTACAGGCAAATTATATGCAAATAAATTTGGATTCTCTACCTGGGCACTATATTCTGAGCTTTTTGAAAATTTTATTTCTGTATCTTCAGGTTGGTCTCCATAATAGGGAAATTGTTGATCAAATTCAGAAATTGATAACTGACCATTAGAACCATATGTCTTCTGTGTTTTATCAGATTTCACTGTATAGGAATCTGAACACTGACTGGAATTATTATGGGAGTTATGGTTTTCAAACGAAATATTTCCAATTCTTATGTCTGGAGTTGGGTTTCTTGAATTGTTTGAAATCGGTGTTGATTTAGTGCGGCTTGGTGTTCGTCTCCAATATCTATCAGTATCACTATTGCGATGGTGGTTGCCCCAGCGACCACTATCGTCTGTGGCTGGAGTACGTGATCTGCTTCTATATGATCTTTCTGAATTCAATGGAGTGGTACTTCTGCTTCCAAAGTTAGAATTTTTTGCTGACAGACTACACAATGCCTTTATTACTTGATCTTTTGGATGAGTATCCAAATGTGATGCTAATGACATTCCACTGTGTAGATACAGAGTACAAACAGGGCACTGAACTCTTTGATCCATGTTTATTTTCTATATAATATAAATATATACAAAAAACGCGTCGCGCAGGTTAACCCTGGCGAGGCGTGAAACGTTATATCGTCCAATGCGCACTCAGATCGAAGCACCACTTTGCACGGCGCCCCTCAATCCTGTCACGCGCATATTCACTATACACACGTAAGGCGAATGGCCCACAACACATATCTTCACTATAACTCGTCTCCTTATCGATCTGTCGAACAAAATAAAGTTACGTCAATATAAATGAACGATTTCGCATGACCATACACCAAAAACTTGTTCGACATACGAATAAGAGACAAAAGAAAACAAAAGTCCATGATAAAGGCCATTGATATATAAAAAGTCGAATACGAGAAGAAAGAATTGAATACCTTTGTAGTGCTAACAAAATAACGGGGCTTACCTCCTTATAATATGTGTCATGTATAGTCCATATCATGGACACTTCTAAAATAGATCTTTTTATTATTTACGACTACGCTAATTCTAAAAATATTTCCAAATAGTCAGACATATTGTGATATTGCAGACGTCTCGATCACAGGTTCACATCACATCACCACAGAATGCTCACGGCACACACAAAATCTTTTATATTCCGATATACGACAGCCCAATTTCAACGACATGGTTTCTTTCATATTACTATAGTATAGAGCTAGAACTTATTCAACGATCGATTTTACAACTACCAATGTATGCGTGAAAAGAAGTAGTCATTTAGTGTCAATAAACTGTAAAGCCGTATACACACTATAGTATATTTTCTTATTCGACTTAACTTGGCTGATGGTCACAATATTTTAAAATAAAGTTTATCTATTTTTAAACATGATTATTCAGTCATGGCCAATATAAAAATGCTTATACAGATTTAAAATTAAGAATGTTATTTACAAAAATGATAATAATATACAGTTTAAATAATAATGTCCGGTAAGTTATGAATTACGTTGCGGGCAATTTTAAAGAAACATTCATTTCGGGATCATTTTCATTCAATATCCCAAAACTCCTTTCTTAAAGTATTAGAATGTATACTGCACTTATTTATTATTTTAATTAATTGTACACGTTTTTAAAAATATTTCGAAGTAAATATATAATTTTTAATGAATGAGCTTATAATTTTCGTGCCAGATTAACGAAAACCTAGTGTATTAAATCTTAAGATTAAGTTATTTGGCTATGGTTTAGATATAACATGCCCTTTTTATTTTTATCATACAGCAACACTGGACATTATCGACAAATGACTTAAGACAATAAAAGTGACATATAAACTTGAGTGATTGTGTTTTAATTTTTAATTTCCAACGCGGATTTGAATAACTTGTTCTTACGAATTAATAAAAATATATAGTAACTTTATATAACAGTTAATAATTTTGATCAAATATTTCATATGTCATTAAATATGTCTTACAACTACAAAGATTTAACTCACACAGGTGTGTGTCTTATTACAATAAGATAACGATAAATTAATAAATTGTTTCAAATGTATAGGTTAAATGTTATATTAAAAATTAAATATTATATTTCAGAAATTTTGGAAATATTTCGGCAATGGCGTGAAAAATAATGAAAAGACCTAACAAGGAACTGCTGTACATGTTGGAATCTATTATGAAGCAGTTACATAAATTAGGCAATGAAAGTGAGTATAAATGCCTATATTGTATATATATTTATTCTTAAACTGTTTCGCCTTTAGCTACTTATTTTACTTGAAACTATTTTTAATCGGATTAATCGCGTAAATTTTTAGTATTTGAAAATATATTTTAGAACCCCGACTATTCGAACACTACAGTAGCCCGTGCTCACAGGTAGAAAATAGTTTCATTTCTAAATTTGTAATAATCATCTCGAAAGTTAAAAATCTTATAGCTTTACTTGGTGCTGCATATTTAAAAAAAATATATAATTTTTATTTTCAGAATATGTCATAATGGAGCAAATAATTTATACTGCATTAGATTGTCACTGTGTTGACACTGTAGGTTTATTAACAACACTCTCATGATGCTGTCTGAAGAATTTCCAGACAGTCTTAGGGTTATGATATTAAAAGCAATGTGTTTTGAAGCAAAAGAACAGTAAGTGGTTATAATTTCATCTTTATGACTTCTCTATATAAGATTAAAATTCTTCCTCCTAGTACTTTTATAAATAACATGTAAGCATTTATATATCTCAAGATTTAATATCACACAAAATGTAACCAAGTAAATATTAAATCTACTCATTGATATATGCAATATTTATTAACAAAACAATGCGAAATAGTCTAGGCCTTAATAATTACTGGATTCTGATTCTGATAAAGATCATAGTCTATCTAATTTCCAATACTTTATTTGTGTTGATCCTATTGCTTTAGGCTTCAGGTTGTATGAATTGTCACTACATTCTTTCCATAATTTTGTTTTTCAATTATTTTCAACAATTCAACTGTATATGTGATTTCAATGTTGTTGATTTGTAATTTTGGTAATATTTAAAATAGTACAGTACCTAACATGTTTTGTCAACAGTAGAAGAGAAATATTCTTATTGCAGTTACTTGATACTATATATTTTTTAATTTATGATCTTCCCTACAGATATGATGAAGCATTAGAAATCCTAGATAAGGTTATAAAATTGGATGAAACTAACGCCCTAGCCCGTAAGCGTCGTGTCGCCATTTTAAAAGCACAAGGCCTTATAAATGAAGCTATAAAAGAATTAGTTGATTATTTAAAAAAGTGAGTAAACTTGTTTTTAATAAACTGTCCATATATATATAAATATATATATGTCTAAGGAACTTATTTACTATATGAAATAAAAAACCATAATGAAAAAGACTTATAAAATATTAACTTATATTAGATTTAAATAAAAGGCCCTTGTAGTGCAGCGGGTGCTGTGAGTTCAACTCCCACTTGGAGAAATGATTATTTTAATTTCTCAGCTCTGGTAACAAAGACAAATGTCTCACAATGCACACAATGCAAACAAATACACACAATGTCTCAATTTCAGACGAAAAGTGAAGAATGGAGTGTCTTGACACTAGGTTCGCTCTTACTACTTTTTTATGCGGGAAATAGCATGAAGATGAAAGAAAAAGATTTAAATTTGAACACAACATCTCTGTAACATGAAGTGTTAATATATAGCCAAAGGGTGAAATAGGGGGTGTAAAGTAGTATAGCTAAATATATCTAGATAATATAGTGCAGTTAGCTTTTGATCCGATATGGATAGTTGAAGGATTGATTTTCACCAATATTTAAAATATTTTTTTTTAACCATTCAAAAATTGGACAATATATTATATAAACCATTATACAATTTATAATAATGGAATGTCATCTAATTGATTTTTATTATTATTGTTAAAAAAGGGCTTTTGTGAATATGTCGCCCATGTAGTTTTAACAAATTATTTTAATTAAGTTGTAACATTGCTAGTGTGTATAGTACTTTGGATTCATCTGAAACTTAAACAATGTTACAGTACCCTATTTCTCGAAAATCTATATCTCATTGTATTTCTTAAGGACTTGTTAGTGTTACGGATACTTCTTCTTACATTTGTAAGAAGAGATTGCTTATATTTAAAAATATTTTCGTTTGTGCGACTACACACGCATCTTCACGTTTTTTCCCGCATAGCGGGTGTAGTCGGAATCAATGTAGTGTCCAGACTTGAAGACACTCTGTTCTCCAAATTTCCGTCCATAGTGCTTTTATTGACGGAATTCAACGCCGCGCTTTGTTAAGACAACCTTTGTACCTAAGGGTCTATGCCACGCTTTGTCTTATCAGAACACAGAAATAATAATAAATATTCAATATTTGAAATAAAAACTGTTAATAAACTTCTTTAAACAGAATATATTATTTACAGATTTCATTAAACATTAATATACTGTTCACACTTTTTTCCGCAAATCACAGTGATCAGAAATAACTTAGTGGCAACACATTCCTTTCCCCACACTTTCCGCCCGAAACTCGTCAATAATTTAAATATAAACATTGTCCCGAATGGGAACTGGACCCTCAACCAATCGCATTTACAGTCCGACGCTTTCCCATAGGGGCCACTTACTGCATCTTAATAGACAATAGAGTTTATTTATTTGTATTATTATAAAATAAATATTTGTAAATGATTTTCGATTTCTCATTTAAGGTTTATGTCCGACATGGAAGCTTGGCAAGAATTATCAGAGATGTATCTTCAAGTACAAGAGTACTCCAAAGCGGCTTTCTGCGTGGAAGAGCTAATTCTTCACCAGCCTCACAACCACCTGATGCACCAACGTTACGCTGATATACGATATACTATGGTAATATATATTTCGGCCTATTTAGAACTATGAGTTAATTTCTAGCATTCATTCCGGAGGAGGCGTTAGTAGGATCTTTTCAAATTTGATTAGGTCTTTAGAGGTATGTAGGTGACCGGTAAATGCATTCTAAAGGGGCCCCTTATACCTACACTTGTGTCACAAACTTTAGACACTGCTCTGAGATCCTCGCTTCAACAATAGACATCCAGAACGGTGAATCCATGAAATGCTGTTTGTGCTGTTTTTTTTACTGACACAGATATGAAACTGCTAAACACTATATTAGTCGAAATTCTATTGTTTAATTATAATACATAATACTTGAAAAGCTTTCGTGGTGGGGTGGAAATGGATCCAGTCCAGGATTTAGTTCCAACTTGCAGACCCACTCCGCTGTCAGAGGCCAGGAGGTAGGAAAACGCAGTACGCGCATCTCCAACTGCCTCTACCCTAGAGGAGCAACAGTGGGAGGGTCATGGTGATCCTCCTGCAATTCATCGAGGATGCGGGTGTTCTGGAAGAAACCCCAGAGCACCCTGAAGGCTACGGTGGCCTACAATAAGCTTGTAATCTGAGTCAGAGGCGTCGTAGTAGGATGCGCGACGAACCTGCGCCGTCTCATGGGCGTCGAGAGGGTTTCCACTGGGTTTTAGTGGGTAGTATCGGGCTCGCCGGTGAGTCTCACTGTATCATCCATCCGTAGAGCAGTTTGCGTTGCTGACTGCGTTTGGATGATCTGCGTATATTGCATTTCCCAGCGACAAGTTTCGCCGGCTATGCAGGACAAAAAAGATTTTAAAATATTCCAAATTCCCTCAAGTTGTTTTGTTTTCCTACAAAATTATCATGTGAAATAGATGTCCGATTTTGACGGGACGGGACACTGGCAGATAGCTGATTTAATAAGAAGTAACTTAACCTTATTTTAAAATTCACGCGGACGAAGTTGCGCGGGCACTGCTAACTATAAACATTATAATATTCCACGTTTATTACGAGAATGGCGCTAGCCAAGCCAACAACTGCATTCGTGACTGCAATGACGATGACATTATATGACAACAATTATTTAAAAAATATTTTTAAACTTCGCGTTATATTATCCCTAGCGGGTTGACACTGTATAACAATTTTGGATGTAGTTAGAGAAAATATAGCTTCAATATTATAGCAGCCTTTATAGTGTAGTCTTTTTCCTTAATATTTTTCTTATGCTCTCAGTGTGCGCATGTATTACTTTAAAAACACATATATAGCACAGTTGATTAGCTTAAGCTCAAACGACAGTTTCCAAGAGCGCGGCATCATATTCGGCTACTTTAAATTGTTTTTTAACGGCATTCAAATATTATTATGGCTAAAATTTTTCAGGGCGGTGTAGATAATATGGAGCTAGCCAAGTCCTATTACTGCCAAGCTTTAAAGTTGAATCCAGATAATATGCGTGCAATGCTTGGCTTGTTCTTGGTAAGTAAAATTTAAAAAAAAAAAAAAATTCTTTGTACTCGACCCGTTTTTTTCTACATAGCAGGGGGGTAGTCAGAGGGAACCTAGCGTCAAGACACTCCGTTCTCCACTTTCCGCCCGAAATTGTGACATTGCATGTTGTGGTGGCTGAACTCGACATCACGCTTTGTATTAGGTACCGGATAATCATTCCCACGAGTGGGAATTGAAACTACAACCAATTGCTTTGACAGTCGGATGCTGTTCCACTATGAGATTGAGGCCATTGTGACGAATCTGAATGTATGTAACTTATTGAGGCAATCGTGCCGCAGTTGATCGATCTTCACTCGAAGGAATGGTTCATACATTTTAATCATTTCTCCGCTCTGGTACCTAAGACAAATCACTTGAGTTCCGCAACTATGTTGAGTGCAATGCAATGTCTCGATTTCGGGCGGAAAGTGGAGAACGATGTGTTTAGAGACTAGGATTCCTTAGTTATCCTTTTATGTATATCCTGCTAGTAATAAATTAGAAGCCGCGTAGGAGACAGCGTTGGACGGAAAACGCGGTTGGTTGTGGGTTCGATTCCCACTCGGGCAAAAATTACATAAAATTTTAATTTCTCCGCTCTGGTAGAACTAATCGTGACTTTAAATTGCAGACTCAATGTCTCTTAGTTCAGGCGGAAAGTGAAATATGGAGTGTCTTGACACTAGGTCTTCTCTGCCTACCTACGCTATGCGGAAAGTCAGCAAGTTTTTTAAAAAACGTATATATATAACGAATAAGACTTTAAAAAACGTGGAACTGCCTTTTTTTATTTAAAATTTTTTTACTCTTAGGTCACAAACAATCTGCTCAGCCATTACAAATCATCAGGCAGTACAAAACGCAAAGAAGTTTTCAAATTATCCCAATGGGCACAGTCTGAAGCTATAAAGAAACAAAGGGAAGCACAACCCTCTCCCACTGTACTGGCTCTAACGAATACCATGTCGTCTCTAGCTATTACGGATTTGATTTAAAAAAAATATTGTAATCAATTTCAAATATTCGTATAAGTTCAAAATATTATAGATTTTTTTATTTATTAAATCAAACGTTATTATGGATATGAAGTTCTTTTTTGTTTTTTTTTGTAACTTATAAGTGTTTTCAAGGGGGGCTATGTGTTGTTGTACTTTAAACGCATTTAAAATAAAATATATATGTAGGTAGGTTCTTCTCGACTGACACACGAGGCGTAAATGAAACTACTAAATGTAAGCTATGTATATAGCTGAAATTGTTTCTCTATAAAGTTCTACTCATTAAATAATCTTATATAATTACGTTTCGCAAACATTGTTTTTATTTAATTTCATTAAAATATCATATAAGGAAATGTAAAATTAAAATAAATATTAAAGTATAGAATTGTATTTTATTTAATTACTGTATACCTGTGTAGATATTTCTTTAGTTGTTCAAGAACGTATAGGTGTATAGTTTTTACACATATTGAAAAAGCTTTGTTATTTCTAAATTTTTGACTTGGCCTTATTGAATGGCCTTTGAGTTGGAAATTTACAAGCGCGTTTTGAAGGTACACATGTGGTATCGACCTGGAAACACTGCCGCTGGTAGGAAGGTCCTACAAAACCGCACAGTAGTAGATTCTACTACATACCAATATATATTAATTATTTCGAATTTAATGCTACGACTTTTTAATCGGGTATTACAATATCGATTAATTAAATAAAACCTTATGATAACAACTGACGGTGCAAAACTATCATCTTTTTAGGTGCAATATTTTAATACATTACCTTATTAAATTAAAAATATGTATTATTTCTAAACACATTACCTCCTTAACATATTTCTTGCATTAAAACTTTCATAATATTTCTTAAATCTTTTTAACTCACAAGATTACGAACATATAATTCACTATAAAGTTATTGTATATGTAGTTATTATGTTAAGCGTGTGATTAAAGATTTTAAAATAATAGAAATGGATTCTTTAAAAAGTATCTTCACACGTCAAATGGTCATTCTTTGTGAAGATCTATGGGTAGCGAGTCTTATGTAAAAATAATTAGATATGCAGGGATGGTAACCTAACCGTCAAAATTGTATCAAGAATATGGAAATTATGATTTTTGTTAAAATATTGTTTAAAGCGGTTGTTCAAGTGTCACGAAGTGTTCAAGAGTTCATCTGCTCTGTTTATAATATTTACAAACAGAAAAAGATTGCGTCCTGCCAATTCTACGGTTGTCATAGTAACCGTGCAGCCATTTCATTATGTACAACAAGTTCGCCCAAAAATTAATAGCGTCAATGCACATACGAAACGTAGACTACATTATATTTACAATACAATTTATTAGTAAAAAATTAATCAAAAATACAAAGAATTTAGGCACATTTTTATGCAATTTTATTGGATGAGAGCCTATATTTTTTGTTTTCTTACATTCAAACTTAGTCTACGTCGTCGTAAGTTTGTTAAAAAACATACTTACAATTTAAAATCAATAAATAATAAACGTAAAATTTACTTAGGTTACATAAGTAACGTCAATAAACTTATCAGTTTATTAACGTCAAATCAAGTTGCTCTTGACAGCAGCATCACTGTGGAGGGGAGCCGCTTAGGCTACCTACACATTGAGTACCTAGAAAATATTTATTTATTAACCAAACACTAATGTTTAATTAGAGTTAATATCGATTAATTCTCCTCATCCACTTCTCTACTACTGTGCGGTTTTGTAAGTACTTCCTTCCACGTGCTACAAAACTGTGGACTGGCCTACCAGCGGCAGTATTTTCAGGGTACCTGCAGAAGATGCATGTATTTCCACCCTCAAGTTCGGCAGCCCTATAACCCCTGTAGCTCCTCTGGTGACACACGGGGTCGTGGGCGGCGGTGTTCACTTACCATCAGGTGACCCAAACGCTCCTTTGCCGTATTTATAGTTGTAAAAACGTCCGAATATGTCTCATAAAATAAATTGTAAAACGTCCGAATTTGTCTTATAAAAGAAATTATAAAAACGTCCGAATATGTCTTATAAAAGAAATTGTAAAAACGTCCGAATATGTCTCATAAAATAATGTAAAACGTCCGAACCGCTGCTTCGAAATTTGTGTGTGTGTGGACTTTATGTCGTACAACCTTCGATCAAGTATCCATAAAGTTATATAAAGTTGATCGAAGCGTACAACTTCCATTTACCAACTGTTGACGTTAAAACTTGGACCCAAAATTGTTATAATTTTCGTTATGGTGGTAATTTTCTTGTCTCTGAGACTTCTACATCAGATATTCCAGACGAATCTGATTCAGATTTTTCTAGCTTTACGCCTTTCTCTCTCAAGAGATAAAGAGTAGCCACTAGGGCTATTCGAATTTAAGACAGAAAAAAATAAAAACAATAAAAAAATAACCATTCTCTCACTCTCACACACACGGAATTAAACCCACAATCATCACGCTTACAGTCAGACCCTATCTCTCTATCTGCTACGATGGCCGTGTCTGTCAATGACAACTGCCCACTATACAAAACTACTTTTACTAAAGCGACATAAACTTAAGTGTGCATAAGTTAATTGCAATGACATTTTCCATTGACATACATACTAATCACATTGAACAGTTTTTGTTAAGAAGGCATTTACTCATGTCTTATAGTTAATCTAGACTATTATGATTTTGCACCAGATGTTGATGAATTCTATTCTTCAAAACCAATTATAAGACCCGCATCTTGTTATTGCGATGGAACCTTGTCACAATAACAGCTGTGTGACGTCACCCACCGCAAAAAAGTACAGTTAACAATGGACAACAAAAAGTTTCATAACATAGAGTTATAGTTATTTATATTATATATATATATATATATATATATATATTTAATCTATATTTCGCTTAAGAAATTAGCAATGTCCATTGTATAAGCACCTTTAGCTTGCAATACTTCTCGGTGAATTCATTTATTTATAAGTGACATTCGTTAATAAGAACACGACTTCAGTGAACTCTTGTCTTGTATAGATATCGTGTTGTTTAAGTATAAAGATAACGTTTTAAAATAATATAAATAGTTACTGATATCGGCATTACAATTCTTTCTCATTTTCTTTATAAGTGCAAGTGTAGTGTATTCAAACAATTATTAAAGTCAAGGTAAGACGCCTGTAATTATAAGTTTAATAATATTTCAAATAATTTAATTGCCAAATACTCTGTTTAAAGTTGCAAATCATGTCATAAGTTATTAAGTAACGTAATCCTAAGTCATGAGTTGTGAGACCTGTAAATTAACTTGCGTGGACATAATGGCCACGTCCAATTATTTCTTTAGTAATAGCGTTTGAAACTTACATGTTGAGCACTTATCACTTCGCCAATCCGTATAACTCCGTCACATTGTATAAAAAATACACAAAAGAGATTGGAAGGTTAAGAAAAAAAATTGTAAAGTTAAAAAGTTTGTAAATTGTAATTGTTAAATCTTATATTTTCCTGTTCACGTAGGAATTTTAGAATTACATTATAAAAGGTGCTAAAGAATTCACGAACCGTCGCTTTTTAAAATCGAAACAGCACTTAAACAAAAGTAGTTGTTTAAAAAATTAAATATAATTAAGAACCAAAGCATCTAGCGAATAAAACTTTGATTTCATATTTTCTACAGCCAATCAAAAACTATTAGTATTCATATAGAGTAATCTCTGAAACTTTTATTCGGTTAGTTTTACGACACCATAAAATAATAATTATTTTGGCTTTTTATACGGAGATTGAAGACATCGTGGCGCTGTGGGACAGTGTCGTATGTAAACACGATTTGTTATGGGTTCGATTCCCACTGGGATAAATGGCTATATGTAAATTATTTTCGTATCTCCGGTCTGGTATCTAAGACAAGCGCGGCGTTGAGTTCCACCACTCAACGCAATGTTTCGATTTCGTCGGAAAAGTGGAAAATAATTACAGAACTGATTAATTGAGTACATAAACTCAATCAATCTTTAATCACAGGTTAAGCAGAACCAACTTTTTTTTAGACATAAAGTGAATAATGTCTTTGCAAGTGGAAACCATATTAGACGAATCATTTGAATTAGGCGAAGGTCCTCATTGGGATGAACGACAGAAAGCTTTGTTTTTTGTAAATATAAAAGGGTGTACAATTCATAAATATGTACTCGCTAGCAACAAGCACACTAAAACTAAAGTAGGTAAGTTATATACGACATGGTGATTCAGATTAGCCAGAATGCCCTCAATTACATAGTGGAGCAGTGGGACAGCATCCGACTGTCAACGCGATTGGTTGTGAGTTCAATTCCAACTCGTGGGAATATTGATTATATTTATAATATTTTTATTTCTCAGCTCTGGTACCTAAGACAAAGCGTGGGTTGAGTTCCTAACCCTACATGCGATGTCGCGATTGCAGGCGGAAAGTGGATTACGGAGGGTCTTGACTCTAGGTCTCTGACCACCCTGCTACGCTAAGCTGAAAAAAAAAGAATTATATAAATATGAAATGTTATATATCTGAATAATCTAGTCAGATATTTTTCATTATGTAATATAAGATATGTAAAATTACTTTGGTACATTTACTGGGAGATATATAAATCAAACATATTCACGCTTCTCCCCGCACAGCGAAGTAGTCAGAGACTCAAGAAACCTAGTGTCAAGAAACTTCGTTCTCCGCTTTCCACGTTACGTGTTGATTAGAACTCAATGCCGCACTTATTTTTAACAGAGAGAGGGAATTAAAATAACTTAAATACAACCATTCCCCCGGGTGGGGATGGGTTCGGTTATCTGGAAATGTACACAACAAAAACGTTTATTTATTGTCAAGCAATGTCCCACTGCACCGCTTCAATGCTACTGTATATATATACATATACGCGCGTGAATACTATAATATGAAATCATAAAGACTTAAGCTAATGCCATCTGCAATTTTTATACTTTAAATGCCCCCTATAACGCGGTACCCATATATCGGAGGGATTTTCCACATACATATTTCTGTACTGTGTAATTTATAATGATTTGTACAGTTTATAATTATACTATTCCTATACCAATAAAGAACCCAACTACCGTGTCATAGGGGTATTACTTAAATTTTGTCTAATACATAATATGCTTTTTATTTATTACAGATGGTAAAGTAGGTTTCATCGTGCCCGTTGAGGGTACAACTGACAAATTTTTAGTAGGAATAGAGAGGAAATTTGTGATCGTTCAGTGGGATGGCGCTGAGGGGACCCCGGCTCCTATAGTAAAGGAAATAGGTGTAGTTGACGGAGATATGGACCCGCCCACCAGAATTAACGATGGGAAAGCTGATCCTATGGGAAGAGTGTATGCAGGTTTGTACCCTTATCTAAAGTCTAGCTCTAGATCACCATGGTTGTTTATTCGATTCCCAATCGGTGGAAAGATATATCAAACACTAGCTGTGACCGCAATTTAGTCCGCGTGAATTTCCAAAATAAAAGCCAATGTTACTACTTATTGCATCAGCTATGTGACATTGAAAGTCTCGTCAAGATCGATTCAGCCGTTATTAGCAGGAACATAAAGACAGACAGACAGACAAAAAATGGTTATGGTTATTTTACTATTATTAACAGACACTCCAATTTTATTTATTTGTATAGATTATTTTATTTTTCCGCTCTGTTGAACTACAAAGCGCGGCGTTGAATTTCGCCACTTAACACGCAATATCTCAAATTCCGACGGAAAGTGGAGAACGACGGGAGACGGGAGTGTCTTGAAACTAGGTTCTATATATATATATAAGGAAGGAAAGCGGGCATTGGGCCCAGTGTCCCGACACATGTACCTTCTGTTCTTATTCCGTTATATATATATACAAGACCACCGCCTTCCGCCCTTATCGGCCTGAGGATCCTTTAGTCACCTGGCCCTACTTTACATCACCAAGTATGGCCTACCCTGCAGCGCAAGATGAGGACGAGAGCATCGTACCAGAGGGGCTGGATGCGGAATGGGAATATATATATATATAAAACTGGAAGATATTTTTCTTTTCAGGTACAATGGGTTATGAAGATCTTCAAGGTCAAGTAAGATTAAATGATGGTTCCTTATACCGTATAGATAATACAGGGATACAAAAGTTATGCGGTGACATAGGGATATCTAACGGTCTTAACTGGGATCTTAAGAGAAGGGCATTCTATTACACTGACAGCATGGAGAAGAAGTTAAGAAGATATGACTATAACGTTGAGACGGGAGAAATATGTGAGCGCACTTAATTATTCTTTCAAGTACTATTTTTGTTTGATGTTATTGTATTTAGAATAAATTCCGCCGCTTTCGGACATATTGCGGACTTAGTAAAGTAAATAAACTATAAGATATTGATATGTAGTTGTTTACAGGCTATTCATAGGACCCTAGTTATATTTTTAAAGGAGTTAAATTACGCTTACATCTCGCCACGGCCTATTATAGATATAATTTATTTTTATAGCTTCAGTTACTTCTTAAAAATCATTAAAAAAGTTGTCAATTTGGCAAATCAGAAAGGTTGGAGTAATTTAGTAAAAAAATAATATTAAATTGTTACGTATAAGTTAATTAACTATAATAAAACTAATATTTCAGCGAATCTCAATTATATATTCGACTTAAAAGCGAATAACATCGAGGGTTTCCCAGACGGTTCTACCATAGACGAGGATGGCAACCTTTGGATTGCTATTTTCAACGCTTCGTGCGTTCTCAAAATCGATCCACTGAGTGGAAAATTACTCCAAAAAGTGCCCATACCAGCTCCCCAAGTCACTTCAGTAGTATTTGGAGGCGATAACTTGGACATTCTATTTGTTACGACGGCATGTATGAAGATTAGTGGTGCGGTGAATCCTGTACCGCCCTCGGGAGCTCTTTTCGCAGTTAAAGGCTTAGGAGTAAAAGGAACTAAGAGCATGAATTTTAAACTTGAATAATATAATCTTTTGTTTTATTGTAATTGTTTCGCACAATTATATATTTATTATAATAACTTTTTTTTATTTGTGTATATTTCCGGCTGTATGGTTTCATTATCTGCTATAATATTAGTGGTAATATCTGTAAATATTTAAATTTACCAGCAAATGATATTTTAACTCCAAATCGTCGCGTTCAGTAAGACATTTAATGTCAGCTAAACCAAAGCCATTTTGTAACTAGCCTGTTTGTTCTCGTTATAAGGTATAAAAAAAATGAAATATAAACATTTGATAATAATCTTTATATCTTATCTAAAAATTATTATTTATCTGAGAGATAACTTAAGTATTTTAACACATATTTAGTGTTTTTTGAAACATGCTGTTCGATACATCTTCTGCTTGCTTCGCCTTTTTCTCCTTTCTGGTCATTTCTCCTACTGAAAAATATTTGTCCCTGTAATAAAAACAATACATAGCACATAACTTTATATTAATTGAAAGATTGAATTGGAAATTGAAAGATATTATATTAATTGATATTATTACAGAAATAAGGCCGTCGTGGTGCAGTGTGATAGCGTCTGACTATACACGTGATGGTTGTGGGTTCGATTCCCACACGTGGGAATGCCATTTAAATTATTATCATTTCCCCATTTGGTGACTAGGTTCTCTCCGGCTACTCTGTCATGAAGGTAATAAATAATAATACAAGAATGACATTTATATGACAAAATGTCGACCTAAATTTTAATTAACTGACATGACTAACTAGAAATATATCAAGAGACTTGTGTGATAGTGGACTTGTCTTAAATCCGGCTTTATTCAACACTAGCTGTGCCTGCATCTTCGTCCGCGTAGAATTCTAAAATAAAGTAGCCTAAGTTACTTCTTATTACATCAGCTATCTGCCAGTAAAAGCCCCGTCAAAATCGGTCCAGCCGGAACAAACAGGCAGACAGACACACAAAAATTGTAAAAAAAATATTGTTTTGTTGTATTAGTATATATATATGCATTTAGTAAAACGCAGTTATTTTAATATTACGAACAGAACTCCAATTTCATTTTTTTTGTATATATAGAATACCACGCTCTAGAGTTTTTAGAAACAATTCAGTGCGTAATACAATTTTATAGCAATATAATAAAATAATAAGTAACCTAAAATTATGTGTCCCGATGTTACAATCCAGTAGCATATTAGGTTCCATTTCGCTGTTCTTCTCATATGTGAGGAGTCTCCTAGCTGTTAATTTCGAAATTACTTGTTCGGAGTTTGCAACTAATTTTAAACAAGGGTGTGATGGAAGATGATCTTCACTATATTCATCTCTGAAGCACATTAAAAAATAATTGTTATATACCTACTAATAATAAATAATTAGACACTATTGTCACAGATAGGTAATATGTATGGCACATACAGTAGTTTATATTTTAAAATACTTCGACTCTATCGCTTTGACTGTCTGACTTACAAAGACCGGCAAGATGCCTGTAGCTGCTCTGGTGTTACAAGGGGTCGTGGGCGGGGTACCGTGATCACATAACATCAGGTGACCCGAACGCTTGTTTTCTTTGTGTCTATAGTATAAAAAGAAAAAGACAGCGGGGCGCATCGTTGAGTTTCGTAGTACCCATAATGTATTCCAAGTGCAGTAAATGAAGTCGAGGTCTCCGATTTAGATGTATTTTTTTATTATATTAGGCCTATATGGCTTCTCAACTCAATCAATATATATTTTTATGACATAACGTTTTGTTTTCGATTTTTAGGATGACGAAGTAAGTGAATGTCGGCCATGCCTTTTCAAATTTTATTATCCAGTTTTACACAGTTTCAAATAAATAAATAAAGTAGTATCCACTACTTTTTTTTAATGAAATAAGTATTTTAATGGTATTTTAGTAATACAAAATAGTTTCATTTTTTTCTTAATAAAAAAACTTGTTTTTATTTTGTATAAAGAAATTATACAAACTTGGACACTTTCTTTACAGCTACTTCGCGTCTTTTTTTACAGCTACTTCGCTTTTTTTCGCATAACAGATATTCGAACTCGAGATATTGCACCTTGAGACGCGGAACTCAACGCCGCGCTTTATCTTGTCAGCAGGGCGGAAAAAGTAAAATAATTTAAATATAATCATATCCGAATGGGTGTTAAAGCTCAAATTTGGCTGGTTTCAAAGGCTTCCAAATGCCTTCCTTGTGGAGTATAAGGGACTTATCGAAATTTCTACAGTAACGGGACTTTATATTTCATAGTCTAAAACAAAGATACGGACTAAAGCTAAAAAGCGTTAAACCTTTTTAATAAATAATTAATTGATGATAGAGGGCATTGTGGCGCAGTAAGACCGCGTCCGTGTTTATTAAGTTTATCGGTTGTACGCAGCTGACTTCAATTCACGCCTCTACCTGTGACCAGTCTGATTTTCTAAAATTGTATTTTCGAATACTAATAAAGACGATTAATCCGTTGCAAACTAGTTTCATTTCGGAATGATTATAGTTAAATTATTATTTTTTCAACGCTCAAGTGACAATACATAGCGCGGAGTTGAGTTCCGCCACTCAACACGCAATGTCTAGCATTCGGGCGGAAAGTGGGGAACGTAGTGTTTCGACACTAAGGTCTCCCCGTATACCCTGCTAAGCGGGAAAAGGCGTTAACCTAAAAATAATGCTATATATATGCTGTAAATTAAGTAGCTACTTAAACTATATACTATAAGTAACTGTACGCCATATAGGAAATCTACACTTTGTACTACAAATAAAAAAAACACTCACCTAACAATGGGGTACCAGCATACAAGCCTTCTACCTATGTCTAGATGTTTCACAGCAAAATCTAATAAATCACTGTACATATGCACAATTCCATACTCCACTTTTGAGGGTATGTGATTAGTGAGGTACTCGTCTGATAAAGTATAGTTGTCTTTTTCTATTCCTATCCTTTCCGTAGGCTCTCGGACGCCATAAGGAGCTTTAATATAATACAATATATATTACTAGCGACCTAAACTATTTCGTATTATCGCCCGCCCGAGTTCTCACTTAAATGACAAACTTTTTTATTTATAATCCGATTCAAACGAAATAAAAACTAAATGTTAAGGGAAGTTTACCAAAACACAATAGTCAAATCTGCATTTAAATCGGTTAAGCCAAACAGAAAAGAAAATTAAAAATGATCAAAATAAAATTTCAAAAATGCTCCCAGTAATATTTTTTTCATATATCTTCCATGAATTTTTACGACATTTTTATTATATGTATAGATCAAAGAAAAAATAGCATTTTCACTGCAATCAAAAATTTTCCTGGTACACAAAGAGAAAGTGTAAGACTCCGTTCTCTACTCTTCGCCAGGTTTAGAGATATAATGTGTTATCGTTTTACATATAGGCTCACTGGGGAAATTTTCAGTAGATGCTTATAGATAACGCTTCATGTCTAATTACGACACTGATTACACACGGCAAGCAACGTAAGCTGCTTAGAACGTTATTTTTAGTTCTTTTTTAATCTATAATTATTAACTCACGGTCAGTGATGATAGCGTCAAATTTCAAGTCTCCCCTCCACATGGGTAGTGAAAAATCACTCACTACCACATCTAAGTACATGGACTCTGTGTTATATTGCTTCATATTGCCTCTTATACTCTCTTCCTTTGTACGTACCTAGAAAATAAAAGAAAAGCGTTAATATAAAATAACAAATATATTAAAATCAATATTTAAAAGCCATCGTGACGCTGTGTGACGTCTGACTGTGCGTGCGGGCATGTGTGCGTTCCTGCGTGCGTAAGTGAATGCGTGCGTGCTTGCGTTGGTGAGTGCGTGTGGTTGTGGGTTCTATTCACAATCGGCTGACTATATTTAAATTATTTAAACAGCTTTACGTTGTTCCCGTAAAGCAGGGCATAGATAGCCTATTGTTCAGACATTTTGTTCTCTACTTTCCGTCCAAATCCGAAGCATTACGAGTTGAGTGGCGGGACTGAAGGTCGCGTAAATATTTTATTAAAAAAAAATTGTAATTATTGTAAATTGTATTATTGTAAAAATCAACCTTCACCAAATGCCTATAAATACATACATTATTTTACCTTTTGTCCGACGCGAGTAGGTCGAGAGCGCGCGTGTAGTATCATAAAGTCGATGTCAGAACCCCACACATAAGCTATAAATTAACAGATAATTATTATTTTAGGTAAATATTTGCTCTTCTTCAGTAGATCTTGCTAAGGGTTATGAAAGTGCAATAATCCGGTTTAAAAATTACTTCTTATTAATATTATAAAAAAACATAATGCAGTGTGCTTGTGTCTGACTGTATACGTGATGGCTGTGGGTTCGTTTCCCACTTGGGGGGATGTATATATATTAATTATTTTAATTTCTCATCTTTGCTGACAATATAAAGCGCGGGGTTAAGTTCCGCCACTCAACACGCAATGTCTCGGATTCGGGCGGAAAGTGGCGAACGGAGTGGCTTGACACTATGTTCTCTCTGCTCAACCTGGTATGCGGGAAAAAACGTGAATCTAAAAACAATTAGTTTATACTTTGAGCATCGATGGTCCGTTGGCGTTCCACAGACGGCGTATTGATAAATTGACGGCGTGTTCATAATTTTGTATATATTTACACCTCGCGCGAATCTGTGATGGAATAATCGAAATCAGGACTTAAGACGGGAGGTCTTAGAATAAAATCTCGTGTAAGATCGTTAAATTATATGAGCATGCGTCACTGGGCGTATATACCTCTCTATGACTCTCGGTAAACTTTTACATTGCCAGCTAAATGCCCAGATAGCAGGTTACCTGAATAATACACAAAAAATATATATTAAAAACAAGATTTGCATACCTCCAAAATGTGCAGCAGCTACAAGCAAGGATCCAGATCCCACAAAGGGGTCTAGCATAATATTGCCAGATACAACTTGAGCCTGATTAGCCATGATGAGTGATAACTGAGGGTCCATACTCGTGTTTCCTATAAACTGTCTTTTCTTAAGAGAATGTGTTTGTATGAGATCCCTTTGACCATTAGCTACCTAGAGATTTACAAATAAATTTATTTTATATTTATTTATTTATTTTATATTATCTAAATTTATTTACAATAGGAATAAGATGATTCTTATTATGCCTAAAAATAATTAATTTAAATGGTTTTATTATGTACAATATTAGTTTAATTAGATCTGTTAATTTTGTTGTACAATTAAATGAATAGCCAAATTAATATATTATTAAATTTGAAACTTTAAAATGATATAAACTTATCAAATAAACAAGGTTTATTTGTATAATTAAGAATAAAGATCGCTTTACATTTTGAATTAGTAAAAAGAATATGTTTTTAAGTACCCATTTTCCAAAAAACAAATCATGTGGTTGTTCAGGAACATTGTTGGGATCAACACCATAAAATTCAAGATAAGCCAAGGTTATGTCAGGATTTTTCAACTTTACAGGACCATGCAGTGGTAAATAACTAAATTTCTGCAAGTAAAATAAAATTATCTTAACATTTGTTTATAAACAAAACTATGACTTTTTTTCAGTTTCACACTTTTTCACAGTTAGCAGAGCTCAATGCCACTCATTGTCTTGATGATCAAATCAGAATAATGAAAAATATATACAAGGGCGGTTCGGAAACTTCTTAGCCTAGCACAAAAAGCGCGGTATAAACAGAAAAAACTTAAGTGTTTTGGAAACTTCCATCTCTGCTAGGAATACATGTTAAATTTTTGTTCGATCTGGCAACTCCTTCATATAGAAACAGGTGTTCACAAAAGACGCATCCGCGTCGAGTCCATTTAATTTTGCATGAAGAACTACAGATGAAAAAGCTTTCTGCAAGATGGGATGGGTCGACCAAAAACGCATAAGAATGAACATTTCTCAAGCTTGTTTGGATCGTTTTAAGCGAAATAAAATGGATTTTAAGCGTCGTTTCATAACTGTTGATGAGATATGGATCCACCACTGTACCCCAGAGACAAAAGAACAATCCAAACAATGGACTGAAGCTGGAGGAAGTGCCCCAAAGAAGGCAAAAACAATTCAATCGGCTGGTAAGATTATGGCAACGGTTTTTTGGGACTTCAGAGGTATTTTATTGATTGACTATCTGCAAAAGGGTAAAACAATAAATTCAGAGTACTATTGCAACCTTTTGGATCAATTAAATGTACAAATTCGAGAAAATCTAAAAAAATTCCTTGCTGGCAAGCGTTTTACCTCAAATGAAGATGCAATTACAGTTGTAAACCACTATTTTGAAGACCTTGAGGAAAACTATTTTAATCAAGGGATAGAATTGCTAGAAAAGTGTTGGACTAAGTGTATTGAAGTTTCAGGAGATTATATTGAAAAATAAAAATATTTTTGAAAAACTAACTACTCTCTTTCATTGATAGGCTAAGAAGTTTCCGAACCACCCTCGTATATATTATCATTCTAATGAATAGAAATCAAACTCACAACCAATCACAATTACAGTCAGATACTACCCCACTGTCCCATGATGGCCTCAATTAAAGATTTGATAAATTATGCGATTCAGTGTTCATTTTCTCCTAATTGAAAAGAATTAATACCTCAATTTTGTTAATTTTTTCCTTCATTGTAAAATGTTTGCAGAATGTTTCCACTTCCACTTTAAAAGACATTTTTTTATCATTACATGCTAACAAAAGTTCTCTAGGACATATATGCGCATCACTATTAACATTGATTGCATTTTCAGAAGAAATCCATTTTCCAGTTGCATTTTCTGTTGCTCTTTTTAAATTGTCATGTAAACTATCTTCTGTTTTAGCTTTAGACCAAAGTTCTATACAGCTCTTTAATAAAACAGACCTTGACGCAACTTTTTTAACACAATCTTCTGACGGAAATTCAACCACCCAATATGGTTTGTTTACACATGGTTTTTCTATGAAATTTACTGGTATATTGAGAATGGAAAGTATGCTCTGCATTTCCTAATAATAAGAAAATTTATAATAATTAGAATTTACAAATAAATCAATAAAAATTTTTAAAAGTTCAAAAATATTCAGTCAAACAGCTTACCGCATATCGAAAATCAACATATTCATGAGCAAACCACAGTAAATATCGTCGCCACATATTAAACTTATATATACCTTATATTATTATACACCGGTTTGAGATAACAAACATATATTTATAATTCTTTATCAAATTTTATTAAAATTAAACAACAAGTACAAAATGTGCGATATAGTAACAACATAACCTATTTGATTTGTTTACAACATTCTAGAATGACAGATAAATATTGCCAGCTTGCGAATATGTATCTGTCATTTTATTAATTGTTCTAACTTCTGTTGGCTGTTTCATAAAATAAAATAACCAGAAGGAAAAAATATATTCGATTTAATGACTTATTGTAGCTTTTAATTATTTTTTTGAGATTGCCAAAAAATCTTATACAGATACATTATGTAATCTAAAGATAATATAATTTAAAGGCAATAAATTTTATGCACACAGTAATAGGTACTATTCACACACAAAAATTTCCGTCCGGTATTTACCATAAGGGAACAAGAGATTCATGTCTAAACCTAACAGGACCCCTGAAAGAACTATGAACAATTACAAGATAGTTCTATTTCTAATTGGTTCATCTTAATCTATTAATCCATATTCCAGACCCTAGACAAACCCAACACGCTGACCAAGAATACAAATTTTATCTATATAGATGGTAGGAGAGTGTAGGTAAAAATTCAATATTTCATTAAATTTTGGGTATGGGACCCATCAATATTTCGGATTATATGAGTTACTTAATGTGTGTTATGTCAAACTTTCTGTTAGTGTCTTCTTTCAATCTCATCCAATTTTGCATAATTTCAAAAAAGATTTACATGTCTGTACTAAAATGAATTTCTTTCATGTCATTTAAAAAATCAATGTATAAAATTAACCTTATTTTAATGAATTAAAAAAAAAACAAAATGATTAATAAAATAACATTCACTATATCTATTATTATTTACAAATATTAAATAGACTGCTTCATGGACTTTTATCTTCATCTTTGTCTTCCTCTAACAAATCTTGATGTCTGTCATGTAAAAAGTCCAAGTAAGCATCTTTAATAACACCAGAGCATGCCACATAATGACCTCCAGAGTGTTCAGCTACCACTGGCTTTACAAACAAATTGATAAGTGATTCACTCATTTCTGCAAAACACAAATAATATATTTTTTAATTTGGCTAAGACAAACTATAAAAAATTATAATTTTCCAATATTTGAATTTGATTTAGCTTATTTAAAGATCATCTGTTGGGGTTCAACAATTCACATTTAACTCGGTATAAAATTAACTTTGAAGATTGTATACTAACATAATGTGCAGAGGAACATACCATAATACCCCATTATAGAAAACATATGTATATGAAAATGAACCTTTAGGAATAATAGAGTCGCTTTCTCCATAAATATGCAATGATGGTAAGTTAATGTCTTCATCATAAAATCCTTTATGAACCAAACTTCCAGAACGAAAACCAGATGCAAATATGGCAAATTTAAATGAATATCGCAAATCTGTAAAGTAACATATACAATCATGTTATAAAATTAAAAACTAAAACTCTTTAGTAACTACATGTTCATTTTGTTAACATTTTTTAAAGTGTTATTCACACACTTTGGAGATTAAAACAGACTATTAGAAAATATATTAAATAATTTAATGTAGCAGGATTCCAACCCACAAATTTTGGAATCTGTTCTAGTGCTCTGACTTCTAAGCCATGCATTTCAATTCAAATTTTTATATGTTTTCTAAAAATGTTAATTTTGAGTAATATAAGGATAGATTTATATGTATATAAAATTTTTATAAATTTTTATATGTTTTCTAAATATGTCTTTTTCAATTTCCTTAGTGTGGGAATAACACTTTAAAAAATGTTAACAAAATATATATTTAATAAATAGCATTCTCTCTTGCCAGACGATTGTTCATAGAATAATCTTTGGGTAGCAGAAATTTGTAAAAAACTCTCAAAGATGCTAACAACAAATATAAGTTGTAATAAGCTTATATGAATTTCAATGTAGTTGGATCTAGAACACATGGCTTAGCAGTCAGAGCACTTGAACGGTTTTCAAGAGGTGCGGGTTCAAATCCTGCTGTTCAATTTTTTATACATTTTCTAAATATGTCTTTTTCAATTTCCTTAGTGTGGGAATAACACTTTAAAAAATGTTAACAAAAAAGAAAAAAACTATATGTATATTAAAATTAATGTAATGATAAATCTTTACTTATATCCTTATATACCTTATTTCTACTTACATCCTTTCTGTTGCATTGCCGCAAGAAGTCCAACCAAACAGGCACCCTGGGAAAATCCCATAAAGCCATCAAATGGACCATGTTCCTCCACAACTTGTTTTATAAGATGTAAAGTGTCTTCAAAACCAATAGCTGGTCCTCCAAGACATTTTCCACTAAAGGAATTGTCTTCTGCATTGAACCACCATGCTCGTCCATCTAAAAAGCAAATAAAATAAAATATTCCAGTGATACAAAAAAAGAGCTATCAAGATATATTTCAAATGTTTTTAGCAAAACTTTGCATTTCATAACATGTGAAGCAATATATATTATAATGATATATAGGTAGCCTGATGAATACAAAGTAAAAAATTAAATTAAATATTGAATATGAAGGATAAATGAATTTTTTTTTCGATAAATGTAATAAACACCATTGTTCGTTTCAGCATTTGTAACATAATAATCAAGAACTTTTACCTTCATCGCCGCCACCTTCATCACTAAAAATTTTATGCGGCGCAGACACAAAAAATAATTGAGCATACTTCGATACAGCTTTCCTAAAAGATCCTATTTTTCCTTTAAAAAGGGTACCATTTTGCCGATAACCATGAAAGGCTAAAATTTTTAATTTACGCTGACTTTCCTTGTTGTTGGAAATTGAAGATTGGTTAGAATTTGAATTTTGCTCCGCCATCGCAAATCGGTACCTATTGTTATAAAAAATACAGGGGCATGTGTTTTGTAACGGCCGTAAGCTAAATTTTAATATTTTGAGTGATATCAATATATATATTATATATAAATTTAAATAAATGTATAATAAATTAAGTTGCCTTAATATTGTTGAACAATTTTGACAACTGACAATTTTGACAATGCATAGCAAGACCTCTTCGGTAATAGAAAATATTTAAAATTAATAAATATTTCGAAGCCTTAATATGTGATGTAAATCATGTGCCAGGTAATATTTTTAATGATTAGGTATTCTCATTGTGAATAAGTAAATACTAAAAAATAAATTGTCAAATAAGAATATCATAAAAGTTTATGATGATTTAAAACTTTTGTGCACAGATCGTAAACTTGCTTCAATTATAACTGGCAAATGTCAATAGTTCCGTTTGGGGTTCTGGCGCCAAATTTCTTTAAATTGTCAGAGTTTTGTTGTGTATATGTTAGGTTGAAGTGAATTAAAGTGAAATTATTCTTTGTTCTATATACAAATTATATAATAAACAGTTATAACAATGGAAGAAGGTGATTTCGACCAGCGTTTAAGAGATCTTCAAAGAGAGTACCTGGAATTTTTAGATGATGAAGTATTATTTTGTTTCATAACCTATCATTGGAGTGTGTTTATTAAAAATAATTAATCATATTTGATTATAATTTATTCTAGGAAGATCAAGGTGTATATGTTGAAAGAGTCAAGCAAATGATCGGCGAGAAAAGTCAACGGCTTGTTGTGAATATAAATGATCTGAGACGAAAGAATCCTGAGAGAACTAGAACTTTGTTGGAGAATGCATTTGAAGAGCAAATAGCATTTCAAAAGGCTTTAAAGGAATATGTGTCTTCTATAGACCCTACTTACGCAAAAGAACAGGAAGAGTTTTTTGTTGCATTTTCAGGCAGCTTTGGTACAAAACATGTCACACCAAGGAGCTTAACTTCAGGGTAATTAAAATTATTTATTATATTTCAAATGGCAGTTAATTTATTTAATTCATCTGATATTCAATTCTTTCAAATTTAGGTATTTAGGAAACTTAATATGTGTAGAAGGAATAGTGACAAGAGTATCATTAGTACGGCCAAAAGTTGTACGGAGTGTACACTATTGTCCTGCTACAAAGAAAGTGATGGAAAGAAAATATACAGATCTAACATCGTTTGAAGCATTCCCTACATCTGCAGTTTATCCAACTAAGGTAGAAAAATAAAACTATTATCAATAATAATTTTAAATCTTTATTTCTTCTGATAAAGCTTAGTAAAGCGTAGTAGTTAATAAATATATCACAAATGATGTCAACCAATGGCAGACAGAAAATAGCTATTTTGTTAAATACCTGTTTTACATATCACCAGGTGCTCGCTCACCTTTACATATAACAACATTTTATAGTCTTTTGCATGAAGGAAAAAAGAAACTATAAAAATAAAACTATTAAAGTATATATAGTCTAGAAATCTGAAAACGCATAAAAAAAGGAATGTTACTTATATTCCTATAAAATCATCAACCATCTATCTATATTACAGGATGATGAAGGCAACCCATTAGAAACTGAATATGGTTTATCACTGTACAAAGATCATCAAACCTTAACAGTCCAGGAAATGCCAGAAAGAGCTCCAGCTGGTCAGTTGCCGAGGAGTGTTGATGTGGTCTGTGATGATGATCTGGTAGATAAGTGTAAGCCTGGAGATAGAGTCCAGGTAGTGGGTAACTATAGATGTCTGCCGTCAAAGCAAGGGAGTTTTACTGCGGGCACTTTCAGGTAAACTGGTTTAAAATAAATAAATTGATATGATTATGATATTAGGTAAGGTCATTGTAAGGTAGGGAAACTAATTTTAATAGAACTTACACAAACAAAGAAATTATACTTTAAGGTGTTTTTGATATCATAACAAGAAATTGTTAAAAAAATATAGAACTAGAGCAGTAATTTAATGGTTGCTTATTATTTTATTTATTGCATTATACATATTTTTCACTCTAGTACTTAAGACAAACTCACCATGCAGTGTCTCAATTTTAGGAGGAAAGTGGAGAATGGGAATGTCTTGACACTAGGTTCTCTCTGATTACCCTGCTATGCGGCTAAAAAGCATGTTTCTTGCAACATTGTTTGCATGGATATATTGTGACTTATCCTAAACCTTTTGTATTCTTGATATTCTGTTGCCATATCTTTTGTTTTCTTTGGTTTCGAATATAAAATGTAAAATCTTGTTTGTAGTCATTCCTCTGGAATTTTTGGGAGATTACACTTATCATAGAACCCACATGCCATATTCTATCTTTCTATGGTCAGTATGTAATGCCGTGCATTCTATTTGTGCTATTCACTCAGTCACTATATTGTTTTCTTACTTTCAGGACAATTCTAATAGCTAACAACATTACTCAAATCAACAAAGACATGAATCTCAATATTACTATAGAAGATATTAAATTATGCAAGAGATTAGCAAAAAGGGCCACAAATGATATGTTTGAGTTACTAAGTAAGTCTCTTGCACCGTCTATACATGGACATGAGTATATTAAAAAAGCTATATTATGCCAGTTATTGGGTGGCATGGAGAAGATTCTGCCTAATGGTACTAGATTGAGAGGGTGAGTTTATTTTTTTATTATAAAAAGTAAATACATCAGGACTTAGTGGTTCTTTTTATTTGTAATTTTTATAGTGTATAAAAACTTTGTTATACACATAAATTCTTTTACTTGGGGGTGTTTCATTTATTTTATCTCTTTTTCAATTACATTTTAACCATCATGGGCTTTTATCAAAATTTTTAATTTCGCTTTTTATTGCATACCATCATGACTGAAGAGTGATTATATCTATATATATTAAGTAAAATCTATTGATAACTTTTTACCTAAGAACTGCAGACAAAGCTTGAAACATTGGCATAGTTAAGTATATATCGAGAAGTACGGTTTATGAAACACGCAGCCGCATCGTGATCTGGCTAATTTAACGATCGGCCGCCGACAGTAATTGGACTGGAATGTAAAAAATCATATATGTTTATTCTGTTTTGTTCCAGAGATATCAATATACTCCTTATAGGTGACCCTTCAGTAGCCAAATCTCAGCTTCTCAGATATGTACTAATGACAGCCCCTAGAGCTATCACGACGACTGGTAGAGGCTCGTCCGGTGTAGGTTTGACTGCAGCTGTGACCACTGATCCTGAAACTGGGGATAGAAGGTAAATATTTACTTAATTTTTAGTAAATATAGGGAAAATGAGCGTTTTATTCACTTTGGTACAGGCCTCAATAATAAAAAGAAACACGAAAGGATTTAAATATTGAATGTATTGTCCCCACTAGATTGGAAGCAGGCGCGATGGTGCTGGCGGACCGCGGCGTGGTGTGCATCGACGAGTTCGACAAGATGTCGGACATCGACCGCACCGCCATCCACGAGGTGATGGAGCAGGGCCGCGTCACCATCGCCAAGGCGGGCGTGCACGCCTCGCTCAACGCGCGCTGCGCCGTGCTGGCCGCCGCCAACCCTGTCTATGGGCGGGTGAGAGGACTTTGGATTTCTAAGTCTTGTCAGCTTAAGGCTGTATTCCACACAGCAGGCTAGTCAGAGAGAACCGCGACCGCGAGTGTCGTGACACTCCGTTCTACCCTTTCTGCCAGAACTAAACTCCTCGCTTCGATTTGGACTCGGGTGAGTTATGTGGGACTCCGGCTGGCAGATGTAGGCCGTCTGTATACCCACTAAAACTTCACGGTGATCCTCCTCGGCCCCCACACTCCAATCTTCCTTGAACCCGGCTGGAGCCAGAACCCAGAGTCAAGGGCGGTGTCACCCCCGAACCTTGAACCTAACCTAATCAACATTTACCATATCTCTTGAAATAAAACCTAAGTTGTACAGTGTTATAAGTTCAAAACAAATAATGATCAAAAAACATTTTGGGCTTTTGCCATTAAAGTTGCTAAATTTTAAGAATGTCTTTAGATTGAGATAGATGGGGCGGTTACAGTAACATAATATATATTTTTTTTATTCCACAAACAGTATGACCAATACAAAACGCCGATGGAGAATATCGGCTTGCAGGACTCGTTGCTGTCCCGCTTCGACCTTCTGTTCGTGATGCTGGACATCGCGGACGCGGACCACGACAATATGATCTCGGAGCATGTCTTAAGAATGCATAGATATAGGTATTTCAATATATAACTATTTTTTTATACCCTAGAAAATGTAGTGACAGGTCTTCCTTTTTATCAAAATTCTAGACAAGTTGCGTGGCGCAACCCAACGCCGTGAGCCATCAGAGCGTCGAAATAAGAATATATATTTTAAAATATATAATTTTACGCTGAGTGGTAATCGAATCTACAACCATGTTAGCGTTAATAGACAGCTGTTCCACTGCACCCACAATGGTCTAGTAATATAATGATGGATATATCTATATAAATATAACAAAAATGTCACTGATCGCTGTCTGTACATGGAAGATATATAAAAAACATTATTATTGGGGGTATTTAACGAGGTTCTATACCCATAGAAGTTTTATTTTCTGTTTGTCCGTGCGTTCGTGCAGGCTAATCTCAGAAATGTTTAAACCGATTTAAATGGAGTTTTGATTATTGTATTTTTGGTAAACTTCCGATAACATTTTGTGTTTATTTTATTTCAATCGGTTCGTAAATAAAAAAGTTACAACAGTTTAAGTTATAAATTGAAATAAAGTTTGTGATTTAAGTGGGAACGCGGGTGGTTAAAAAAGAAAGTATATATTTATAGTTGAGTAGTTTACGCAGGCGAAGCCGCGAGGGACACGTTAGTTTTTTATATAGTCCGAGCAGTCTAATTAAGCTGTATTCATTAATTCATATAAGGTTACAAATATTTGCTTGTATATTATTATTTGGACTAAAAATTTTTATACAAGCGCGTGGCGTTGTGGGTCACCGTCTGACTGTATACGCTATTGGTTGTGGGTTCAATCCCCACCCGGTGGGATGATTATATTCAAGTTATATAGAACTAAGCGCGGCTTTGATTTGCGTCACTCAACACGCAATGTTGGAATTCGGGGGGAAGGCAGGCAGAGTATGTATTTATAGAAGCTGAAAAATATTCTTAAATGAGTTTTAACTTACTTAATTCTCTTTATTTTGTTTTCAGAAATCCAAAAGAGCAAGATGGCGAAGTTTTACCGATGGGTTCCCTTGTTGAAATGCTGTCTACAGAGAATCCTGACAATGATGAGGAGGTTTGTATTGTTTTATTATATGTAATATAATATGTTCATAAAAAAATATATAACAAATAAACCATATGCCTCATATTTTTAACATTTTAAAGTGTTATTACACCGAAATAGAAATTGGAAACCGTCCAACAGGCACAGGTTCAAATCCTGCTGCATTCAAAAAAGTTATACGTTATGTAAAATTGTGTTTTAAGTCCCTCATGTCGGACTCGTTTCGAATCCGGATATAAAACGGATAATGAAGTGTCTTGATACTAGGTTTTTTCTTAGCCTATCCAGCTATGCGGGAAAAGCAAGCGCCTTCATTTTCCCACCTGTCTTCACCAGAGCGGAGAAATGAAAATAATTAAATTATGATCTTTTGAATTTAATGCGTGATTATAGTTTCCCAATTTTATACAATAAACATATTTTAATTACTGTACAGGACACATCAGAGTCTATATATGAAAAATACGACCCACTCCTACACGGCCGCACTCGTACCAAGAAAGAGCATGTTTTAAGTACTAAATTTATGCGTAAATTCATACATATCGCCCGTTTAATGAAACCTCGCCTTAGTCAAGAGGCGTGTGACACAATAGCCGATGAATATGCGAGGTTGAGGAACCAAGATGGCGACGATGTTGGTGTTGCCAGGGTGAGTCGGGTTTTTTATCTATTTTTGTTGGTTGTTGTTTGATTCATGTTTTAAAAATAATATAAACTTATATAACGCCATTGTGGCGCAGTGGCACAGTGTCTGACTGTATATGCGATTGGTAGTGATTCGATTACCAATCGGGGGAATGATTATATTTAAATTATTGTCATTTCTTCCGTTGTTGAATTCAGTCATTGATTATACCCAGCGGAGTCATTAAAGCCGTGTGAAGTGGCAAAATAATAATGATATTATATGATTTCAGACGCAGCCCGTGACGGCGCGCTCGCTGGAGACGCTGATCCGCCTCGCGAGTGCGCACGCCAAGTGCCGCCTCAGCGCGCTCGTGACGCAGGACGACGCGCACGCCGCCATCGAACTCGTGCAGTACGCTTACTTCAAAAAAGTATGTTTTTATTTGCTCGTATTTTGATATAGCTTATGCTAAAAGACATATTTAGAAAACGTATAAAAATTTAAACGCAGTGGGATTTGAATCCGCGCCTCTTGAAAACCGTTCAAGCGCTCTCACCGCTAAGCCATGCGTTCTACATCCAGCTGCGTCGAAATTCTTATACACTTATTACAACTTATATTTGTTGTTAGCATCTCTGTAGAGAGATTTTTACAAATTTCTGCTACCCAAAGATGTATATTTTGTTAAGACTTTAAAAAATGTTAACAAAATATATAGCTTATGCTAAACCCAATGGTATCTCATGGTATACTTTACCATGCGTAAAGTATTTACTTGTAAAGTATTGATAGTTGGACTTCGCGGGTGTATTTTTTTTTTACAATTTTGGGGACGTACATTAATATTCATAACGAGCACTAATTATGTAAATAAATAAAATATTATGTACACATGTTACATTTGTTTTGTTTCACTGGTAAT
This sequence comes from Podotricha telesiphe, assembly GCA_038994665.1. Lineage (NCBI taxonomy): Eukaryota > Metazoa > Arthropoda > Insecta > Lepidoptera > Nymphalidae > Podotricha > Podotricha telesiphe. Next base: position 464,749 of record JAOYRR010000097.1, read on the forward strand.
TCTATTGGCAATTCCCAGTAGTAATACTGTAACACTTACTGAGAATAGGCAATTTTTTTACCAACCATATTTTTTTTAAATAATAATTTTACTTAATGTTTGTCATTATTAGCATACTTGGCGATATGTTTATTTATAATACAAATCATTAAGAGCATGCTTAGTATGTATCTAAAAAAAATCAATATTTTTTGTCATTTTCTTCTTTATTTACGTATGAATTAATAAGGGTGCAATTGGAGGGTTGAATAACTAACGTATTATTACTTAATAATTACTTTAATATTTTTTTTCATCTATATTAAACTATACTAACTTAATATATGACTAATGTCTTTGATATTTGAAAATAAAAGTCTAGGGAGTCATTCCATTCCCAGCGTGTATAACCCGTTACTACACAGCCATTAGTTTATCGTGTTCGGCCGCCTATTAGACAGAGAGAGACAATTACTATAGAAAATAGTCGGACGCTTATGACACCGTAGCACTATGTAACATGTGTATTGATTGTTATTGGTTTCGTAGACTAATAAACAGAAAACAATGTATTTGTCGATATTCCCAGCTAAACACAGGGCTGACCGTGAAGTTGTTACATTTAGTGCCGATAGTGTCGCCGCGCGCTACGCTTTGTTTACTTGTTTTCTAAATATTAAAACAAATATACATCAGTAAAATGTTAAGTAATAATTAATAATTTTAAGAAATAATGTAAGGTTATATCAATATGTACATAATTTATTTAAAAAAATAATTTTATATGCCAAAACTTCGGACACCATAAAGAAACCTACATACGTTGTACGTTAAGCGTTGATCGATATGGCTGGACTGAGATAGCTTCATCATCATGTGCTGTTGTTTTATGAAACTGGGCATTTCCGCAATCGCATCGTGATCTGGCTAACTAAACGATAGGCCGCCGACGTATACTTAGATATGCATTTAGTGAATAGCGGTTATATTAATGTTACAAACAGACACTCCAATATAGCTTATATATATGTATATATTAAATGAATGTGTTTATACATAGGTGTTGACAAAAGAGAAGCGCCGCAAGCGTCGCGCGTCGTCCGCCGAGGAGGGCGCCTCCGACGGCGAGCAGCCTGAAGCCGCCCGCAAGCCGCGCGCCAAGAAATCGCGGAAGGCGGTCGGTATTTATTATTCACAGCTCCACGCTTTTTCTTTTAGCAGGGCAGTCAGACAGAATCTAGTGTCAAAACACTTTTGAGACATTGCGTGCGGAACTTTAACAGTCTCCAACTTGTCACCAGAGCGAAGAAAAGATAATTATTTAAATATAATCAATCATTCCTATCACAACCATCGCATTGTAATTAGACGTTGTACGACTCTTTCGTTTGTTAATAAGACATATATTATTACAGGCGGACTCGCAGAGCCTGGATCCATACGAGTTCTCTTCGGACGAGGAAGCTGAGCCAGTGCTGCGCGCCGCTCATGCGACACAGCCGGAGGCCGAGCGCACTACTAGGTCTTCACAGAAAGCCATTGATGCCAATAGGTATGAGAGTTCGCTATTATATCCGTATAGTAAACGCGTTCTTAGTTGAATGGACGGAAGCTAGCTACAGTAGACGTCGCAGAACCGATGTTTAGGAAGTGGTTGGTGGCAGACGCGGGGAGGGGGCGGGCGCGAGACTTGTGGTGCCTTGTGTCTCAGTCACTCGAAAACCCTCATTGACTGCTCGACTGCTCAGCCAAGCTGTTCTGGCTGGACGGAACGCCGGGTGGCAACCGGCTCCCCCCCCCCCTTCATTCTATCACCCCCAATCCCATCTCAAGGCGAGATTGAAGAACTAATTTCGGACCAGATCTACGGATTTAAATGATCCAACACAGAGATGGCGAAGGAATTTACGGAAAGATATGTCCGGTAGCCATAGAATCCGCTTACTGTATATAGGTTTTGGACTCTAAATAAATGTTTTTACTTTAAACTATTAAGTGAAGTTACTTTAAAGTTAATTATAATTTTGATACATTTTGCCTATAATATATGAACGAATACTTTTATATATCTTCATATGACGCAGTTTATGAAACATGTGATACTGATAAATAAATAACGAAATTATATACAATTCCTAGGGTATGTATAAAATACTGAAATCACTTCACAAATGTGTATAAGTTTTATACGTATTTTCTAGGAATTTTATCGTATGGCATTTTATGTTATGACATTATATGGTGCATCATTTGATCACAAAGTGCTACAATATGAAAATGCATATATGAAATGAAATACGAAATAGCATAAATGAAATGAAATATGAATGAAAAAGCATAAATAAAATGAAATATGAATAATGAAATAGCATATCAATGCCATTTTATGTTATAGCACTTTATGGTATGCCAATTTTTAGTATGGCATTTTATGGTGTGGCTTTTTATATAGTATGTTAAGCCATTTTATAATATGCCAATTTATGGTATGTTTTTTTTTATATGGCATTTTGTACCATGGCACGTCGTGTAATGCCATTTTATACAATCGAAAATATACAAAGTGTAAAATGTCTAAATAACAAATTTATTCTTTCAGATTGACTCAGTTTAAATCAGCCTTACAACAATTGTTCCGGGAAGAGCGCGCTAACTCTTTACCAATAGATCGTATAACTTCGTACGTGAATGAGAAATATTCTCACGAAATCTTTGAAGGTGCTGAAATTCAAGCGGCTTTGAACCGGATGACTCAAGACAACCAAGTCATGATGGCAGATGATATTGTGTTTCTTATTTAATTTAAACAATGGAAGACATTTTTTGTTTGCAATGTTCTTTTTCTGTATAAGGTTTCTATTTCTGTTATAAATGATATCGGTCATTAATAAAAATACCTGTGGAATTATAAAAAAAACAAACAAATTACATATTAATTTGTTTAAAAAAAAGGTTTTTGTTTTTTATATTATTCCAAATAATAATAATGATACATCAAAATCCAACCTCATCCAATCGTTAAATTAAACACTATGTTAGTATATTTTCAGAAAAAGTATATATACTTATTCCCTTTTTGTATTATAAAGTCTTTTGATGCCTTATTTTAAGTCTTGGGAAATCATATTTCTTTTGTGAAGAAAAATATGTAATATTTGTTAATGATTTAATTATGAATGCCATGACCACCTTGTTAATATTAAGTTATATACAAACATTAGATTTAAGGCAATATTACTTGAATAAAGTGATTTTAGGAACAAAGCTGATTATTTTTTATCTTTCCTTTAATAGGCCATTTGAGTGCAGTGTGACAACGTCGTGACTTTATGCAATGGTTGTGGATTCGGTTCCCACCATTTAAAGTTTACGGAGAAAGACAACGTTTTTTATAATAATACATTACAAATACATTAATTTATTTCATTTTCAGCTAATTTTTATTCCTGCGGCTCGCCTAATAAGTTTATGCTGTCGGCCAAGCGTTTATTTATATTACAGACATTCCCTATAGTTTTTAAATTCTATTAATACTTGTTATTTTGGACCGGCAAAAATCTAAATTTGAAGACGCTAGTTGCTAAAAAGGTGACGTACCCCTTATGTACAATGGAGTAGCACTCATGTAGACTTCATTAATAACGTCTAGCTTGGCTTGGCGCACCGAATGTGTACAGATTTTTGCAATAATTTTACGTTATTTTATATAATGTTGTGTTAAAAGAATGAACACACATTCTTTTTAGAATATTCCCCCACAGTTTGGAATCCTAATTAATATACTAAAAAAATATATTAATAGAAATGAAAATATTCAAAACATTTTTTATAAACAGAATATATATTATAGATCTGATAAAAATAAAATAAATATAGAGCCTACGCGTTTAATCTTCTTAAGAAATCGAATAGCGATACAAGTTCAAAAAATCTCTTATTTAGGAAAATTAATCGTTGTTCTATCGTATATGTTTAAGAAGCCCTCTTCCTTCGTCACGTGATTCTTCTACGTTCTAATTACCTAAAGCCGAATAGCTGTGAAAATGACATGAGCAGTATTGTTTGCTAAGGGACGACATCATATACCTTAAGGGAAGAAATGCTTCTTAGTTTTTAGTTTCTATCAATATTTACTTTTAATTTAAGATTATTATAACATAGATAAATACTCTAATATTCATTTTTAATTTGCGGTTGGAGATTGAAGCTCAAAAATAACTAATTGATAAATTAGTTATATTTTGATTACTTTTTATAATATGACAATTAAACAATCAATGAGAGCTTTATTATAACAATTATTGGTGAATAACTTTAGATAATTTGTGCTGTGTACCAGAATCTTCAGCGTCTTGTAAAGTACATGATTTAATAAAATATAAATAACTTAAACTTCCTTAAATGTATTGTATGACTGACCAACGTTTTTATAATAATTTTATATGATCCAAAGTCATAAAATGTGTACAAAACTATTAAATGTGTATTATTTATTATCCAAAACTATAGTCGTATTCAATAAATGTTTTATGTTTTTAATTAAATAATGATTTTAAGATTATATTCATAATAATGTACCAGGATACACAAGGCTCTATACAAACACCTGTATGGACAATATGACAATTTATTAATAGTGAACTATAAAAATCCATAGAATAAAATCTTGAATTTCATATGAATCCACCTCGAAATTTTTATTTACCTCAATATCACAACTTACGGTATGGAAATAACAAATTTGAATATTTTAAAATTAAATTACAAACACATAGCTGGAATGCACGTAATAGCTTTGTGTCATTCGTCATTCATGTCATTTGTATGTGTGTGTATTTGTATGTGCGTTTATTTGCATGTGTATGTATTTGTAAGTGTAGGTAATTGTATGTAAATGTATTTTTAAGTGTATATATTTGTTATTGTATGTATATGTGTATGTCTTTGTATGTTTGACTGTTTAAGTGACGTTTAGAATTTGTTTAGTTTGTAAATACTTTTTACACTCAACTCAACCTTTTGTTTGCATAAAATAAAAATATATAAGATAAAAATAAAATAAAACAACTCAAATAATACATCATATTTATATTACACTGATACAAGTTCACTATTAAAAAAAAGAAACATCAGTTCCGTCCTTTTCCTTTACCACTTTTACCTTGCTTTTTACCGACTTTGTTATTCTTATTAAATTTACCACCAAAGACTTTTTTATTTTTACCAAATTGATTCTCATTTCGCTTCTGATTTTTGAACCCTCTGCTTCCATCTCTGGGTTTTCTTTTTCTATCATCTCTATTAAAGCCGCCATCTTTTTTACCTTCGAATTTTCTTTTTGCCTTATTGTCCTGTTCTTTTGAAACTGTATTTTGATTTTTTTGATATTTCTTTTGTAATTTCTTGTCCAATCTCATCTTTTTAAAGCCTCTTGCTTCACCATCTTCCCCAGGCTTTCGTTTTCTAGACGGATTTTGACTGAACAAGTCTGAAAAAAAGTTTATATATATATATATATAACATCAAAATACAATATATTACAGCTATAGAAGCCATCGCGGCGCAATGGGACAACGTCTGACTGTATAAGCGATGGTTGTCGCTTCGATCCCCACTCGTTGGAGAGTTATATATAAATTATTTTCTTTTCCTCGCTTCGCTAAGACAAAGCGTTGAGTATGAAGTTTTGCCAATCAACACTCAATGTTTCGAAATTAAGTGGAAACTGGAAACAGACTGTCTTCACACTATCTTCTGTCTGTGTGTCCTGCTATGATACAAAAATTATGAAGATAAAAATAATACCATGCTCTGGCTCCGCACCGACTTCTTCTCTATAGTAGTCGGCGTCGTTGTCCTCTTGCTCCATGTCAGCTTGGTCTTGTGTTTCAGCCGCGGCTAATTCCATGAGCCTAGAGCAATAACATATTAATTTTTAAAAAAGAACTAAACTTGAACGCAGTGGGATTCGAGCCCGCTCATCTTGGAAACGCATGGCTTAGCGGTCAGAGCGCTTGGACTGGTTTCCAAGAGACGCGGGTTCGAATCCCGCTGCGTTCCAATTTTTGTAAAGTAAAGTACCTACGGGAACGAGAAAAAAAACACAGGATAGAAACACAGGACGATTTTTCAGTAGACACGCAAAGTACCAACGAAGTTACAGACGACAACATGTTACCAAAATATATTGATCTGTTTTTAATTTGAAAAGTTTCACTCAAAAAGTGTATAGATAATAATTTAATGTCACAGTTTGCAAACTGTGCGTAATTCAGTTTACGCAAACGTAGCCGCGGTTGAAAACTAGTTTGTAATCATTCTAGAAACATACATACCTTTGACTTTCAGTCATTGCCTTCTTCTTGTTGATGCCTTGCAGCGCTTTCTGTTTAAGTTCTTCTTTTTCTGTCTCCTTGCGTTTCACATTCTCAGCTTGTTGAGCTTTACGTCTCTCCTTAAGTCGCCTATAATTTATAAATAATATTTTCAAGTTTGATGAAATACATAAAGTGTTATGTGTTTATTATTTGAATTAAATTCATCAAAATACACCACTGTAGTAAGGTAAGACAAAGCGCGACCCTGAGTTCCGCCACTCAACACGCAATGTCTCTGATTCGGGTAGAAAGTGCAGAACGGACTATAAAAAAAATATTTTAAAGTCTGATTAAATACATAAAGTATTATTTAAATACACAATTATTATTTCCATTTAATGTTATAATTAATTTCACTGCTGCGTTGAGTACGCCGAGTGGCGACACGGAATGTCTCGGATTTGGACAGAAAGTGTGTCTACACACTGTTCTCTCCGCCTACACTGCTTTGCGCGAAAAATCGAGATGCTATAAAAAAATTTAACAACTTACCTTTTCTCTTCGCGTTTCTTTTTAATTGACGCCTTCTCTTCATCAGTTTTTTCCATCAACTCGTGGAATAGAACCTCACCGTCCATCAAACCGTCCTCTACCTACAATAAAGAGTTAAAGCTGAATATTAAAACTTTTTTTTAGAAAACTTATAGAACTTATAGATTCGAACGTAGCTGGATTTGAACCCGCGTCTCTTGGAATCTAACCGTATTTCGTCCGTTCTAAAAATGTTTTACACATCCTAAGTGTGAGAAAAAAATGTAAAAATACTGACTCGAATTCTGATCGTGATTCGAACCCGCGCCTCTTGGAAACCGTTCAAGCGCTCTGACCGCTTAGCCATGCGTTCTACATCCAGCTGTGCTTAAATTCTTATACGCTTATTACAACTTATTTATGTTTTTATACGTTTTCTAAAAATATGTTTTTAAATTTCTTAAGTGTGTGATTAACACTTTAAAAAATGTTAAAAATATCATATTATTATTTTTATGTTGCGTGTGGAATGACGGAACATAACGCCGCATATTGCGCTAATATTATAATATTTCCCCCGAACGAGGCTCGAACTCACGACCAATCGGCGTTTACAGACAGATGATAGCTTCATAGAATAAAATACCTTTATAAGCTGTAGCGACATTCTCGGCCCCAATTCAACTAAGCGTAGTGCGGATCGCGACTGGGCCGCGGCGCCTCTCGACGCCAGGCTCTGAGGCAACACTACTTGGTTAGCATCGTCTTCGAACTCGCTTTCCGATAGAAGTGCTGCTCTGATGTAAGGAAAAGCACAAATTAATTAGGTTATAGAACTACTTTCTTTTGGTAAAAATAATGATTAAATAAGTATTAATAGATATATATATATATAAATATATGTACTATTACATAAAATAGCCGAGCGTGTGGACAACATAGTGAAACGATTTTTATCATTAATGTAGTCGATAATTATTTATTGGTTATTTTCACGAAATGAAATGGTCGCAACATTTCATGATAAGTTCAATCAGTTCATGAAATGGTCAATTCTACAACATGCCTACTACTTCGCAACTCTTTGTACTGTACAAAACATTACTGGTTTGTTAGATTATGCGTGTGCACTTTCGTCTGCGTGTGTGTGTTCATGTGTTAATTAATTTCTGTTTCTCTTTGTTACTGCTAATAATGTGAAGAATCATATACTGGCCATTAAATCCGATACTACTGGTTGTGATCAAGTCAGTCGGGAAAAGATTCTCTTAACTCTTAACACTATACGTCCTGTCCTATGCCATATTTTTAACTATTTCCTTTCTACGAGTTCCTATCCTACTACCTGGCAGATGGCGATAGTAATTCTTATTTCTAAAGGGTCTTAAATTCTTGGCTATAAATAAAATCCTGTCTGGATTCCGCCCTAGACATTAAGGAGAGTTAATGAATACATCAGGTTAGGTATTGATAATCTTCTAGATTTGTTTAATGCCTATAATGTACAATGTCTTTTGCATTTCCCCATCGTTATCCCTTTGCATTTCCTCATATTAACGGAATTCCGTTACTAAGCTTTTATCCCCTCCCTTTCATTGATACGCTGATGGCCTACCTACAGATTAATTTGTCCACAGACGTAAATGACATTGCGAGGGCTATTAATCTAGTTAATTCTAATCTGCATATAATTAGTACGTGGAGCTAGTCATATGGTCTATCAATAAATCCTAAAAAATCACAGATGTGTTTTATTGGTTGTCCAAAACAGCTATCTAAATTTAAATATTTCTACTGTCTCTCCCATAGTCTTTGACAATTATAAGTGGGACACTACAGTCCCACTGTCACCGTCATAAATCTAGGTACTAATGTGGACAGCACCCCTTCTTGGGCTCCTCACATCTCTAAACTGAGCCGCAAGATTTATTACATCATAGGCAGGCCAAAGAGATGGAGCAATATTTCACTAACACATATAAAATATATAACTAGAACGCCGCCAAAACTTATTAAATTCATTTTTAGATTGAAAAAAATTGTTCACATCACTCAGTACTGCGTAAAGCTGCGAGCATCCTGAGACCCCCTCCTACCTTAAGGAACATTTTTCCTTCCTCTTTATCAATGATGTTTATCAGTAAGAACCAGATTATATGAAATTATAAGTTTTATGAACCCAAACAAGACATTTATTTCAAAATCAGTATACAATTAGTAAATTAAATATTAAAAGACTATAATATGTGAAGTAACATAGCATTATATTACGCAGGTTATTTTATAAGCAATCAAGAAATGTAAGTGTTTTTCCAAATGTTCCTCCATGTAAAAGTATCACTCCACAACCACATCCACTGAGGTAACTGGACAGTAAAATTTAAACTCTGATACCATGATGGCACATACTATTAATGGCAAAAGTTCTGCCGGTTCAGTAATTTTGAATTATTAAATTTGACACAAACGTTCAAAGGCTGTGTCAATATTAAAAATATTCTTTAATTCTCTTCTTTTGTCTTTCATTTTATTGTAGTAGGTAATCGAAAATTAGTGTATGGATAATATGCAACATAACTAGAAGAGAGTTAACTAGAAATCATGGCTTACATATGCAAATGCGTATGCAAATGCAAAATGCGATTATGCTAAGGCATATAATCCGGTCGCTATTTAGTTATTTACCTATTTTTTTTTTGTTATTTCTTTGCACCACATTATGCCCACTCATTTTAGTAGATCCTATATCTATTTGGTTGCCTGGGAGTGATCACTTTTAGTGATAAGGCAGCCTTTGTACATTTGTTGTATTGCTATTTCATTTCATTCTACTTTGTGTTCAATAATTTTTTATCATATATCAATTTTAAATAAACTAAATAAAACTTTCTATTCAACATTTTTTAAAGTGTTATTCACACACTTAGAAAATTAAAAAAGAACTATTTAGAAAACATATAAAAATTTGAACCCGTGTCTCTTGAAAATCGTTCAAGCGCTCTGACTGCTGAGCTATGCGTTCTACATCTTATATTTGTTGTTATCTCTGTAGAGAGATTTTTACAAATGTCTACTACCCAAAGATTATTCTACGATCAATCGTTTGGCAAGAGAGATGCTATTTATTAAATGTGTTTAACATTTTTTAAAGTGTTATTTGCACACTTAGGAAATTGAAAAAGACTTATTTAGAAAATGTATAAATAAAACTTACTTGTCAAAGAATTCAGACATATCTTTACATTTGTTCAAATTTGGCACTTTTCCTTGTACCATCTGCAAGACAAAAGGTGATGTAAATAGACGTAAAATATAATTAAATCATATTTTGAATTTGTCTTTTCGCACATAAATATAGAAAAGAAGACAATTAGGCTTAAAATAAGAATTACCTTCTTAGTTCCCTTGTTTAGTCCAACTGGGGTTGCCCTTATAACATAATGTCTCAGATCAACTAATTTTGTGGACGGATTATAATTCATAAGCACGCAACGACGAATGTTTTTAAGTTTCACCTGTTAAACAAACATTATTAACAGTAACATTTCACAATGAAAGTATGCTCCGTATCTAACATTTTCCAAATCATGGCCCAAACATATTTTATTACATTTATATATAGTGCTACCTACAAGCAATAAGTTAGAACATACAAAAGCAACTTCAGACTGTTTACAGCATAACAGTCCATTCTCCACTTTCCGCCCAAAATCAAGACATTGCGTGTAGAGTAGCGTAATTTAATAAATTGTCTTAGATACCTGAGCTGAGAAATTAAAATATTTTAAATATACTCATCCCCACAGTGGAAAACGAACCCACAACCAATAGCATTAACACTGCATTAATAGACACTGTCCCACTGTACCTAACCTCTGAACTGGTATTGAAAATACATATGTAAATGAAATATTTCCTGTAAATTTTATCACTTAGAACTTATAAGCTTCCAAGGTAACAAAAAGAAAACCACTTTTAAACAGATTGGAATCAAACAATGCACCTTAAATTAATAAAATTTTAGCAATATACATTTTAAATACAGATTTATTTGTATTACCATAAATAGTGTGATATAAATACTTACAGTAGTAATATTAATAGTGGGAAACATATTCTGGAACATAGTGGCCATAAGTTTCATATGCATGCCTTCTCCAGAGAAACTATTAAGGACTATTAGTGGTGCACTTTTGAAGGCTTGTGATATTACATATTGTTTGCGGAGAGCAGATATAACATCTCTAGCTAAACTGTACTGGAATTTAAAAAATAATAATACTCTACAACATTTATTCTAATTACAATGTTTCTTTTTCAAAAAGCTATGACATACATGGTCAGTCTCTTTTTTCAGCCAGATTTATTTTTGCTTTTAAAGTATATATAAATATATATTTAGTGTAGTAAATAAGACAAGTGGCGAAATATATTTTTTTCTTAAACAATATATACATACTGATATTTTTATATAATTTGTTTTTTTAACCATAATACTAGTTTTAAGAACTATCATTTAAATGAGTGATGTTATTTAATAGAACATTCTGTTTAAATTGTGACTATATCAAAAATATCAAGTATGTTGTATGTGTTCTATGGGTATAAAAAATTATGTATTACTAAAATTAAACTATTACTTCAAGTTTATCTAAAATGCACATAATAATTTCTCACAAATTTCTTTATCAGATCCAAGGAATGAAAATATTGTACAAATATGTGGCAATTCTTAAATTAATCTATGGCAAGAAGTAAGTCAAAATATCAATTCAAATTGTATATTGACAGACAATTATATAGACAAAACATAATATGCATGCATTATGTTATTTATAAAACCTACATTATGAATGCGGAACGTCAGTGTTGGCCCTCGAGGCAGTCTGGCCAGTCTCATATATGAACCTAACTCTGTGTCAGTAAATACCATCATGTGTGAGACATGTAAGTACCCCGATACAGACAAGAAATCCTTTATTGTGTTCTTTTTTCTTTCCTGAAAAAGTTGGTTTTTATTAACTAATGTCAGAATTGGCAAGATATAATTTTTTTTAATACTAGTTTCTTTAAAAACATTTTAACAAAATTACAATGAGGATGTGCTGTAGTGTAATGTGTAGTACATACTTTTAATTGTGAAGCTGTAAATGGTTCCATAATTTTTCTGAAATCCTTCGTCAAATCCATGAGATCCTTTGAACATTTTCCACGATGTATAACGAAAGAATGAGGCGCTTTAACTAAATTTTCAGGCTCTAAAGCCTCTTTGGATGCCGCATTTTTCTTAGCACATTTTCCTTTACGTTTCCCCATAATTATTATATAAATATAAACTTTTTGGATTAAAGCTTTCTTTTGACAAGTAGTAAACAAAATATTTGAAGGTTATGTACATGCTCTAACAGTAACTGTCAATATCACTGTCAGAATAGCACACAAGAACGACGTGCATTGCTTTTATATACAGATAACGTATATAAATATCCTTCCTCAGTCCTTTTCGAACATATTTGTTCTTGTTTGAATTACAAACACTATTCGTATTTTATAGCTAACAATGAAATCAGAACTATTTTTGGAGCGCCAAACGCTACGCTTAAATCACATTCAGATCTCACATCATCCATATCAGGTTTAGATTATCCATCACATTTAATAATTCCTTCCTCTTGTATTCCATAACTCCTCTTAGATTGCACGTTGTTATTTGTAGCCTCATTCTCCACTTCCCACCGTCTCCGAAAAGGCAAGCTGAATGGTGGTTCTCCAGCGAGTATGCACTGGTGCGCGTCACCTCGTGGAGACATCCTAGCATTATGCACCCCGGTGCTCGAGGTGGAATGAATAATGCAACCTTAAGGAAATTGAAAAATATATATTTAGAAAACGTATAAAAATTTAAACGCAGCGAAAAACTATTATAAGTTTTCTAAATATGTATTTTTCAATTTCCTTAGTGTGCGAATAACACTTTAAAAAATGTTAAAAAGATATATTGCAACCCTACTGTGTAATGCTGCCAGGGATCGCAAAGAAGCCTTCCATCGTTGACTTCCATACTTTTAAACTATTTATCTAAGATATATTTTCATATATTATTAATTATTATAATTACTAATTTGATTAGTATAAATTTAATAGTATTAGTATAAAGTTTTTGCGTAAAAGAGTAAAAATTCCATTCCATTCCAAGAGTAAAAAATCCATTAATTTAGTAGTTTATATAATATACAGATCTTTTTAATATTTTTATTTGTTTGTCTCTAATCTATTTGTATACGTATATCTTTGTTAGTACTAGACGTATTTGCATACTAGGCTTGAGGCTTCGACTGCGTAAGCTACGTGGCTATAAGTAACAATTATTCTTTCCATTCGCGCGCGTTCGCATTTAAATCACAAGCTTTGCTAACATTAGCGAAGGAACGCTGATTTTCGCGATTATTACACATTTTGAAATACCGACCTTAATAGGTCCCATGATATACTTTTCCAAGTTTTGTAGTCAGTAAACTAGATGGCGCTGGACCAAAACGTTGCGTTTCTGAATCACGCTATCGACTTGTCGTTTCCTAAAGGGTAAAACGTGCGATTACCTACTTTCAAATTATCTCTGGTTTCCCTTCAAAACGTATAAATCTTTCGCCTTTTACTAAAGATTTCCGTGGAGGGGAACACTCAAATGAGTCTAAAGTATTTTTTTAAGATCTTGCTTTTTAGCAAGATTTTATTAATATAGTAAAGTGTCTATAAAATGGGGTATAGTTTAAGGCACGAGTGTTCGTTCTTAAATGAGACCGCACGTGTCTAGGTTCATGTCACTGATCTTATATGAATGTTTACTCACTCAGTCTCATGTCATCTGCTTAACGTACAAACTATGTTTTTTTAATTGTATTAAAACTTTGTTTATTGGCTTACTGATTGTTCATCTTTGTTTCGGTATTTTATGTACGTAGTATATAATTACATAAAATCCTTCGTCCCCTTAACATAATAGAAAAATAGAACGTTACGCCACGCTTGCCCATTGTCTTGTCTACCTATGGGGCGGGGCGGGGCAGTGCGGTGCAGTGACATTATCGAGTGAGCGAGTTTCACATGTCTATGAGCGACCCAAACGTGCAGACACGCGAGGACAGATAGGGATTCCATATATGATATGATAATATATTATGTTGTAGAAATACCTAATGTTCAAGAGTGTTCTAACCTTCATGTATGAATTTAATTACATAAAGTTTTTAAAATAATACCCTTCTAATTTGAAATATCTAGTATATATGCCTCTATATGAATAGAGGTAATGATGCCATGGATGTTTTCTCCCTTCTCTCCGTATTATCCTCTATCTCCATATTCTACCATTTCTCTTTTTTCTTACTCTCCTTTTCTCCCAACTGTCCGTCTTCTCCGGACTCTTCGTTTTTCTCCGAAAATTTCACTTTTGACCGGTCTCTTACATCTTCTAAACATCATTTTCAATTTGTATAGAAGTTTATAATTATATGTAATATACTAGCGACCCGCTCGCGGCTTCGCCTGCGTAAACTATATGACTAAACTATTTAATTGTTTTAGCCCGCACGCGTTCTCACACAAACTTTACTTAAATTACAATTTAAATAGTTTTAACTTGTTTGTTTATGAAGCAATTGAAATGAAATAAGCTCTAAATGTAAAGGGAAGCTTACCATAATACAATAGTCAAAATGGCATTTAAATCGGTTAAGCCGTTTCATAGGTTAGCGTCCAGAAACAAACAGAAAAGAAAATTAAAATAATTATTTTGGGGTATTATATATATACTATTTATTGTATTATTTATATATATTATTATATTGATAAATGCCCCGAATAATATTTTTTTGATATATCCATGTACAGACGAAGATGTTGCATTTTTATTATAATGTATAGATTACCAGAAGCAATTATAGTATCTAACTACCATATTAATTTATAGACTACAATGGTTCACTATTTTGGCTTTAATGGCTTGAACATAAGATACTTACTTGATATTTTGGTCAATTCCCACAACGTCTTTATAACTTGTCGCCTATGTGTTATTCTGATGTATAAGCTATATTATTGTAAAGTTTCATTAAAATCCATTCAGTAGTTTTTACGCGAAAGAGTAACAAACAGCCTCACAAACTTTCGCGTTTATAATATTAGTAGGATTTATTATTAAAATTAAAAATAAGTAAATTCCTGTAGTATACGCGGGCGAAGCCGCAAGTATATTATACAATATTCGTAAATTGTGTAATACTTATGGAAAGCTTTAGTAGAGACATATTCATTATTAATTAGAAAACTCATATTCGCGTTATCACTTTTCGTACAATATATATATATATATACACGATGTAACACGCTGAAGCAGTAATGAACATGATATATATATAAAAAGTTGTTTTGTACACTTACATTAAACAATTTCCTGTAACAAAAGGGTTTTAAAAACAATTTCCTGTAACAAAAGGGTTTTAAAATAAAAACACGACAAAACAAATGAAAACAGCTTTATTTCTGCTGGTTCTTTCAGGTTTCCCATAGTTGCAAATGAAACACTACAATAGAATTTGAAGTTCCACTAGTTATATAATAAGGTGCGTTACAATCGCCATTATAATTTGTTCTTCAACTGGGAATCTTACATAAAATTTCCATTGATATTATTGCTGAGCCAACATAACAATCGACGAATCTCGCCGATGTTCCGACAACAAATACTATGTGAAATTAATTTTGTTCGGGACTGTTATTAAAATTTTATTACAAAATCTAAATATGGAAATATATAAGTACGTAAAATTTACAGAACCTACGACCATTAATTGTTTGCCTAATCCCAGGATATATATATGCCTTGTAATGTTACTAGTAACTAGACTACTAGCAATAGACGTTAGATTTTGAGTTGTATTTTTCTTTATTACATTTCAAACTTATATTTCAAATAGAGAACAACATCATGTACAGAATGTAAAGAATGTACTTCTTTATTCAAAATCTGCACATATTCTATAGCTATGTTATAATGCAATTACGAATCAAATCCACTTATTTAATTTATAAAAAAAACCTATTGGGTAACAAATGTATTTAATCGAATAGTTAAGCTAGCTACACACCAAAAATTGACGACACATGGGACAATGAACTTTTAAAGTGCTCCTTTCGTGGCCCCATGAAATAAAAACAAATGTATATTGCATGTTTTCATACAAAACCACTTTGTACCCAATGCATAGTTTTCAAAAATTATAATGAAGACATTGGCAGCTACTATTAAAAACGTAAAATACAACTAACTTGCCTTGTCCATGACAATACAGACAGTGATTTCATTAAAATATCTATACGATTTTTTAACAAATCTTTTTCTTCGTTTACACACAAAAGAGTGCCTTACAAGTTCATTGACCCACATACAAATTATAGTCTCTAATACGACATTATCATACCATAGACTAATGCACGAAACAAGATGACACCTTTAAAAAAGACGAGTTGTAAAATTTACAAGATAGATATTCAATTCTCATCAACCACCAAAAGGTGGCCTTTTGGTGGGTTGAGGATATCCAAATATCTATAAAAGAGAGACACTGAATAGCCGAACTATTAAATCGAAGCCATATTAAAAACAAACATGGAAGGAACAATAGACAATTAATTCCATTGAATGAATCACAACAAAAAAAAACGAATGCTCACATAGACACGTGTGGACATTCCGAATTCTAGAATATAAAAAGCCCCTATATATTACCCTATTAAATTAGCTATTACCTATAGTTCGTACTATACTATCATCAGATAAATACCGCATTCAAGTAACACGCACGATGTTCACTTTAAATATTAATTATTTTTGTTAATACAGAAAACATTTAAGAAACCCGTCAAATTTGTAGATTGTAAGATATCGACTGGAGTTTTTTGTAACGGAAAACCATATACCATTTGAGCTAAATAAAACTGTAATTATACATTTTATAATGTGTAATCATGTTATATACAATTTTTTGAAACTTTCTCAGATGCATATATCTAAAAATGTATACAACAAAATTATACACTACAAAATTAATGTACAATAATATATATATAATATTTTATTGAATAATTGCGAAAATCAAAGAAATTATTGAAAATGAAACATTTCCAAACTTGAATACTAAGCGTAAAGAGGACAACGCGGCTATTTTCACAGTCTTATTGTATAAAGAGATAAAAGCGTGCCTCTATTTAGTATGAGTTGACTTTTTATACCTATACTATATATTTTCTTGTATTTTTTTTTCTTTTCACATAATCTATTTGAACGATATCTTTAAACTCGTATGTCGAGTATTTGATAATACATACGTTTAATGAAACTTGGACGTCTAGAATGTTCTATTGGTAATATCGCTACACATATAATTTCAAACGTAAATAAGTAAGATTTTAATACGTCAAATAGATTATAGAAAATAATTATATTTAATTATGAAATACATCTTAGTGTAGAATGCGTTTAAAATGGTCGTTAAGCGTAAAGCTGTGACTTCGATATTATAAAGTTGATTAAGAGCAATCAGTTAATTCAGAAAGGCACGAAATAAAATGAAAGTTAAAAATTGTTAATAATACAAAAATATACAGATCATGAGACATCAAGAATCTTTGTTCTGTGGGCCAAGTTTATTTAAACAATTTTAGTGAAACCCCAAGTCTACGTGAGGACCAGTGTTGCCAGGTGCAAGAAAATTCTTGACATACATAAAAATATAAAAAATATATATAACCGATTTAGAAATGAAAAATACAACATATTGTATTCAATGTACTACGAATCTCAATGTATTCTCTTATTTAATTCTAGTGACTGATATTAACCTGGGCAACACTGTTTTATTTCAAAAGTGAATACAAATATTAATTCTTGCTGATACAAAGTCGCAACAGGTAGTTGCAATAAATACAATTATCACGATATACGTTGCTATGTTAAGAGTCCAGCAGTTGTAAAATGACAATAATTCTAACCACTCACGCAGCAGACATCGTTTTTTTTTCTAGTTGTCTATGCACCAACAAAAAAAAATATTGCACCTACTAAGGAACCATGTTAAATCAGTGCACGACTTAAAACCACACTTCATAGAGATCGCCAATTATTATTTGAATGGCAAAGTACTCGTACATGAACATACATTTGTAACAGTTTAATGTCAATTAAACATTAATTGACATATCCGAGAGCGGCTGTATATTCAAATATTATCAATACTATATTGGTCACACTAACCGCGACGCAACTGCGGCGTCTTAACATACCACGCCTAAAAATTGCGTTTTGTAGACAAAACTACAAACTATGCGTGAAGCGTCACAAAAATACTACAAATAAAATTAACACGGTCGAGTTTGCGGAGGGTAAGCCGAACGAGTTGAGGAGACCGCAACCGCTTTAGAGCATTAGTAAAGTTAACCCTCCGAAATTAATTCGGATAATCCGGTTTTATTTTTTTTTAACACAAATAGATAAATCATTAACAAAATATATGTAAAATTAGTAAATGCCCGCAACGGCGACGGGCGGCAAAGTAGTTCAAAACAACGAACTAAAAAATCGTATCGAGATATTACTGATGGTCGTATCCCGTGTCGTGGCCGAGTCGGTTAGTGCTGATCCATCTGAAACAAATATTTTTCATATTAAACAAATTATTATATACATCGCGAATATAATTTACGTTTAGACATTGGTTTTGGGTACAAAATCTTTATGAGGACCTCATTAAGATTTTCATTAAATAGTGATGTAATTATAGAAAAGTATAAGAATAATAATTAAGAAATAAACATGCTGTATGCCCAGATTCTGTGATACTTAACTAAATTCTCATCAGCTATTTATTCAGTAAAGACAAGCTTGGGTTAAACGTCAGTTAATTGCCACTGTGATTCTGGATACCCAACGACCCGTTCAATAACTGTAAAACCAGTTCCTTAATTTGCCACGAGATAGATCTTATTTAGATATGGAGTCTAAAATTTATTTAATCACGTCAATTCTTCATTTAATGTTAATTCCACTGACACACAATCACAGTTATATAAAATCACTGTAACACGAATCACGAAAACAACACATGAGTACTTCACCTAAAAGTTAATGTACGTTCCTATAAAAATCTATGAATAAAAAGTCAACGTCAAAATAGTTATGGGACCGATAAATCACAATAATTGATAAAAACTTAGGTTCTCTTAACCTAAGTTTAAACGGAGTTTATCACTGTGGAGTTCAGACACACTTTTCCAAACGCCGACATAAGTACCTCAGAAGTAGGCTAGCTTCTATTAAAGAAATCGACATAAATTATTTATTAATTAACTGTTCGCAGCTAAGAGTGCTAGGACGGTCTCCAAGAGGCTCGTGTTCGAGTCCTGCTGATTTCAAATATTTATACGTTTTCTAATGTGTGATATAATAAGACTTTAAAAATATTAAAATATAAACTATATATGCACTGTAAAATACCATCTGAAAAATTTATTTACCTGTTCCTGTCCATTGGTTTCCTGAGACTTCATGACGTCTGGTAGATCTGGTGGAGTGGAGTAGGGTGTCAATTCCAGTGTCTCGAATTCGCCATTGTCTTTTCTGCAATTAAAAAATGAAACAACACATAAGAAAGTTACTAAAAAGAAGAGGTTATTGGACCTCATCATATGTCATGGTCGTACGCTCATGTACACCTAAAGTCGCATAAATATGACTATTAAAAAAAACCTAAAACCTATTTAGTTCTAGTTTTGGGTTTATGTAAAAAAATTAAACATATAAAGTACCATTTTGCGGTCTGGATAGATAGATAGTCATTTATCCCTGAATATAATACTTGTGTTCGCAGTGAGCTAAGTAAGTAACAGTAAAACAAAAGTAGAAATAAGAAGTTATTGAAATACTCTAGTTTAATTAAAAAGCGATAGCCCTAAACTAATTTATAAAAGTTTCTTTAGACTTCGTCAACGAACACCACTTGAGTGCTTTTCATTTCGTCTAGCTTAAGAGAAAATATAAGCATTGAGTTATCCTACTCGAAGCAGGCACGATGTTATATGTGACTTAGGAAGATAATTGAATCACGGTAATTTTAAGAAAAGCTAGAAATTCTCCGGCTATGTCGAATGCATTCTGCACTTAACATTATTTGGATCTTTACTTTCGGTTTAAAGAGCAGTTTAAGCACAGAGATCTGAGTGTCAAGGACTCCGTTCTCTACTTTCCACCCAAATCCGAGAGTGGCGGCATTGCGTGTTGAGTGGCGGAACTCAACACAGCGCTTGACTGACAGAAACCATAGTCACGATGTATCCTAATCCTAAGGCTAGGGAAACGAAGATTCTAAATTAGACCAAGTATCATTAGAAATCCACCACAATTGCATGCACATCGAAAGTGGCTCCACCACTGCGACTACTTATATAAAATATAGCCTTTGTCACTCCTGAATAGTCTTTGCTTTCTGTTAGTGAAAGAATTGTCATTATCGGATGACTATTTCCGAAGATTGTCCGCTACAAACAAAGTTAAAAACATTCTATCTTTATATAAATATTAGTATAGATTAATATTTTGCAGCTTCACATTTTATTTCGCGTATTAGAGTGAGGGCAGAGATAACATAATGTTAAGCCTTAATTTGACATTTCGTACTGAGTGGCGGAACTCAAGGTCGCATCGTGGAAATAAAAATGACTTAAATTCCTAACAACTCAAAAAACTGCGTTCAAAATCAGGCGGTGTTTCACAGCGTGACTATCATGGCGGTGTAAAATATAAAAAAATAAATAATAATAAGCAACCGTAGCTCAATGACACAGCATACGCGATGGTTGTGGGTTCGACTTCCACTCGGGTAAATAATTATATTTGAATTATTTACATTTCTCCGTTCTAGGGACGAGACCAAGCGCATAGTTGAGCTCCGTCACTACAGCACGCATTGCCTTGGATTCAGGCGGAAAGTAGACACCACAGTGTCTTGACACCAGGCTCTATCTGTCTATATACTGCTACGTGGTAAAAAAAATTAAAGAGAATAATGAAATTCAAAATATAATTACTACCACATATCTTTGTATGTCCAGTGTATCGTAAGTAGCTGTCTTATCATATTATCATTAATTCGTTTATCAGTTCGATTTAGAACCCAAATTGTTGTCTAGTTTTTGTTGCTATATGCATTAGTCAATTATGGCTTATTTTTGTTTATTTTTTATTTTCAGAGTTTAAGCATAAATAATTAAGTGAGGCCACGATGGCGCAGTGTGAAAGCGTTTGACTGATTGATTTGATTCCCACTCAGGAGAATGATTATAATTAAATTACACCAATAACGCACTTTGCGTCGTGGTAACGTTTCAAAAAAGCACGACAACACACAAATCAAAACGACGCAAAGTGAATTAAGTAATTTTCTATAGCAAACCAAAACAAAATGTAAAGATCGAAGATAAGTTCATAAGAAGAAGTTCCAGGGTTACGAAAATACTACTTTAAAAAAAATGAACAAAGAAACATTTAAAAAACAAAAATAATATAAAATGTTATTACATATGTACCTACAAAAAAACGTCAATTACCACGTTCAATTACAGCAAAAAAAACTATTGAATTAATTTATGAAAAACAAAATTTAAATTAATCACCGTCTGTTGAGTCCATGGTGGCTGTTGCCGTAAGTCGGATTTCTTTCACAAAAAAATCTTTGTTGCGAAAGAAAAAAGTTGCAAAAAAAGAAAATTCAAAAAAAAAAGTAAATAAGATATTTTATAAACCTAAAATAACGCAACCTAGAAAATTGTTGTATTTTCATTTCTTAGCTCTGATGACAAGACAGCGCGGCGTTGCGTTCTGCCTTTCAACACACAATGTCCCTGATTCGGGGGAAACTGCAGAACGGAGTGTCCCGACACTAGGTTCTCTCTGCTTACCCTGTTATGCGGGAAAATGCGTACGCTGAGAGTATCAGTAATTTTATATGACACGTTACTTTCACATTACCGAGCTGGTAATTCACATCATGATAAGTTAACATTTTTAAATATTTTACTCGTCGCGTAGTGGTACAGCGCCTGACTGCACCCGATGGTCATAAGTCCGATCCCTAATCGGAAAAAGGATTTTATTAGTAAAACATAGCGCGGCGTGGATTCCCACCACTCTCGAATTCGGGCTAAATGTGGATAGCTGTGTGGGGTTGAACCTATTGCTTGGAGAAGGGATATGGATATACGTGGCAGGGTGGGTAGAATACGTCATCGTCGGCGTGTACTTCTACCCAAACCGCAGCCTGGTGGAATTCGAGATTTTTCTTGACTCCATCAGTGCTGCAGTTGGTCGACAGTCACCGAGGAAAGTTCTGGTTCTCGGTGACTTCAATGCTAAATCCCGGGCATGGGGAAATTTTACTTTCAACAGCAAGGTGGGAGCAGTTCAGGATTGGGCTCTACTCTCTGGGCTGTCTCTTCTCAATTTCGGGACAGCTTTTTCTTGCATACGACACAACGGGGGTTCCGTGGTAGATCTCATATTTGCCACCTCGTCCGTCGCCCGTAATGTGTCAAGCTAAAAAATGTGTAGAATTTGTCGGACCATCGGTAAATTAAGTTTGAGATGTCCACTCCGTCGCTGTTGGTGACCCGTGCTAAGGGCCGTTCATTGCGAAGGTTCCCGAGAGGCGGCCATGCCAAGAATTCGGCGAGATCCAATCTGCCGCCACGTATTCTGGTGGACGCCTGAAATTGCTGATTTGCGGGCATCATGTAACCGGGCCCGACGTGCGTACACAAGGTGCAGGAGTGGAAATGGCTTAAATCTTGCTCTCGAGAGCCAGTTACATGCCGTTTATAGGGAAAAAAGAAGACCCTGCAGCTTGCCATTAGTCTGGCAAAGCGTGAGGCCCGTCAGGAGCTACTGACGAGTTTAAACAGGTATCCATTGGGACGCCTCTACCTCGCTGCACGAAATAAACCATGCTCGCCAGAGTTCACGCATTCCGTGCAAGTGAGCGGTCGCGAGGCGAACAAATCGAAGGAGAGTATTGTGCGGATCAGGAGGCTTGCGGATGAAGCCCTGATCCGAGGATGGAAGGAGGATTTGGGGTCCCCGGCGGCAGGCCTATTGACGGTGAAGGCGGTCCGGCCCCACCTAGAGCACTGGCTCAAGAGGAGCTTCGGGGTCCTGAAGGCCAGGGGGGAGGAGAAGGCGGTATACTGATCTCTCCCACTCCCCCTACCCTAGAGGTGCTGCTACAGGAGAGTAGTGGTGTTCCTCCTGCAAGTCATCGAGGCTGCGAGTGCTCTGGAAGGAACCCCGGAACACCCTGAAGGCGACAGTGGCCCGCAATAGGTGGAAAGTCCACGGAGGCATTGTAGTAGTATGCGCGAGCGATCCTGCGACGTCTCATTTGGGTAGAGGGTTTCCACTGGGATTTAGTGGGTAGTATCGGGATTTGGTTCCCGGTGAGTCCCACAGTACCGCCCGCAAGGCTCTGCCTTGGGCGGTCTGCGTAAAATGCGTTTCCCAGCATAAAAAAAGAAGAAAGAGAGACCTGTAGCTATGAGGCGCCGGGTTACTATGAGAAAGAAAAAGCGTGAGTCTGTAAGAAAAGTCCGTATATAACAATTACATTTAAATTAAATATTACTCTTCTTATACCTTTTTAGTAGGTGGTAATCTTCGAAAATACTAATCCGATAATTAAAAAGATGGTTGAGGATGATATTTCAGTCGGTTACGTACTGTGCGGTTGGAAAATTCTGCGGTATCAAGTCAAGTGCAGGAATCAAGTCAAACAGCTCCCCAAAACCCTCACCATGATAAATGCGGTAGAGAACGTACAAAGAGGAAACATCTCTACGCAACGCCAAAGTGTCAAGCCTTTCACAGATTATTGGGTCCTTAACGATTCGAATTGCTCTACGTTGAATCCGATCAAATAGATCAAGCTGATACTAGGGGTGCACCAGCCAGGAGCTGAGAACAATACTCCATGTGAGACCGAACCTGGGCCTTATACAGGGCCTATCGGTGTTTGGGGGTAAAGTACTGTCTTGCTCTGGCAATGACACCCAGCTTCTTCGTGGCCAACTTGGCCTTGCTTTCCAGATGATTGCGATACTGGCAGTCATTAGAAACGTTAAGGCCCAATATGCTGATTCTGGGCGTGGCTTTAAGCGGAATGTTCTCGAAAACTGGCGACACGACAAATGGATTTTATTAGTGGTTAACGAGCAAACTTGTGTCTTCTAAGGGTTAAATTGAAGTAGGTTCCTTTCACCCCATAAGTAACTTTTTTTTAGCAGTCGTCGTTTTCGCGAGAAAGACCTGCACGGCCGGTGTATACGGCGTCCACCATGCTATTCTCTGCATAACAATTAATGCTAGGATCCTCTGTCATTGATATGTAGAAGAAATAGTGTAGGGGACAGCACACAGCCTTAGGGTACGCCAGCGTTCACGAGCATATAATTAGAGCAAAATCCGTCGACACCATCCTTGATGATGCGCCCAGTGAGAAAGCTCGCAACCCAGTTGCATAAATTCTCGGGAAGTCCGTATGGTTGAATGGTTTTCACGAGCCGTGTGTTAAAATTTTTATACATTTTCTAAATATTCTTTTTTATAGACTGGAATTCTTTAAGAATATAAACGAAACCTCCCCCCTTACGAGTAAAATGTCCAAGCAGCATCTGGCAAACCACCGAGCAGACAAGTCCAATCAGTGTAATTTTTTTTTCAATTTACATCCAAAGACGAAAGTCGGATTTTGTAACAGTATGTTATCTACAACGTGTACATCAAGTACCGATAATTTTATTTGTAGTTTACTGCCTTATGTATGATATTGTTTAAAAAATATTTTAAGTGTAAGTGTAAGTACTACTACTTTCATTTTAACATTTGTTAAACTCATTAGTTAGCCTACTTGCCTGTTATCACACCTAAAAATTAAAAAATTCTCAAAAATTTACTACTGTCATATAAAGGCACACAATAAAATCACCAGTTCATTTGTTTGGCTTAATTCAAAGAGTCAAAGAATAGAACAGTCACTTAAGATACTTGTATCTTAGCTGAACAGAACAAACATGTTTACCTAAATCAGAGTTTTGTAATTATGGCAAGCACCAAGCACCCTGGTTTTCATGATGTTGAAAATATGTTTGCTTTAAAACATAATACAAATAAAAAAAAGTGATTATTTTATTAAGACTAATCATTAATTTGTAAAAAGGGAATATAAGTAATCAATTTTATCATACAAAACAGTAATTGACACATTTTTGTACATTGATGAAATAATTCCAATGGTGCAGAACCTTATTGAGAACTATGGATTAATGTTAATAATTTAATTAAAAATAAAGTTCTTTCATAACTAATTTCTTAATGTTTTTGATAAGACTATATGTTGTAAATTTTATTCTATTATCATAATCAAATTTTGCACACAGAACCAATATATTAATAAATACTTTAAATATCTTCTTTATAGCTTTGTAATTGTAATGTCATTAATAAATTTGAATAAATAAAATATAGGTATTCAACCAAACTATATAGGCTGCATTATGGTATTCATATTGACTGATAAGCATACATATATAATTTCATATTAAATAGATACATTAACAGACAATAGACAACCATATACTAATGTGATAATTATATACATATTTGTACTGAGTAAGTATTATCCCATTATATCAGACATAACAGTCAAATTCACTTAACCACTATATTATAAGGCCAGTTATTTTTTTTTGTACCTTAAAGCAAGTCCAATAGGTGCAGGGCATTGAGCTTTAGCTGTAGCTGATGTAAGGCCATATTCAGCAAGTGTCTTGTCATCTTCCATAAGCTGGCTGTCTTTGTTAAATAGCATCTGGCTAGGTGGTGCCACCTTTAGAATACCTGTAGAAATATTTATTAATAATGAATACATTTAATCATTAAAAATATAAGTCAACAAATATAATGAGTTTGTAGTTTCAAACAGCTTTACAGTAATTCTGTTTAACTATTCAATTTTGCACTTTTTATAATCACACTATTCCCTAAATTAATTAGGCTAACTCTTTGTTAACATTTTTGCTATACATTACAATAGTAAAAAGATGCAGCTATATATATATATATATATATATGCCCGAACTCACATACAATCATATTAAATGAGCTGTTATAATCAACATTTCGTTATTGACCTCTTTAAATGACCATTTGAATTTACTACTTCAGAATGTGTATAAAAGTTAGTAGGAAAGATGAAGTTCATTTAAATGCAATATTTAATTTTCTTTTGTCCATATAAAAGTATAAACACACTAGTCTACGTACAATGATCCGTCAGACAATGTCTCGGGACTAAAAATAGATTTTTCGAATATCATGTAAATTGTACTCACCCTCTATCATTTTTTTCAATTCTAAAACAGTTGTAGTATCCTTTGCATCTGTGAAGATGGTCAATTTTTTTCGCCTAATCATTAGAAAGACATCCTAAAAACAAAAAATATTTTTTAGGTTACTGTATTTGGCACTGTTTTAAACTGATTTAATTGCAGAGTATATATTCATTTTACATCGTTGTAATAACAGTGAAATACTTACCATTGTGGTATTATTATTTTAAACTACAAACTATTTATTTTTACAAAAAACGCTTCAAGGCGTACGAAGCGCAATTAAATATTGAATGACAACTAGCATTGCACAGACTGCAAAACTTTTTACTTCAGGGATGACTAATCGTATAAGTGACGCATTCGATTAATGGTGCTAAAATTACAATGATTATTTTTTTACATTTTATGTCAATTAAATGATTGTATTTTTTTACAATTTACACTATTCTTGTATGATTTAAAATTCAAATGGCATTACAAAGAAATTGTCAATTATTATCTAACTTTAAATTTTTAAGCAATAAATAAATGCTTGTAACCAAAATTACTTTCAATTATTGTACATTATAATTAAAGGCATTGTTATATATTTGTTTCTTTTTGTCTTAAAGATTGATTAAAATGATGCAATAAAATATTCATAAATATGTAGATTTCATAATAATCACAAGTGAAAACCACATGCAAGCATCCGCACCTTAAGTTTTTAAAAAATATCCAGATTGAAATTGGCGTTATCAATTGTTTTATATTTTTATATAAATATATTATACAATAAAAAATAATAAGTCTTACTGTTAAGCTGTAAATCGTTAAAATGATTAAATGTCATAAATTCTTATATGGTCGTTTCACCCCCGTAGAACAATTTTGCACCAAACATTGACGGAGCATATTATATTAATAATACAATTACTTAGAAAGAATATTTAATTCTACTTAATTGCTTGTTAGCCAGTATAGAGGCCAGACGGACAATTATTCTAAAATAATAATAAAATAAATTTTCGTTGTAATGACTTTTAGTTATTTTAATCTTCATATGTTACTTATAGTTATATGTTACAAGATTGAAATGTTACTTTCAAGATTATAAACAATTATCGAAATCGATTCCTAGAAAAAAACAATGTTGTAAAAAAATTTGAAGGAGGGTTGTAATATAAATTAAAACCAAAGTAATTCAATTATTGTTGTTAAGAATGACGAAAATTAAAATATGTGTGTGGCAGATACAAAAAAACGCATAGGCCATAATATTTGAAATGTAGCAAAAAAACGAAAGCCAAAATCTCTTGAGAGAGGAAAGGTCTTGCGAGATTGCACTGAAAAGATTGCCTTGCAAAATTCAAAAAATATTTGAATGGTTGATGTACGGAACGAACAAAATAGTGCCGGTCACTTGTTGACACGATAATGTACCGTTTAGCGATGCTCGTGTTATATTTGACTGTCTACCACTGGTAACACTAGTTTTATCAAATGTCATATAGATAATGGTTTCGGCGTCTGAGTGCGTCCGAATATATTAGTTGTTACTTTTTTTCAAGTATATTTCTTAGTCATTTCTTGTATTCTTCAATTTTTTTTCGTCCTTACTCTTTTATTTAAGTTATAAATCTTAATACTTTTCTATTTATTTAAAAATAAAAATACAAGTTACTTGTTGTACACGATAAATTTCAGCATTCAAGGAAGTTTCATATTTAGTCAATATTTGAAATTCATGCAAATTATTGTGAACAGCAGTATGATTTATGATAATTTTCACGTTGAAATTTAGAATATAACCATAAACGTCTTTACAACAGCAAATACAAAAATGTGAAATACTTTATGAACCTAGAGATTACTACTTAAACAATCAAAATATTGCGAGATGAGTTCTCAAGTTTGTGTTATATGTTACAACAATAATACTGTAAATCAGACGGATAACCGGTTGGTAACCGAAAGTTGTGGGCATGTAAAATGTATGAACTGTCTACTCCACGAAAAGTCAGGATGTTTAGCATGCTTAAGAAATGGTAGCGAATCTGAAGTCAATCTTCAACAGCCAGAACCTGAACCAAATCAACCTATTGAATTAAGAAAACCAGTAGATGATGCCTCTAGAGAAAATGGCATTCAATTAGAAAATTTAACTACTAAGAAAAAATATGATTATTCACACATAAAAACTGATATTGGTATGTTAATAAAAGTTGAATATGATATTATATATTGAAGCAAATATTATTTTTCATATATATCCTGCATCCTGTATTTATTTTGCCTATGTGATTAAAATCATTAATTCTATAAATAATATTAACACTTAACACAATTTCAAGTTTATTATATTTATATAAGATATATATTATACCTATTTATATAAGAACTATATATTAAGCTCAATTTTTTGGTATTATTGTAGAAGGTGGCAAAAAGAGTTACTATTGCACTATATGTAAGAAAAAATTCTTTTCTCGGAGTCAAGTTTGCTATCATGCATATTGTGCTGGTGAGAAGAAACCTTTCAACTGCCAGCTTTGTAAACAAGTCAGTTAATTTTTTTTATATCCTTTAGAATAATAATAAATGTATTTATATTTATTGTAGTGTTATACATTATCAAAATATTTGTCTGTACATTGAAAATATTTACAAGAGTCATTTATTGACAAAAAAACAGCAGCAGAACATGTGCCTTTCATTTTTAAAATGTTTGTCTGTTGGTACATGCATTTTTTGTATACATATTTTAATATTATATTTCTCTGCTCTGGTACCTAAGACAATGCACTGTAGAGTTCTGCCACTCAACACACAATGTCTCAAATTCCTGCTGAAAGTGAAGAAAGGAGTGTCTAGACACTTTAAGTAAAAAGACAATGCAAATACACTTTATGTGCACACAAATTTACAAAATATATATACACAGAAATTGTTAATATAAAAGTTATTGTACTTTTGTTAGGCGGCCTTATAGCTTTTATTTTCCAAGCAAAAAAATCATAACGTAATAAAAGTTTTCTATTTATTTACAGTCTTTCATTACACTTTCCCATTACAAGTACCATATGAGGAATCATAGTCGGGACAAGACTTATGTTTGTGATGTATGCAACACCACTTTTTATCATGAGTCAAAGTTGAAAAGGCACAAACTTAAGCTGCACTAGTAAAGTAAAAGTTAGATATTTTAAACAATATTTGTTTCTTTTATACTTATTTATAACATAAATAATTATTGAAGAAATTATTTATTTGGATCTTTCACATTACATATAAACTAGGAATCCTGATTCTGAAGCTTCTCCCGCGTGAACCTCTATCTGTTTCATATTTTCAGCATCCTTTTCGTAAAACAATGGGAAATTCCTGGAAAAAATAAAAAACAGAGGATGAAAAAGTCCCCCCTCCCTTCAAGTATATCTATATAAAACTTCATCACCCAATCAGTTCAGCAGTTTGACCATGATGACGTCACAGACAACAGACAGCCAGAGGTTACTTTTGCATTTATAATGTTACTATGGATTTAAACTAATGTTAACTCTGTAATTTTTAACTTGCATTGCATATATAAAATGACATTAGTTTAAAAATTAGAAGTTCTTTTTCAGAGGAAAAGAATTATTCATGCAATGATTGCAGTAAAGCATTTAATAACTTGACAGCTCTCCGTAAGCATATATTATGTCACACTGAAGAGAAGCCGTATACTTGTCCAGTATGCAATAAGAGGTTCCGAGATGTGTCCAATTTTAAGAAACATGTTGACAAACACAGTGAGTTTATTTTCAGTTTCCGCCTGAATTCAAGACATTGTGCATTAGTGGCCAGACTCGACGCACACTTTGTCTTACCAGAGCATAGAATTGAGAAAAATCTTTCCCACTCAGAGGTCGATTTCCACTTGGGGCTAAGACCATAAAGATTTACGTGCTACCACAATAATATTATTTACAGTCAGAGGCTGCTGTGCCAGAATGGCCTCAAGTTTATTTGTTAATAATTAACTTGTATATTCGATTATTTATCGAAGTCAATATCGACATAAACATATAAAAAACTGTTCCGTTACTCATTCATTGACAAACCAGATAGGCATGACAAAGTCGAAACGGCACAGGAGTGGCTGTAGTGAGCATGTAAGGATTCTTGAGGAGTGATGAGTTGGCTCACAGAATGGATGTAACGGTATTTTACGCAATCAGTCCTAAGGCAGGTGGAAATGGAAATAGTATGGCAGCTGCTACACGCTTTTTCCCGCATAGCAGAGTAGTCGGGAATACCTAGTGGAAAGACACTCGATTCTGCACTTTCCAATAGAAATCGTGCTGGCAGAACTCCGCCCCAATAAAATTCTAGGTTATTTTTAGTAAGAAAGCAAAAGAAATATAAAATCGACTCTAGATTCTTTGGCTATTCTGCTATGCGGGGAAAAATTGTGATATATTTGTATACAAATGTAATTATTTCGTCTATAGAAAAGCGATGCAGTGTATGCGGTGAGGTGCGGGTATCTGAAACAGAAGGGACGAAACATCGTTGTTCGTCTGCATACAAAGGTCCCAAGCAGCACAGCTGTCCCAGATGCAGCATGATGTTCCACTCTAAGAAAGATATGCGCAGACACGCTAGTACACACAGTGGTAATATTAATATTATAACATTTTTGTTATATATAATTTATTTCTTCGCTCTGGTAATACACTGCGCGGCGTTGAGCTCCGCCGATAAGCACGCAATGTCTCTGATTCGGGCGCTGGACACTAGGTTCTCGTTGACTACCCTGCAGGAGACATCGTGAAGCTGAAGCTATAATAGTCTAGCAAGGAGATAGCCTTTGAATTTTTTTTTATTTGACCTGTAATAAAATATGAATTATTTTAGATTCGAAGCCCTACCGCTGTAAAATATGTCCAGAAGAGCGACGTTTTAGACGAAAAGACAATCTTGAGAGGCATGTCCGGAACTCTCATCCCAATTGCACTATATCCGACGCGCTGGATTGCGACGTGAATGCGTTAGAGAGACTCACACACCACGCAGTATCAGAGAGCGACGTAAACTACGAACAAACAGAGAAAATCAGACTAGAAATATTGAACCCACTACCACCATTACCTCAAGAAATCATACAAAAGCATATAGATGTCCCTGTGATAAATCCAAAGGAAATTACAAGTCTTACAGACAGTGTTCTTGATAAGAAGTCTATTATAGAAGCTAATAATGCTAGAGAAAGTGTGATAGTGGAGAAGAAGGTGACGGAGAAGGTTCCAAGTCCAGAGAATGAATATGTTCACAAGATTCGTAAGGCAATAATACCATTACCACCAATAGATCAAGAGAAGTTTAGAAGTGTTCAAAGAGGTATTTTACCTAAGAGTGATTGCTCACCACCTATTAAGAATATGGAGATTTATAAGAAGATTTTGTATGAGAAAATTGAAAAGGACACAACCGAGGTGATACAAAATCCAAAAATGCATTGGAGGAGGAAAATGGAGCAGGATATCAATTAGTAGGTGAGCATATTTTTTATATAATTAAAATATATAATTTATTTAATAACTACATAGATTCTTAAAAGGCCACTGTGGTGCAGTGTGTCAGCAACTGTCTGTAAACGCTACTGGTCGCGGGTTCGATACCCACTTAAGGGAGTTTTTAAACTATATAAAAATATAGTTTAAGTCTGGTAGGTAACAAATTATGGCAATTTGTTCCAACACTACACACAATACTAATATTATATATTACGTTGTTCTCTGACTAACTGCATTTGAATCCACACTCAAAAACGTTCATACCAACTGATCTACAATGGACTTAGTTCATATATTTTTATATCATTTATAGTATATATTTCAGGTATGAAATGTAAAGGCTGATTTTTAAATGGATAGCAAGGCGATCCAGACTGGTAATGTTTTACATACCTATGTTTATATATTATAAGATTAAAATATTTATTCTTTCTAATACAAAAGGAAAAAATTATCTGTTACAGAAACTTTACATAATTATATATGTATGTATTTATGAAACAATTTTTTAAAGCATTTTTCAATGGTTTATACATATGACATACCTACCGCTGAATGTTCCATTGCAGAATATTCAGCGGTAGGTATGTTAACAAATTGCAGTATGAATTGTAAATTAAAAAAATTTTGGCATTAAGACCCAATGGTATATTTAATATTTCGGTCATTTTTAAAAACCCGTGACCTTTTAGCTGTAAATAAAAACAATAATAATATTCAGTCGATCCGTGAAATACAAATAACGTAAAGACTTGTAGATTTTGTATGAATAACGTAATATTATTATTTATTATAAGAAGTATTAACTATTTATAATGATTTTTTTTTCAATGATACTTTTTTATTCTACAAATATTTATGTCAGTCAAATTAGTATCAAACTACTGAATTCATAAGTTTTATTTTATAATACTTACATGACCAACATAGCTGTTTTTTCTTTGACATAGATAGTCATTGTTTTCTTCATATTTGATTAATTTTCTACAAAATATTTGTTTTTAAGAAAGAAAAAAAGATAAAATAATAACTAAAAACTTATTGGTATTTTTTGGTTCTTTATTAAAATGGAAAATGTTAACTTACTGCATATTAGTATAAATAATTCAGATTTTTTTAAAATACCTTTTTTTAAAACAAATCCAAAATAATAACAATTGTTATTTAAAATTAAATAAAATATCGAGTAATCGATTCAGTAAGCTAATAAGTTTTCTTTGTTACTTTTATCAGTAGGTGTCTATGTAATTATCTGTCTTAATATAGAAGGTTGGTCTGGCAATACTTTTACTAATATATATTAGAAATATATATATATATTAAAACGAATAGAAAAAAATCGATCCTTTTTTACGAATTACGGATACGAATAAATAAGAATTTCAATATCAATATTTTTCATAAGAATGCAATAAAAATACATTATGTTAATAAAATTTATATTACACACAATATCATATGTGTTGTATAATTAACATACACGTTGTATACAAGGCAAGGCATATTTTAAATGTCTCGAGCCTAATAAAATAAAGTAATAATAATGCTTTCTCACACATGCAATGTCTATAAAATGGTGGATAATGTCTATTCATTTTGTAGATATTCCGTGGCCAATCTTAACCTTAACGTAGCGGGGAACCGCGTTCTCTGAGTCTGAATGGGGAACGAATCCACAACAATCGAACGTGATATCAGATACAATTACTACTAGGCCACTATGATTAATAATATCACAATAATTCATTAACCTGTGCCCGCGACTTTGTCCGCTTGAAATTAAACAATAAAAGTAGCCTACTCCTTGGTACATCAGTCAGTGCAAGTCCAGTCAAAATCGGTCTAGCCGTTCCAGAGAATAGCCGGTACAAACAGATCAGATCGACCAAAAATGAAAAAATATATATTTTCTTATATGTACCGTGCATACATACATATGCATTTAGTAAAAAGGCGGTTTTTTTAAATATTGAAAGCAGGCACTCCCATTTTTTTTATTTGCATAGATGTATAAAGCTCTTAAGTTACAGAGTGACCAAACAGACAACGTACAGACACTGACAGAAACTACTGGACGTAGGACTTGAAATTTGGCATGTAAGTTCTCTGGGGAGTGTAGACGAACGAAAGATTTTACTCGTGCATGTATATTTTAGTATATTAAATGAGTGCAGTAAATTAATTAATATATATTAGTGAGTTTGTGAAAAGTTGGTAAGAGAAGTGATTGTGAATTGTGCCTCTAAGTCAATGGTTTAGAGAGGAAGTTTTTGTATAACTTGAGTACGGTAATCTTTATATGTAAGTTGCCAAGTGCGTCCAAGACGTTTATATTGACAGGTAAGTTAATTATTTGATTTGAAATTGTTATTGAAATACACTTTTTATTGTTTGTGTGGCATTTGGTAAAGTTAGGTAGATGTAACTCTGGTACTGCAAGCCTAATAAGAAGAACGACGTTCAACGACGTAAGCCGAGGACCTTGCACCGCAAGGGGCTCCCTTGTGGTCGTTGATCCCCCTCTTGTCAGCTATAATGTTAGCGACAGTGTAGAATTTTTATGTGTCTGGTTTCTTGAGTTTTCCAGACCATCTGCAAGGCATGCGACATCTCTTTCCTTATGTGTTCCCAACGGTGACTAACTTTTCGAGGTCGTCGTCTCCGCGTCTTATTATGATAACATGTTTTTAGTAGACGATTTTTTATTTTCAACTGTGAGAGGATTGACACATTTTTCCGCTTGGCAGTCCAAAGGACTCACTTCCAGCACCACTTTTTAAATGCATTGATCATCTGCCTCTCTCTTGGTTTGATGGTCAATGTTTCCAAGCCGTGTATGAATATTCGGTATAGCCGTTCATTGGGTAAATCGTATATTCATTGGCTATATCGTATATTCACTGGGTGTATCGTATGTTCATTCTGTATATCCAACGCACGCGCATTTTGGTTCTGTATAAACTCGATACAATTTGAGAATATTTCAAAATTAATCTAGTAAGTCAGTGGAGGCGAGCGTCAATGCGCATTTGAAAGGTAGCTTACACTTGCATCGCCAGTCTCAGGCGCGGCTCCGAGCTCCTCTCTCAATCAAAGCAATGCAATGGGCACGGTGAATCCATAGAATGCTCTAAAGCTTCTTCTCATATCTCTAACAGCTACTTTTATTACAAAAAGTGATATTTTAATAACATATCAATAATATTTAATAATTGAATTGGGTAATGGTTACATGGTTTGGCTGGTTCAACTATGTTTATACAGTCATTTTTACATATTAAATTGTTTAAAGTTTTTAAATAATCATATGTTACAATCATCATAATTAAATACTATATGGCTATGAAGGCCTGTGATTAGGGAGAAAATATTGTTCATTGTAATAGACTGTTTGGTGGGCTTTCTTAACTTTGTAACATGTTATTAATGTGGCAGGATTGGAACCCTCACTTATGCGTCGGCGCTGAATGTGAATTCAATTGCGGTTTTGTGTTGACTTTCATTATGATTATTTTATAAATATTTATAGAATAAAATTTGTCTTGCAAAAAGTATATAATATATAAAATATCAACTTGTTTTTCGTTTTTTTCGTACATCTCGAAAGGTCTTGAAATATTAAAAATATATTATTAATTCTGTTAGAGGCTACCGTGACACAGTGGTACAGCGACTGACTAAACGCGATTTTTCGTGCGATCGACTCCCATTCGGGGGAATGATTGTAATTTAATTATTTTCATTTCTACGCTCTCGTTAACAAGACAAAGCGCGGAGTTGATGTGCAGCAATCAACACGCAAAGTCTCG
Organism: Podotricha telesiphe; assembly: GCA_038994665.1. Taxonomy (NCBI): domain Eukaryota; kingdom Metazoa; phylum Arthropoda; class Insecta; order Lepidoptera; family Nymphalidae; genus Podotricha; species Podotricha telesiphe. The sequence continues at coordinate 500,413 of JAOYRR010000097.1, forward strand.
AATTCGGGCGGGGCGTGTTGACACTAGGTTCTCAAAAAGTGTGAAACTGAAAAAAAACTGTTACCATGCTGAGCGAAGTGTTTTATAACGAAAAGGTTAGTAAGACTATTTGCATTAGGATTTGGAAAGTTTTCTATTGATAAAAGAAAAAACTTGTTAAGAAATTAAAAATTTTGATTGTAGTTCTTGATATAATCGAGCTTTCGGCTGCCAAAAATTGTGATAAGTTGTTTTGATTTGTTCAAATTTAGTGAATAGCGTTGACTGATCTTGATCTCTGTCGCATATTGATCTCAACAATCTTTTGTAAATAAGACTTAATATGATAAAAAAAAAGTTATTCTCACATTTTCAGTGCAGCCATCATCTTAATTTACTTTAAAATATTTCGATTTCATTACATTTTTACTGGAAATTAGAATATTGATTTGTATTTATAAATATATGTAATCTTGTCTTTATCAAATAAAAATATTTCTGTATACTATTTCATATTGAATACTATAGCAATCGATTTTTATATTTATATCGAATATTCTGATGTAAAATATTGATTCTAGATGTCACTTGAACGATATTGTGGGAAAGAAAATTCAATATTTAGCCTATTAACTATCATACATAGTTACTATTGAGTTCATTGTTTTTAATATATAATATACCAATATACTATTCATAATCAGTACTGCAATAATTTGATATAAATAAAGAATTTTTTAATGACATTATTTTTATTTATCTTTGCCCTTATTTCTTAAGCCTTATCCTTTCCATCGTGGAACTAAACCCTGTATTATAACGTAATAGTTGATTCTCTTACTGAATTACCTATCTACGCGTTTTATGTAATTGCTGTCTTATTATAATGTATAATCGAACTCAGCTAAACAATTTTTTAATCGCACCACGTGAAATATACAGGGGTGAATTTTAAGAAGTGAATTTAAAATATTATACAATATAATAATTAAAATAAAATAATTATGTTCTACTCTAGGTACGCGACTGCGTGTCCAGCCAAGTTCAAGGACGGAACGGGTCGTCACCCGTTTCCTAGTGTAATTTTACGCCAACCATTTTGAGCCACTAATAACTCAAATTTTATTTAACATATAAACATGAAATTTGTTTTGTGTTGAAGTCTCTTAGGTGACCGATAATACTAAATTTCACAAATAAAAGCTCAACATGCTTTAAAAATCGGCTTTTATTGCACTCTAGTCAGGAGTTATACATCAAAAACTTAACCCACTTTTAGATTCGCTTGAGAGCAGAAGTTTGGTGTACAGATAGGTAGTGCATGTACATAAAATAAAAAATCTATAAAAGTATTTCTTTATAAAAATTTGTACGCACACACGTACGTACGGACGGTAACAACAACAATAATTATAATATATTTATAAGTCCTTTATATCCTTAATTTTGTTAATGCTATATGAAAGTTACTGTTCTATATATATATATGTCCTTACTAAATACTGCGTCTATGATGCGATACGAGTTCCGTCCGCGTGGAATTCTAAACTAAAAGTAACCTAAGTTACATTACATCAGCTATCTTCCAGTGAAAGTGCCGTCAAAATCGGTCCAGTCGTTCCGGAGATTAGCCGGAACAAACAAACAGACAAAAATTGTAAAATAATATATTTTGGTATATGTACCATGTATACATATATATGCATCTAGTAAAAAGCAATTATTTTAATATTACGATACACACTTTAATTTTATTTATTTGTATACATTTTTATTTCTGCCCCGATCGATACGTATGTAAAAAATACAACCACTGCAGAAATTACGTAAAGGTCTTCTACGTAACCTTAGTTCAGTGTCAATGATATTTGTATTTTTAGTATACAAAAACTAGTAGTACTATTTTCGCTTCCTTCTTGACCACACATTGTTTTCAAACATGTCTGTTTAATTTTATTTATTAAATAAAAAATATATACAAATAATTTAATATAATTAAGTAATACTTCATGAAAATGAATAAAAATATAGTGGAGGAAATTATTAATTTATATGAGCAAAAAGACTGGAGATCTATAATAAAAAACTATAGCAATCATCCAGAAAGGAATAAGTTGCTATGGGTGTTCCCAACTGAAGAAAATTTTGAGTTTATTACAAACTGTATGGTGGAACTAGAGAGTGACAAGATTCTAAGTATAGGCTGTGGCAGTGGCCTACTCGAATGGATGATAACGGAAGCTACTGGTGAGATAGTTTAGCTAAAAGCTTTTATTTCTTTGTGAACTAAAGGTACGAAACAAAACCTAGTAGTTGATATTTTATTACTAAAATGTATTAAATATCTAACAAAATGTCTAATAAATAAATATAAGTTTAAAAAATATATTACATTCTGTAATAAATTAGAACTGGTATTAATTATAAATATATAACTAATTACATGTTTTATCTGATAGAAATAGCAAGAGCTTATTTTTAAAGGGTCCCTTTAAAATACGCATTGTTTAAACCTACACCTCTGCAACGCGATGGGCACGGCGTTTATTAGTATGCACCTATAACTTATCAAGATTAGATTAACGTATAATTTAATAAATAAATAAATAAGTAATCAACACAAGTTTCAATTATTTGTAGGTTTTAAATTAAGCTATTTTTATTCGGATTAATCGCGTATATTTTTGGTATTTATAGAAACCTGACGTTTCGAACACTTTACAGTAGTCCGTGGTCACAGGTAGACTACCTGTGACATTACAAAATGTGTACTAATCGCGAAAATCAAAGATCTTATTATATTTCCAGGTTATCCAGTATCCGGTATAGAAGTAGACGGCGCTTGGTGGCGTTGTAAATACGCTCCGCCTACATTTATACCGCTGCTTTTCACACCGCAAGAGTTAAACAAGGATGTCATTACATTACTACAAAGTAGTCGAACTGCTTTATTATTTTGTTACTTCAATAACGGTTCAGCATTTAAGAATTATTTAAAAAGTTATTATGGGGAAGTTATTTTTATTGTCGGTCCTGGGGAAGGAAAAGGCGTGCATACAGATCCTAGGCCGTTTGGAGACATGCCGCGAGATTGGGAACTTCATGCATCACAAGAAGTTGGGAACAGCAAAGACTACATAGCTGTGTATAAGAAAAGGAAATGCTAATAAAACTTAACTTACAATTTCTTTTAAATATACCTTTGAATCAATATATATTCGTGATAATTCTACATTTAATTTGATTGCCAGTAAAGTGGGGGGACAGAAGTGTCCAATAATGGTCAATACTTTAAATCATTTTTAAACCACATTTTATTATAAAAATTTTAATTTTATTAAAAAATAATATATATATACATATATAACAAATTTGACTGATCGCTGTCTGTACATAGAAGATGTATAGAAAAATATATGATTATTGGGCATTTGTTAATGCCCAATACAATGATTTTTTATTTTCTTTTCTGATTCTCTATGTGTTTGTGCACGCTAATCTCATAAACGGCGATACTGATTTCAATAGATTGACTATAGTATTTTGGCAAACTTAACCGTTAACATTTATTTCATTCAAATACTGTTAATTTTGAGATTTAAGTGAGAACGCGGACATGTGAAAAAAACGAAATAATTTACCTGTGTGTTGACGCAGGCGAACAGGCCGCTAGTACCTAATATAAACAGTAAAAAAATAACAATACTCTTTTTTTATACTTACCTTTTTACATTTAATCTAAATAATACGTACAAAAAATACCACACTTAAAAAACCATTTCTAAATAACCTTTAAAATAGCTAAAAGACTCAAAAGTGACATTAAGTGCTTATATTTAAAAGCTATTGTTTATTTGGTCCTCGAGTTGACCTCGTGTCACGACATTAACTTAGCAAGTTTTGAGAATAAAACAACAAAATAATATAACAACAAATATATAATAAACACTAAACAGTCTTTTTACAGTAAATTATAGAATACGTATACTTAGTTCATTATTTACATTAAAAAATATTTACATTCATTTAAAGTACCAAGGAGTTCCTATATTTAACATTTTAAGAGTATGAATAGCATTTCTATAAATGCTCTTAATTTTACGGCCATTTTAGAGACATTGAGCGGTTGTATGCGTAACCGAACGCCGTATTTTGTCTAGTCAAAAAAACTATTTCACAATTACAAATAGCGATAGTTTTTTAGCGATAATTCAACCAACGACCATCGTGATCAGTCAGCCACATGCCAACTGCGCCACAATGGCGCAAAAACTAATTATTTAAAACGCACTAATTTTTCATTAATTCGATATTTTTAACATTTATTTTGTTGGTTGACGGTCGGACCGAGGTGTTCATCATGGGATCCTTTTTACCTTGAATGTAATTCTGACATTCGCTATTCGTCTCGATGGGGAGCATATCTGAATTGTCCTTTTGATTTATAATAGGCACTTCTGCCACCATTCTGTTCATTTCGTTCACAGGCTCGGAGCCCATATTATTATTCGGGACATCGTTATCTAAGAAATGGAAATCGTTGTGCATCAAATAAAGAGATTCCAAGGAGAAATTCATATCGAAACGCGGCAATAGCTTATTGTCATCGGAGTTGTCATCTATTTCTATGACGTCATTTTGCTGGCTCACTTCCGGCAGAACTACTGTCGATAGATCGATGTGCGCGGGATATTGTTCCGGTATTATATTATCTATCATATATTGGTCAATTATGGGAGGATTTGATGTCGAATTATTAATCGTCATATTATAAAAAGTGTCAGATTTCACCTCATTTTTAATTTCATTCATATTTTTGTGAATATCCTCGAGAGGTGGAGACGCTTTGTACTCTCTACTTACGGCTGGGTTGTTAAGTAAATTGGCGTTACACATTCGTTCTAGACTCGGCGATTGAGTATTTTGCTTTATAGTAGCTTCTAATTTAATGTAACTCGGATTGTTTGTTTGTATTTTCTGCTGCGGTTCCATCATTGTCATGGAATTGACATTCATTTGCTGGTTGAAAGAGAATATTTGGGGGTTACTCGTCATTTCGTTATCAACGGGGGTAGTTGCCGAGTTTCCCAACATACTTTCCTGTGGATAAGTCATAATATCACTAGGGGACTCGCTCAATGCCGGCTCCGGCTGCAGCTGCATAAATTGAGTCGTAATTAGGTTGTTAAAAGTGACAGGACCTCCGAGCCCGTATCTTTCATTGTCTTCTAACCGTTTGAACGCCATTTTCTGTTGAGAATGAAACATGTTCACTTGGTCTGGCCCTTTTAGTATGAGATTGCTTTTGACTGATATTTTCGGTTTCTTCCTTGGAACTCCTTCGGATTCGTTAGAAATATGAAGACTAGGAGAATGACTTGAAGACGGTATTGGAAGTATTTGCATTTGATTTATAATAGGACCTGTCACTTTAGTTATGGGTACTGAAATCTTGTCCACTGCCTTCAAAGTTATATTATTGCGTAATGATATCGGCGAGGGAGGCAGTCTTATAGGGAAATTGCTCATAATATTATTTATACCATTATTTATTGTAGAATGATTAGACGCGAGAGAGTTTATATTGTTATTCTGTAAAATACCTTGATCTATTGTTACAGTTGAGCTCAGAAAATGTAAGTTGCTTTGTGATGCGTCATATGACATTTGCAAAGGATGCTGAGAAGGAAACTGATGCCTTTCTTGTATATTGAATGTCTCGGAAATGAGGCAGTCAGAATTGTTATCGTCTTTACTCAAGTCCGTTACAGCCTCAACATTGTAATTCTGAAGTGACTGCTGCACATCGTTAGAAGACGTCGTGCAGTAATTCTTTGGGTACTCCTGAGGCATGGTGTCAGGTAAGCTGTCACAATCATACACTTCTATTGGAATTGTGTTTACTGTTTTAGGATTTGCATCGTTATTTTGTTCGTTTGCTTTATTTTGAATTTCGTTAGACTTATCAGTTTCGCTGGGTATCGTCCAGCTTGGTTTATTAGTTTTTGGCCCCGTGTTCATGTCTATTATCATTTTAATACCCTCCTTATCCCTGTGAGTTGTGAGATGAGTGACGTATTTATCTTTGTTAATCGATTTAAATGGACAGAAGGCACAACAATGTACGTCATCGGAATTGAGGTTGGGATGTTTGGAGATCATGTGATATGCAAATACAGTAGATTGTATGGTAGTGTATGGGCAATATTTGCATTTATATACACCCTCCTTGGAATGTAGCTTTTTGTGTCTCCGTAAGGCGTTATGGTCTCCTGTACAATAACTACACTGATCGCAGGCGTAGGGTTTATCTCCTGAAAATTAAAGAAATATGTACAAAGCTTTTAAAAAAATTACCCATATCTATTCTAATAGAACTCCTTACCTGGAAGTTAGAGTTTTACTTTTTGTTCTTACACAATTTAGTTTTATACTGAATATCTTTCTGTAAATAACTTCAACTAAAAAACTTAAAAGAAAAACCAAAAAAGAATCTTTGACGCATTAAAATAAGTTATTTTACAGAAAATATACTCAGGGTCATGTATCAGGAACCGCAGGGAAAAAAAAGTATTATGGTGAGTTGTGTGGCAGAACTCAGTGCCGCACTTTGTCTTAGAGAGCAAAGAAATTAATTTACTAAATTATTTAAAATATAACCATAACTTTTCTTTAAATATTAAATTGTACAAATTTTGTGATATCCTATCTGCAATGTTATTAACGTTACCTGTATGACATCTCAAGTGAAGTTTGAGTTGTTCCTTCCTGGCTGCACTGTAATCACAGTTACAGCATTTATAAGGTTTTAGCTTATCATGAACTGAAGCAATATGTTTCCGCATTAACCTCTCATTGCCAAAGCCCCTGTTGCAGATATGACACTGCACTCTGTTTCCTTTGTGAATCATTTTGTGTTTAGAGAGCTGGTTGGCATTTTTAAATTTCTTTTGACAAATTGAACCTAATGAATACAAATTTATATATATTCAGATATAACTGAAATAAGTTTATATAAAATATTATTAATTAAATGAATTAAAAGATTTCAAAAACTTGAATTATTAAAATGAAAGTGTATTAAGTATTTTTATTAAGAAGCAATATTTTTTTATACAGTATTCTTTTGGGTTCTTAGAAAAATAATAGTTTTTCATACTTTTATACCAATCTACATAGTTACAGATAATTTCAACTTACAGGTGTAGCTTTTAATTACATCATGGCATTTCATATGTATATTTAATAATCGATGCCTAAGAAATGTTTTGTAACCACAAATTTCACATGTCGGCATCTCCAGGTCAACACTGTGTAATTTCCAAAGGTGTGTATGCAGTTGTTCTGTGGAAGACAACCACTTTGCGCACTCAGGACATTGAAATGAACCATTTTGATGGCACTTTCTATGATAGGATATATTGTTTGGATCTTTAAGTCTAATACGGCAATTCATTATTGAACATAATTCACCATTCTTTTCAGGGTCAGTGTCAGATTTTAATTTCTTTTTAATTGGTTTTATTTGGGGTGAAATGAGTGATGAATCACTTTCTTTAGCTTGTGGTGAAACGTTACTGTCACTGGTTGTTGGAATTCTAGTTATTGATGATATAAGATCAGGTGGCACATTTGACATCTGAATCAAGTTACACGAATTTGTAGAGTTTCCTGTATTAGCCACATTTACATATTGTGTTGAAACATCATTAGTATAAACAATATTTATACTTGCTTCTTGTATGACTTCTTTTGGATCTACCTTTTCAAAGTTAGGTGTACTCATTTTATGTAATTCATCTACAGATATAAAAGCTACACCTTTAGGCAATTGCTCATGTGTTACATTTATATCAGGTACTATTTCAATTACTTGTGGTATTTTTACTTCTTCAATTTCTTGTTGTTGCTGCGCAGGTGTATCTGTTTGAGTGACTTCTTTCTTTAATTTAGCATCTTTAAGTGCTATTTGGACAAGACTTTTGACCATTTTCTTAACATCTTTGATTCCCATTTTATGATGATTACGCAAATGAGTTCTAAGAGTTTCTTCAGCATCAAAGACGCTGGTACAGCCAGGGCAAGTAATCTGAATATTGTCAGCAAGTCCATTGCGTTTTGCGAGATCTGGATGTACAGTAAACAAATGAAATTTGATATCATCTTCAGCAAAGGCCATATACGGACACGCTTCACATTTAAAAAATGCGGTCGAACCCACGGATTTCTCCTCATAAGACATTACTTTATGCTGTGATAAAGGTGGCTTGAATTCTACATTTTCAGTTATATTTTGGGGTATCACCCTATTAACATTCATTATAAAACACTGAGAAGACATTTTATTTATATTAGAACAGAGTTTTTGGAACTTTAGTGTATCTTTAAAATAAAAAATGCCATTTTGTAAACAACAAATATTGTCATCAGATGTAAACTGTCAATTGTCATAAATAATTGACTTTTGACTTTTAAAAATGTCAACATAGACGATAAACAATAAACGGTATATAGATTGAAAAATAAATTTACCCATGCCACAGACTACGGTCCTATAAGATAAAAGAGTATTATTTAATCAAGGATTGTTTTTTAATGTAATCTTAGTTTATATTTTATTTTCTGAACTACTAAATACATTTATGTTTATATATATAACATTAAATGTTGTTATATATAAAATTTGATATTATATCATATATATATTCTATTTGATATCATGGTGATAATCAGATTGAAATATTGATTATACATTTTAGTTGCTTATTATACTCATGAATATAATTTTTGGCTGTATGTGTTTCAGCCGTATTTAAATATATAAGTAACGTGAGTCATGACTGACATAACTGATGACATACGAGTTGTGACGTTTATCAAGTTTTACTTGGTTTGTGGTTATTGGCCGGTTTCATTATTTAGTTTTATATAAATTCCATCGTATTAATACAAAATGGGTGTAAGTATTCTTTATATGAAATGTTTTTAATGCAATTAACGATGTACATCTAAAAGTTATTTATTTTTTAGCTGGAAATTGAATCTATGGTGCGATACGCCTCGCCTATTAACCCGGCGGTGTTCCCACATCTTACTATGCTCTTACTTGGCATTGGAATATTCTTCACAGCGTGGTTCTTTGTGTACGAAGTCACCAGTACAAAAGCATCTAGAGATTTATTCAAGGAGCTTCTGCTGTCACTGGTAGCTGCTATGTTTTCTGGATTTGGAATTCTGTTTTTATTGTTATGGGTTGGCATTTATGTATAGTATAGGCTAGGGTTATTCTATGAAGCATTCCGGTGTAATATGTCTAAATATTATTGATTTTTATATGTAAGAATAAAGATTAAAAATTATTGATTTTAAAGTGCTTTATTCATTTACAACCAATTAAAAAAGTATGAGTTTTTGAAATTGATTGTGGTATGTCATCATTATCACAAATTTCTCAGTACATTTTTGATCATAAACATATATTTTCTATTTTAAAAAAAATATTTGATTACTGTGCATACAGTATATAATACTTAAATAACAATATTGATAAAAGAATCACTTCTGATTACATATTTATATAATGGCACTATAATTCATTTCTTATATCATTTTTTGTATATCACCTTTGTAGAGTATTTGGGAAGTGAACATACAGGCCTACTGCTAGCTGTCTGATCGTAGCAGCGACAATCTTCTCCAAGAGCTTGGCTATCTCATTCAGCAGCACTATTGGTTTGTATGCATAAGGAGAGGGTGACGCTTGCGAAGCAGGCATACTTAAATATCTGTGTCAACTTTCTTGTATCCAAGCTGCATAAAATTTAATGTTAAATTAATCTTATAGCTAAATAACTTAGTCATTGCTGGAACATTGTTAATCTTAAATAGCTTTTGATAATTTTCTAATTCTGAAAATGATCTTTCACCAGAATACTTAGCGTTATTGATGTGTTCGGAAATGTTGAAATGAAGTCATTGGTAAAAAAACATTTAATAGGGTTTCTAGATTATTAATTAGGCATAGGCATTTTTTTCATTAAACAAATTACTTCTTAAACCATCTAAAGATGATCAACTTCAGGTTTAAACATTTACAATGTTTCGTTGAATCATTTTTGGAATAATTGAATTAATTAACACTAAGAAATCCAAATTCTTCGGTAAAAGGTTTTAACTTCTCGAATCTATCTTTCAAATAGGTTATTGTCTCCGATCCTAAAATAAGACTATTCTATATTTGATTTTGTCTGTTTTCATATTGAAATTCTTCTTGGAGGAATTGTACGATTCTACGTTGATTTCGTAAGCCACTTTGAGTGCTTCTACTAAACACCGTTTTAAAGTGTCAAGCTGTGCGACATTCTATGAACTTCTCAATCAACTACTTTAATAAATTTATCCAGATTTGATAGTTCATTGTGGGGCAAGTGGCACTGCATCATTTTCGAAGAAATGATTTTTATGCATGCATCGTTATGCAAATAATACAATACAAATGCGCGGTTATTGATTTCCAATTTTTTTTTAGTATTCCATTGTCATTTAATAAACTTTCACCTGTGGAGCTGGTGATCATACAGAAACCAATTAAATTTTCACATATCTCACAACTCAACATTATTTCCATGCGATGTCATTTCTTTTGGCTTGGTGGTTATTTATTATGAAAATAACTTTGAATATTACGTGTTGAGTTGCTGAATTTGCCAGTCCTCTTGGACGTACCGCCTCTTCCTCGGCTGAAATGTTTGTGCCTATTATTTTCATTTTATATAGAAATCAGTTTTGTTTAAAGTTCTATTTAAAGATAAGTTCATGTAATTGACAAGAAAAAGACTGACAGGCAGTTATTCAAAAAAGAAAGTACGTCTTAATTTAATTTATATAGAGGCCATTGTGGCGCAGTGTGATAACATCTGACTGTATATGAGATGGTAGTGGGTTCGATACCCACTCAGTTATATTTAAATTATATACATTGCTCCACTATGGTGACATGACAAGAGCGAGAGCTAAATTCCACAATCCCGCCTCCGCTGAATTTCGCAGACCAAAACCAACTTCTTAATAATATTTGAAATTATAAACAACATAAAATCTCGAAATATGAGAAATAAATAAAAATATTACATAAAAAATTAATAAACAATATATATGTAGGTATATATGTATGTACGAGTATGTTTATATTCATGATTCTATGTAAGTATATTTGTCTGTGAATGTGAATTTATTATATTTAAGTAAGTATAATACTTTATGCACCTCTCACTGGATGCCTGGAAGAGATTGCTTGTAGTAATATGGCCGCCATCGCACATATAATTTAAGTTTAACTATGTTATTAAGTCTAATTTGTAATTTCTGTATAAAAGTATAAGACGGTAGTTAGATGAAGTTATGGGTTGAATTTTTGCAATAAACATACAACGTGAAGGACACTAGGACTACGTGCTCTTTACCTACTTATAAGTTATGGAAGATTGTAAAGTAAAAAACTAAATTTAGTATTCTATAATATTTTATAATTATATTTAAATTATTATTCATAAATAAGTCATTTATAATAATAGAAACGATATAGTTTCCATATCGTTCAATATAACACAATACACAATTCAATATGTAATCAGTAATATACTTTATTTTTACATTTTTTGTCAGTAAACCAATAGGTTTATTTAAAGTTAAAAGGTTTGTTCGCGAACTCCGGGCTGAATGGCGTTGGGTTGAATCTGAAGTTGTTGTTATGAGTTGCCAACTCCGACTGAAAAAAAAAGACATGACTGAATGTAATCAGTTATTATATGAAAATGAGTAACGTATCAATGTCAAAAACAAAAACATTGCTTTGAGATTGAAAATTCAAATAACTTAAATTGACTTCGTAGGGGCCAACCGAAAACGCGTCTTTAAAAGAAAACCTAATAAGCCGTAAAGGAAACATAAAATGTTTTATATATCATCTATTTTCGTCTATAATTGTTAAACTAAATGAATTAGAAGATAGTTGTTAGAAAATGATATATGGGTGAAATTATAAAATTAATGTTATCAGTTACGGAAATCGGATTGATATAATAAATTTGATTTCAAATTTGGTTAGGTAGCCAGAGGAGTTAGGATAGTAGAGGCGATCGTTAAGGCATTTAAAGGTGCACAGCTCCTCTCACTTGGGTCTCAAGTCCCCGACACTGCTTCGAGCTCCACTTTCTGCAACGCGATGGGCACAATTACTCACATTATTATTATCGACCGGCCATTGTCCAGAATCTTCGTCGTCCGGGAAGTAGTCGTTGCGGAACTGCGGCAAGTTCTCGATACCGATCAGATCAGAGTCGTCTGATTGCTCGCTAAAAACGAAAAAAATATATATATTTGAAGATTAATGAATATAAGAGGATTTGACTTGACTTAGTACGATGATGAAACTCATGTTAAAGGATACCCAAAGATTAATTAATTACAAGAACTGATCATTCAGTTAAGTTTTTTTTGTGCATGCTTAAAGATATTGAAATTTATTATAAAAATTATAATGTTATAGTAAAATAGGGCTGTGAGGAAATATAAGTTAATGGCCTAGTACTAAGATATTATCCAAGACGTGCGGACCTTAAATTCTCACCGTTCGCCCCTCATGTTCTTACCTAAGGGCATCAAAATCCGGTGCTTTGATAGTTTCGTTCCATATGGGGTTGGAGCCCTCTATGGCGTGCTTGTTGGTGCCAGGCGCGGCGAGCGCGAGGCGATTTAGGCCGGACTCTTGCGAGCCGTACTTGGTCATTGACAGCGCTTGCAGACGACGATTTAGCCTATTTTAAAAAGGGCATTATAACTTGCTATTTTATTTATATTATTCATAAAAAAAATTCTGGCTTAGTTAATAAGTTTTTCCCAAGTTATTAAATGGTCAGTCATATCCAGGTGATTAATAAAACCATAAATCAATAAAGAAACCAGAACAAATGAAAAACAAAATATTAGTGATTATGTAAGCATGAGTATTTTTTATTTTTGCTGCCTTAGGGGAAGTGGGGGTTAAAAGAAGAAAACAATTGCTTATATAACACTTGACGGCCCCTAGGTTCAAGCATACTCTGTAATCGCAAGCGACTTACTCACACATTTTATATACTCACGCTTTAGTTCTTATCAAGTAGGCAACAAGCAGCACAAGGCAGGAAAAGGCGAGTATCGCGCAAAGTGCAGCCAGAGCGTAGACAGCGAGGCGACCGCTCTCTGGTGAGAGGTCGGGACTCGCGCCGGTCACGAAGTCGCTTAGCACTAGCAACTCAGTGTTCAGTGTTGTTTGTATAGATCGTAGAAGTGCCGTATCAGTACGTAGGCTGTGGTAGGAAAATAAACTTCTTAGCACTCTGTAGATTCACAGTGGGGACTTCCATCGCGTAGCCAAGAAGAGGAGCAGTGCATGGGGTATGCGACCCAAATGTAGGCATTATGAAATGCTTGTCTTCACTGCTCGAGCTATTCTCTCTTTTTCCCTACTAATGCCGCCTTCGAAGTACTTGGTAGAAATGAACTGACAATGAAGAGATAGGCTGACTTTTTTTTATTATTATCATTTATATATACTGATGTATAAACACCTAGATGCTAACATCTAGGTGTTTATACTTAAGGTATGAGTTAAATACTTAAATAGATAATTGTTTAAATGCTTAAATAGATTTAAACAGTTGCTTTTCATATCTTTTAAAATCATGACAATATTACAATTAAATTATAATATATTCTTCTTTATATATCCGCAGCTTCGTTTGCGCGGACCTTATGATCCTTTCCACCGAAATGCCCATAACGCTTTAAGGCGCAATTTGCTTGTATCTTATTTTACCTATAGCTGGTCTATTAGGTTCTACATCAGGCGTTCCACTCTTATCATAAGTTCTGCCTAAGCTTAGAAGCTATACAACAAAAAAGGGTTTGTTTTAGATCCGTAAAGTAGTTCCGAAGATGAGCACGTAGTATATAAGATAACTTCACGTATATCTTCCGCGATATAAAAATATCGCGGAACCTAATAACCTGAAAAGGTTAGAAAAAAAGGGAGCCACATATTTGTATTATCCAGTTCTCTAAGTAACACCGAAAGAAAGACATTACATTGCATAATGTTATATTGCAAACACCTTCATTTATAATTATTTATACATTTTGGTATAATAACAAAAAAATATTCAGAAGAAGAACCAAAAAAAAAAAACTTTAAATTATTATTATCATCTAATCTGGACACGAACGCGACTGCAAGTTTACAAGCAAAATTTCTGGCTAGATTTCGTCTAACATCACTTGATTGGTGAATTGATGGATACAAATGCACTCACTCCTCAATAACCTGCGTGAGCACCGGCTCGTCGTCCCGCACAAAATGCGCGCGCACCTCCGTGACGCTGTCGAGCGCGGCGCCGCTGTCGTCCGCCGCCGGCACCACCTGGTCTACGTTGCACGTCATGTGGAAGCCCGTGCTAAATGTTTGCGCGATCTGCACGTTTATAGAATAGAATAATATATACAAAAAACATATATTAAATGCAAAATGTAGGCATAGGCGGTCTTATTGTTTCAGGCAATCTCTTACAGACCCTTGACCGAGAAAGAATTAATGGTAAAAAGGGTTAGGTTATGTTTAATAACCAAGAATAGTCCTGTCAGCAAGACTCGGCGCCGGGTCATAAAGCTCGATCCACCCAATGGATTATGATTTATGGCCAGTTTGAGAGAGTAACGCTTGCTGTAAACGCCATGATAATTTGGAGTCCCGAAAACTAACGAATTTTTCCATAGAAAGAGTACGTGCTGTTATTGATAACTGGTCTTAACGTTGCAAGGACTGTATTGCAGCCAATGGTGACCACTTTCGAGCTTTATATATTTTGAATGGTTTTAACAATTTTTACGTCAAGTAATTATGTTCATTTATTATTATTATATTAGGCCGTCGTAGCAGTGAGACAGCGTCTGACTGTAAACGCGATTAGTTGTGGGTTTGATTCCCTCTCCGAGGAATCATTATATTTAAATTATTCTCATTTATGTGGTCTGATGCAAGACAAAGCGCGGCATTGAGCCGCCACTCGACACAACAACTCAACTTCTCGAATTCGAGCGGATGGAATACGGAGTGTGATGGCACTAGGTTCTCTCTGACTACACTATTTTGCGGGGAAATGCGTGAAGCTGCTTTTTTTGTTTATAGTCTTACTAGTAACTTGGTCAAGTGCGAGTTTGAATCACAACATAATGAACGTATTTAATTTCAGTGCCTCGCCCATAGAAAACTTTTCCGCTTTTCCGTTAAGTACTAAAAAAATGACGGTATTCAGATTTTATCTCATTTGTCAAATTTAATACACTACAACTTTTGTCTTCTTTGTTAAATTGTAAAATATACTTATATATGCAATTATTTTTCAGCTTACAGCTTTTCCAGCATTTAGTTACTTATTAGAGCCTAGATGAGACGTTAATACGTATCACTTGGTGTTAAAACAGCTATGCCAATCTTCTCATATTGTTGTATATCTATATAGAGATATGAACTTACAAAGCCTCTATGCCCCTCCACTTGCTCCAAAGTATTGACAAAACTGAAGATGATTCGATTTAGTGATGAAATTAAATAAACCTTAACAGCTGCTGTGTCAAAGGCACCCTCTATATAAGAAAAACATGATATTTCAATTATTCGGAATTAATATACCTTAGACAAAAATATTATAATAATTTTATCATAAGCAAATTGAATAAAAGAGGCGCGGGTTCAAAATCCTGCTTGTGTTGACGCAGGTGTTTAAGCTAAAATTATCGTCAGATATCATTATAATTGCGCGAAGACCATTTTATAATGAATGTACAATATTATAAAAAACTACTTTATATATTTATAAAAGTTTAAGTAAATTATATTTCTATTATGGGGCTATCTTGGCACAGTGGGAAAGATTTTGACTGCATACACGATGGTTGTGGGTTAGATATCCACTCCGGGAATTGATTACATTTAAATTATTTTCACTCTGGTGATATAACAAAATGCGGCGCTGATTTCCGTCACTAAACACGCAATATTTCGGATTCGGGCAAAAAGGGGATAACGGAGTGTCTAGAATTTTTTTAAAGATTACATACAAACAAGAGGCTATCGTGGCGGCATTGGGACAGCGTGGATTCGATTCTCACTCGGGGAATGATTTTATATTTAAAAACCATTTTCAAATTTTTACATTTTTAAGGTGTTATTCACACACTTAGGAAATTCAAAACATTTTTAGATAACGTATAAATTTTTTAACGCAATGGGATTTAAAACCGCGGCTCTTGGAAACCGTCCAAGCACTCTGACCATTTTCTAAAAATGTTTTACATATTTTCATTTTCCCGTTCTGGTACCTAAGACCAAACGCGGTTTGAGTTAGCTACTCAACAGGCAAGGTCTCCATTTTAGGCGGAAAGTAGACGACGGAGTGTCGTGACACTAGGTTCTCTCCGACTACCTTGCTATGAGGAAAACAGCGTGAAGTTGAAAAAAAAACTATGTGCTTAAAGAATTATATACAAACAATAATCTAAGCATCTATGCAGAGAGCATCTTATACATATAATAGACTATGCGGAATAATAGCTCAGTGTTAATATTTCCTCTTTCTTTTGTATGGCGGAACTCAACACCGTGCTAGGTACAAAAATGCACATGCAACATGTACATACCTGGATCAGTAGCCAGCACATTGAACTCGAACATACCGTGCATGCTAGCGGTAGGTTGCATGTTCAAACGCAAGGCACCGCTAGCACTGTTGAGTATAAACGCGGTCTCTTTCACGTTGGCTAAAGATGCGTCCACCTTTATGGACTGGACATCTATTGTGTACGTTATGGGTGCGTTTTCTGTATGTGTTGCCTGTTGATAATTATTTATTATTATTTTTTAACCGTCTTCAAAAAAGGAGGAGGTTCTCAATTTGACATTATTTTTATATTTTTCCTCAATTTGACATATATGTGTGCTACCGCATAACGTTTTACTTGGTGAATTAATTTAGGTGTTTGATTTTTATATAATAGCTAGTGCTTCTCATGTGGTCCCGTTTAACCTTCGTTAAGATCTGTCGAGTAGTTTTTGAGTTATTTGTAGCAATACATATTTGCGTGCTTAACACATATATCTTGTATTTAATTAAAAATTGTAAGTTGTAGGCACAAGAATACATCAATGTCGGTTTTATTTTTAGTTAAAATTTTCTCTTTATTTATAAAGTTCTTTACGTTATTTACTGACTTACTGACAGAAAGGGTACGGCTGAAACTACTTTGATTATAACATGTTCCTTAGGGAGTGTAATGAAGTGAGAGGGTCCCGAAATTCGATATGATGCGAATACTGTGATTCTACAATCGTAAAAAGTATGACAAGGGTTACAAAGCACACGCAAATTAAATTCCGAACGACAACTAGTTTTAATTGTGGCACAATGCCAGCGGGTCACCGTCTTCACTGTAAGCGCGATAGTTATAGGTTCGAACCGGACTTGGAATATTTTATTATTTATTAGCATTGTTTTTATGCGGCTAACTGAGCAGGAACTTCTTACATAACAATTGTAAAGTTAATATTGTTTGAAGTAGTAAATTACTATTACAATAATTAAATAAATATTATATATAATGATGTACCTGAACAACGAATAGTTCCCTGTTGATGCTGTCCAGTGTTGATATACCAGCTGTATACAGTTTCTTTACAAAATATGGCTGTGGATTCGCTTCTCGAACCTAAAAAATAAATATAAGAAGATATGATACAGTAAAACTACGTTGTCGAAATAATTTATAAATAAAATAGCCAGTCGCAAACAAGTATATTATTCTTTTATTTTTTTTGCTTTTCAAGTCAGTTTTAAATCAGGGATGCTGTGGAGCTCCTAAAAGAAAACTATCCGTACCCGTAAAAGTGGTCGGAGTATAAACGATAACTAACGGATAATCCGAAATGTTTTTATATTTGTAATCGAAACCGATATAATATTATTCCTATATCCTTATCCGAAACCAAATCCGAAATATCCCTAGTTAATATCCCTAATTAATATTGAAATATTAATAAGCATTAGGATTTATTTAAAGGGCGATAAAATGACTGATCGAAAAAATCAAGAAATTGAAACAATTTAATGTAAAAACAGAATTTATTTACAGAATTTACCAATAAAATTTAAATTTAAAAATGGCCGCCCTAAAAATATGCTTTTTTTATATATCAACTTCTTCTGCGCCTGGTACCTACCTATATGAAATATTACTACCTATATGAAACTTACATTAATAGTCACAGTGAGTACTGAAGTGCTTGTAGCGTCTCTTGTATTAGATGCGGATATTTTTAATGTGTAAAGTTCATTGTCAGCGCGATACAGCTCCCTGTTTAATGTTAAAACGTTCTTTTCTGGATCCAATACAAAGAATTTTTCACTGTTTCCACCTTAAATAATAATATAATAGTATGATTATTGTAGAAATTATATTAGCAACAGCTTCACGCTCTTTTCCACAGAGCACGGCAGACAAAAGAACCAAGACTCCGTTTTCCATTTTCCGCCCTAATTCGAGACATTGTGTGTTGAGGTAGCGTAACACAACACTGTGCTTTCTCTTATAGAGTGTTAATCAAAATAGGTTAAATATAATACTACCCCCGTGGTGGGATTGAACCAACAGCCATCGAATTTACAGACAGATGCTGCCGACTACACCACGGTGGCCCCAAATTATATCATACTAGCGGCCCACTTGCGGTTTCGCCCGCGTAAACTACAAAAACGCTGCAACAACAACTTACTTATTTTAAATTTGAATAAAAAATATATAATAAACTTCTAAACAAATTGAAAATGTTTTTTATAAGATTTCTAGAACACGTCAGCAACAAAGCGAAGAGTTCGAAGGAATACGAACAGTGCGGAGAAAAATGGAGCGTTTTATTCTACAAACCCTTCGTTACCGATACTTCGGAGAGTAAGGCGAGAACACGACGAGAAAGGAGAGTACTGAGTAAACGGAGAGTTCGGAGAAGCCGGAGAGTTCTGACTTTCCTACTCAAGACAAAAATAATTTCTTCGAGTGATTTGGTTATAAAACAGAAAAATCTTTTTACTTAGGATATGAAAATAATAATTTTAGAAAACGTGTCAAAATTTGAACGTAGCTGGACTCGAACCCGCACCTCTTGGAAATCGTCAATCGCTCTAAGCATTTAAGCTATACGTTCTTACCTAGCTACGTCATAATTCTTAACCACTTGTAACAACTTGTTTCTGTTATACATATTCAAAAAATATTTTTCACACTTACGATACAAAGTGTTTGAATAACACTTTTAAAACATAAAAATATGTTATACTCACTTATAATATTATAGTAAATATCATAACAGTCGTCTTCGCAATGATAATTTTTAGGATCCTCGGCTAACGGCAGTTGGTGGGACTCGCTTAACCCTACCTCTCTTTCTGGAAAAAAATAATTAAAAATTGATGTACATATAACTTCTAATATTTAAAATAAAGAAGGTTCCGATCCAGCATTCAAAAATGGTTGTGTTTACAGCCACCTTAAAATCGACCAAGCTCGAGCCAGAGTACAATCACAGAGAGAATTACAATTCAGAAACTCACACCAGTTGATTTTTTTTTTATAGGATCGTCAGTAAGACGATCTGGCCAAGGTGGCCGGATGCCGCTGGATGCGGTAAGCGCAGGACCGATCGTCGTTAACATTTTTGGAGGCCTATGTCCAGCAGAGGGCGTCCAAAACTACTGATGATATGAGGTTACTGCTGGATACTGTGACGTCACAAGTCAGTTTAGGTTGTGGGCATTTCCATCGTATCCACAATAGTGGATCTGCCATCGAGTCATATAGTATGTATAGTGTTTATTAATAAACTTATTTTTGCTCTAAATAAGAGTAAGTTATAGCTTTAATATTTCTTCAGCTTTACGCTTTTTCCTGCATGGCTGGGTAGGCAGAGCACTTGTCGACAATTTTTATACAAATTATTTGGCCCATTGTGGCGCAGTGGGACAGCGTCTGACTTTAAGTGCGATTCGTTGTGGGTTTGATTTCCAGTCGGTGGTATGATCATAATTTAATTATTTTCATTACTCCGCACTGGTGAACAAGACAGAACGCAGCGTTGAGGTCAGCTACTCAACATGTAATTTATAATTTTGGGTGGAAAGTGGCAAAAACGTCGTTGACAGGATGGCTAGGACAACGACAGTATACTTTCATTTCATTATTCTCTTTTTAATAATTCTTGGCTTCGGCAACTTGGAATAATTGCGAAGGGGCACAGGCCATGTTACCCCTCCTAGAGAATATAAGAATTATATATTTATTATTACAGGCCATCGTGGCGTAGTGTAGCTGCTGCGGAGCTGTAAACACGATTGGTTGTGGGTTCGATTCTAATTCGGGGGCTATTCAAAATATTTTCGTTTCTCAGCTCTGGACCTAACACAAAGCGCGGCGTTGAGCTAAATCACTCAACACGCAGTGTCTCGAATTCGGGCGGACAGCAGAGAACGAAGACACTAAGTTCTCTCTGCCTACGCTTATAACGCTACGCCTAAAAAGCGTGAAACTGATAAGAAAATAATATTATTGTTATTTATTATCCTACACTAACCTACAAAAGCAACTTCAGCTGTGTCCTTAGTGAAGGCGGGATCTCCTTGTGTGGGCACGAACACAGCGCGCACTGACACCTCGTCGAACAGCGGCCCGGGGACCGTACCGCCGTCAGTAGCGCGGATTTGTATCTAAATATGTAAAATAGTAAACCCTTTAGAAAATATTGTGGTTATTTACAGAAATATCGTTATAGTTTTCAAAAAGAAATTTCTAAAAAATAAAAATGAAATTAAAAGATGATACTATGTTCACTATTATAACTTTTGACATTTTATAAAATTATATTTCATGAGTTTGACAACGGACGGCCAAAGGAGCTTCTGAACATTATTTTACTAGCTACTGTTAATGAAAAAGAAGCGAGTAACTGTATAAATGTTTAGTAATGATTACCGAAATGCACAATAGGCTAAGGAACTTTGCAAAAACATTATATTTTTTAGTAATTTGTGTTTATTTTTATTTAAACAAGAAAAATGGAGAAGACGTGATAAGAAGAGAAGTGATAAGTTTGTCTCTGGAACGTAAAGAAATATTCAAAAACGAAGATAAACTTACCTGAAACTCTTTGACATTTTCTGTAAAGAGCTCTTTTAGCATGAGCGTGCCTTTGTTCTCACCATCGTTTACTACAGTGAAGAATTGAACTGCTTCCTCTAAGAAAAATCACACAAAAACACAATATATATATATATATATATATATATATATGATTTTATTTCACAATACAATTTCTAATATATATATATATATTATTAAAATCGTTACTATAGAAAGTGAACAAGCAGTGTCTAAGACTAAGTTGCAACCCATGCTATATTAAAAAAGTACATTTGAGAATTTTTTTTAATTATAACAAATTTCAGAATTTTAAATATCATAACTTTGTAGGTAAGGTAAGGTAATAAATTTGTATATATATAAAAAAAACATTAATTTGTTACCATCGCCTGTAACTTCAAAAGTGACAATTCCAGCCTGCAATCCGTCATTATCAGTGGCGTGTATCCGGTCTAAGAAGTTTCCATCCACTAAGGCCAGCAAGCCGTTGACCACCGCTCGCTCCTGTTGAATGGATAATATTTTATGTTGAGTGGAAAATGTTACAAAAAAGAAATTGTTAATAGAAAATAAATCCATATCAATATTATAAATGCGAAAGTATGCCTGTCTGTATTCACGGCCAAACCGCTGGAGCCGATTGTGATTAAATTTTATATACAGATACTTGAGGGTCTAAGAATGAACAAAGACTTCGCTTTTTCTCCACTATTTTTCAGTCTTTCCAGAGATATTATTGTCTTACGAAAAGGCTGACGAAAATTCGAATCAGCTATAGCGCACGCGAACTTGTCACAAGTCGGTTAGACAAAAGGTACGGACCACATGTCCATAGAATGTTAACAATATAAAAAATAAACAAAAATATTAAGGAAGCTATATAAAACACCTACTCTAGCAAATCGTATAGTTGCATCCCGCTCCGGAAACACGAAGAAAGGCATGTAAAAGTTGTAGGGATTGATTATGATTTCATATGTCTCCTTAGATTCCTGCTCAGGGTCACCGTGGTCGAATGCCTGGTTTTCAAAAGATAACATTAGTATTAAGCATTATATAATATTGAGGCCATCGTGGCGCAATGGAACAGTGTATGACTGTAATAGCGACTGTTTGTGGGTTCTATTTCCATTCCATGGAATGATCAATATAAATATTTTCGTTTCTCCGCTCTGGTGAACAAGACAAAGCGCGGCGTTGAGTTTCGTCCGTTAAGCCAAAAAATATATACAATTTAAAATATAACAGAGATATTTCAATTAACATACCCGTATTCCCATATTGTATGTTCCCCAGTATCCTTTTAGATCTCTTGTAGCTTCTAGTTCTGCTGATACGTTATAATTATTTCCGTCTATATAGATGTGGTTAATTGAGAAAAGGTCTTGAGGGACAGTAATATCTCTATTTTTAATTACCAATTCTGTTATTTCATAGCCTACTCTAGAATTATCAGTGTTTGGTTCGTCACGATCTGGTGCGTATATCAATGGAAATAGCTTAGAACTCTAAAAACAACATAATAAATGTTATGAGTAACATGTCATTTGAAAATATATATATATATATATATATATATATAAAAATAAAAAAAAAGCACATGACGCTTGAACGGAACGCGATAACGACTCGGATGAACTACTATAACTAACTAACTATATTTATTATTTTCATTCCCCTATAAGTTAGATAAAGTGCGGCGTTGAGTCCCGCTACTCAACAAGAACAAAGAATTCTTTATTTAGGTTAAAATGTGGAGAATGGACTGTTTTGACACTAGAGTCTCTCGGATAAGGGATATGAGAATGAAGCTGATGAAGAAAAAGATCATTAAAGTTTTAATAATGTATCAAGGTGATAGTGATTTTTTCATTAGTAAAAAATATTTTATTTAACGTATTTACTAAAATAGAATACCAATAGGAGCCCCGTTGAATAGTTGTTTCTCACCTTAACAAGGCCTTCTGAGATACGCCAACTAAGAGCGTCAGGTGAAGGCAGTTCTGGTGCATTGTCATTGACATCCAACAATACTACTAAAACTTCCAGTTCATCTTGGTTCCTATTTCCATCTAAATGTTGGTATTATAATGTTGGTATTATAAAAATATTATACGTATTTCTAATAAAAATAAGTATAATGTAGATAATTTTGAAAACATTAATTCCGAAAAAGCAAACAAAAAACCTTAAAGTCGTATTCAGTGACAATTTTTTTTTTCGTGCTGGGAAATGCAATTTACGCAGATCATCTGCGCGCAAGGCACTTTACGAGCGAATGATACTGTGGGACTCATGAATCCAATATTACCCACTAAAATCCAGCGGAAACCCTCTTTACCATCACACGAGACGTCGCAGGAACGCTTGCGCATGCTACTAGACGGCCCGCCTATTGTGGACCACCGTCGCCTTCAGGGTGCTCCGGGATTTCTTCCAGAGCACCCGCAGCCTCGATTTATTGCAGGAGGATCACCATAACCCTCCCGCAGCGACATATAACCCTACCCAACCAACTTAATACCTTACCTCCTTCAGAATAAAAATTGTCAATAAGATTTAAGAAAATCCTATGCGTCGGTTCGTTTCCATCTCTATCCAGCACTTCGTTTGTAGTGTAATCTACGTACACTCGACCTGTATCTAGCTCCACTGAGAAGAAGTTTACTAAACGAGCGTTGAACGCGTAGTTTATTTGATAGCTGACTGTGTGGTACATTTCTGTTAACAATATTTATTTACATCATATCACTAACTGGACTTAGTCGTCATATACTTCATGTGTCTGTTATGGGATCGAATCCAACTAAGGTAATTTACTTATGCTAACTACCTGACTGGAAACGTAATGGCTGTGGGTTATCTCTACTCAGAGGAATAAATATATTTAATTTATTCCGTTCTGTTAAGTCCCAAAGGTCCCGTCATTCCACGTGTATTGTATGAAATTCGCGCGGAAAGCAAAGAACAAAGTGTCTGAACTCTTGACACTAGGCCCTCTATATCATATCAGACTACCCTGATTTGCGGATAATAATAATAAAAAAATAACCATATATTTATTTCAGTTACACATTATCTTTAGTTACATACGAAATGAGGGTACCTGCCTACTAGGGTACTAGTATAATACTAGTACTAGTAGTGTGGTTCAAGCGTGGAGCCAAAAATATATATATATTATTAGTAGCGACCCGCTCGCGACTTCGCCTGCGTAAAATACACGACTAACCTATTTGCTTTTTTTTTTCGCCCGCCCGCGTTCTAACTTAAATCTCAAACTTTACTTAACTTTTTTTTTTAAATGGTTGTGACTTATTTATGAGCCGATTGTAATTATATAAACTAAATGTTAAAAAGGTCTAGCAAAATACAATAGTCAAATGACATTTAAATCGGTTAAGCCGTTTTTGTCATTAGCGTGCACAAACAAACAGACAAACAGAAAAGAAAATTAAAAATCATTGTTTTGGGTTCTATTATATTGATAAATATCCCCAATGATATATTTTTTATATATGTATAGACCGCGTTCAGTTATGTTTTTATTATATGTATTGATAGATATTGACTTACTATCTCTGTCAAGATCTTCTGATATTATGACAATCACTTCATCACCAGATTTGGCGTCTTCTTTTATGTAGACTGTTGTATTGAACAAATCCGTTTTAGCTTTTGGGTATTTATTGTTAGTATCTGTTATTTGTATAGTAATCTGAAATGTAGTAACTTTCAATATAGAATAATTGAGTTGAAGTCATCATGGCGGCGCAGTGGGACAATGTGTAACTATAAGCACTATTGGTTGTGGGTTCAATTCCCGATAGGGAGAATGATTATATTTAAATTATTTACATTTCTCTGCTATGATAAGATAAAGCACAACGTTCAGCCACTCAATACGCAATGTCTCGAGCTTGGGCTGAAAATGGTTGGTTTACTCAACACTCTTTGACTATCCTGATATGCGGAAAAAATATGAATCTGAGTGCATGATTTATAGTGGTAGTAAGTTGTCTAAATAGATTTTTGATTTGAGAAATATATAATAAACTCATCGTGCCGTAATTAAAAAGTTAGTCTATACATGCGACGGTTGTAAGTTTGTTTTCTTCATTATAATAGTACTTAATAAGACACAGCATAGTGTCGGTTTCAAATACTACACACGTCCGTATTGTAAAACAAGTGAAAAGTAGAGAAGGGATTGTCATAACAATTCTAAGGCCTCGTGAGATCGAGGGCTCTGGCACTTCGTACTCTTAAGACTGACTTTTTTTGACTCTACGCTATTTTCCTCAAAGCAGGTTAGTCAGAAAAAATCTAGTGTCAATACACTTCGTTTTCCACTTTCCGCCCAAAACCGAGGAATTGCGTGTTGAGCGGTGTTGAGACAGAAGACGGAACCGATCATATTAAATGTTATTAACATTAGTTATTAGCTGTTTCCAGTGACTGTATTCGCTAAGCAATGACCACCCACTTTTCCAAATTTCAAGTTCGTGGAAAAAAAATAAGGACAAAAAGATTTATACAAATATGTGAGAGCCCTAAATTCGGTCCTAGCGGACACCTAAGAACGGACTTTGCTAACTATAAGCTCTTTGATATATTTCATGTTTGTACTTCATGCAGTTTTCGATATATCATATTGAGTGACATTTCGCTTTTATATACATTACATATATTGATTTATCTATTCTACTCACATTGCCTTCAGTGTCCCAAAAGGTAGTATCCGGAGGGCAATTTGCAGAGTCGTCCTCAGAACACTCATCGCTTGCTATAACCGTATAGTACAAGTTGAATCGCGGCGGTGTGTCAGCGTCGATGGCTCCATTTAAGTCAACTTCTATTTGACCTGAGTGGAAGTCAATTTTTACTAGATTTTCTGGTGTATCTCGTCGTGGGCTGAAATGGTTTTTAATATATGATTATGAAGTTAGTTGCTATTTATTTATTGAGTACTACTTTTTGTTCGAAACTTTGTTTCCATGGTTCCCGTTTTTTCCCGTTCTTGCAGAAATTTCGAAAATACCTTAAATATTTTTTTATTCAGCTTCCCGTATAGCTGCGTAGTCAGAGAAAACTGTGTCAAGACTTGAATACTTTGTCTATTAAGTGGCAGAGCAGAACGCTGCGCTTTGTCCTGTTATCAGAACGGAGAAACGAAAACAATTAAAATATCATGCCTTCGATTGATTCTTTTGTATCTGTTGCCTTGTATGCTGCCAAGACGAAGATGCTGCTTTGAATCAAGAGACATACCGCCTCCTGTCATTGTGAAAATAAAATCTCAAGTAAGTTTTACTTAAAAGAATAAACATTAAAAATTACTCCAAAAATAAAAATATTAACATCAAACGAGAAATTCACTACCGTCTTAAAAATATACTTACATAATAGTATATCTAATTTGATTATAAAGTGGACCGTCGATATCCGTCGCTAGAACAGAACCGATGATAGTGTTTGTACCAGAATTCTCCCTTACGCGCAGTGCTTGTGACAACGTTCCGGCAGTCCATTGAGGTGCATTGTCGTTCATATCAATTATTGTTATAGTGTATGTCACTGAAATATATATTGTAATAATATACACATTATTTTATAATAAATAGCATTCTCTCTTGCCAAACGATTGTTCGTTGAATAATCTTTGGGTAGCAAAAAATTTTAAAAATCTCTCAACAGATCTTTGTTCTCTGTCAGAGAGTATGGAGTCTTGACTCTCCGTTGTTTACTTTTCGCCTGAATTCGAAACATTGCGTGTTGAGTCGCGGAACTTAATTTGAACTACAAATTAGGTAAATAAACAAAAGATAAGCTAAATTACAAAGTGTACTCTTCAGAGAACACATAAATACATTTAGAGCTGAATAATAGAAGTGGATTCTGATATATCCGTGATAGTATCACAAATAATTATATCGATATCAATATAACAAATTTTGACGCTCATATATTTAGAAAACGTATAAAAGTTTGAGCCCACGCCTCTTGAAAACCGTACAAGCACTCTGACTGCTAAGCCATGCGCTCATGCGTTGTAAAACGCTCCCATTTTTTCAAGCGTTTTTCAATTTAAAGTATAAATAAGTGTGTAAATAACACTTTAAAAACAATGTTAAAAAAGTAATTTTGAAGCTATCATAGAAGCTATCGCAGTGGTTGTATGTGACTGGTTGTGGTTGTACACTTGACTTATGGGTTCACTTCCTTCGAGAGAATGAAAATGGTTTAAAAAAATTTTTTGCTGATTTAATAAGACAAGGCAGTATTGTTCTGGAGGTCTCTGCCTGAAATTTGTAAAGCTACACAAAACAATAGTTAAAATAAGAAACAAAAATATGCTATTTGTATGCAAAAACAACTTACATTCATCATAATCGATGCCAATTTCGGTATTTCTATCAATAACTTGTACGGTGAGATACAGAACTTCAAATTCCTCATAGTCAATTGTAATATTTGGACGAATTTCCTTTACAACAAGCCGTCCTATGGCGTTACCGTGGTCGTCCTCATCTGGATATATAGTCTCTATGTCTATACAACTGAAATTATATGTTTATAATATATTTGTTTATAAAAGAGGCATCGTGACGAAGAAGAAAATAGGTTCTTCCAAACAGCAGCCAATTATATAAGGTTATTTAGTTTAATGGTTTTCACAGAAACAGAAAAATCATTTTCATTCTTTATTATAATTTACTTTGGAATCTATTTTTGGCTGTAACTGAACAGCATTAAACTGTGGCAAAATTGATATTATATACAACGTATTATTATATTCAAATAAATTAATTAAAGTCTACCGTAGCTTAGTGGCGTCTTGCTTTGACTGAAAGGGTTCGATCCACACTCTGGGGAATGATTATATTTAATTTACTTTCATTTCCCTGCGCGCAACACGTAATGTTGACCTGATGCTAGGTTATCTCTGATTATGCTATGCGGGAAAGCGCGTTAAGCAGTAATAACAATGTATCATACTTATGATACTCGGCAGGTGGCGTCGTTCGACCTTGCTTAGAAGCGTATGAAGTATCCCAAATTATTTTAAAGTATAAATCTGCACTTGTATCCGGATTCGTTGGTGGTACTTTTCCGTTTGTACAATTTGGTACCTTTTTGCGGAACATTTTCTTTCACTTGGGGACTGCCTCGTGGCTAATACAACAGGAGCAATGGGTTAGATACAGATAGATAGATATACAGATACACTCTGTATACCAACTTACTAGGTTGATATACAGATAGATAAAATCATACATATCATACGTATTATACATATCGTATATCGTATCATAATAGTAGTATGCACAAGCAACGCCATTACTAATGATCTCTTGAAGGTAACATTAGACATCAACGTTTTAATGTCGTTTTAATATGAAAATAAATAAATAATTATATTTTTATTTAAAGATTCCAATTTTTTATTTAAATTATAAATTTAAAATACAATATTATATATATATTATATTATAAGTATATTTATAGTAAATACTTTTTCCTCCAACGTCAACACCTCAACCATCGCTACCATTCACGGACGACGGTCAACGAAGCGATCGCAGGTGGTACCTAACATGGTACTAACATATACCTTTTAAGCACATTACGTCACTATCACGGAACCCAAGGTTTAATAAGTATTTACCCTTCTATTAAAAAACCGTCTTACGTGCCTATAGAAGTTATCACTTCAAAAATAAACGAGATTTCCTGGTCTGAACAGACAAAGTTCGGCGTTGGTCACCATGACCTCACTGTATGTCTTGTAAATGCTAAAAGATGCTAAGAGGTGATAGATGGTACGAGGTGATGGTAAAATGGTAATAGGTGATAGATGTGTAAAAAAATTAGTATCTACTTACAAGACGTAACGTCGGCGGTGTATTATTGATGTCAATCAGTTGAATGACAAGTTGGGATATCGCGGTATTGTATGGCTCGCCCAATGTATCTGCGGCGCTAACCTGAGTGAATATTAAATAAAATATATTACGAGATGGCTGATTATGTGAGCTCAATCCCCACTCGGAGAAAGATTTTATTTAACACCAAATGTGGCGTTGAGCTGTGCCTCTCAATACACAATGTCTGGTATTCGGGCGGAAAGCAGACAGCGGTGTATCCTCGAACCTGCTATGCGATATATAAATTATAATAATGTAAATAGCTTCATGTTGTTTCTTAATGGTTGAAAACGATTAAAATAAATCATTGTTACTTTATGTAAATAAATTTATTGCCATACCGCCCTGTGTCTTAAAAAGGTATATTTGTATTGTAAATAAATTTACTATAAACGTCTCGGTATAAAATTCTCATATGTTCTCTTCAAATAAATTTCGGTTTTAAAAATATATTTGCATTTTATTTATAACAGTATAATATACCGTACCTGGAGCAGTATTTCATTTTGACGATGATAGTCAAAGCTATTGCCAGCTGTGATGGTTACGTCACCGGTACTTTCATTTATTGATAAGATATTTTGAGCAGTTCCCAAGAGACTGTGGCTGTAAATATAATTAAAATATAAAAAGAAAACATTACTTATATAGCATATCATACCTATAGATGGAGTTAGTCCAATACGTTATTTATTCAGTGAATTTAGTTCGTTCTCGTTAGTCATTCGATTCACTTTGCACATTTTACTAGCAACTACTACTTAAGTTAAAAATAAAAAAAAGACTAATACCAGTATTCATAATTAGGATACTTTGAAAATAATAATTTCTCACTCAATTCGTCCTTTACAAAGATACTCGACTCCACTGCAGTTAATAGTTCATTCAGCACAATTACTTCTGACTGTCTGGTGATCTGTTAATTTAGCTTATTTAGTTCAGTCCGGATCCATGGTCTGTACATTTTGCTATCTATTACATTATTCATCATTACTCAGATTATCATTACGTAATGGTAGACTGTCTACCCGTGACCACGGACTACTGTAAAGTGTTCGAAAAGTCGGGTTCTAAAAATGTAATTTCGAATACCAAAATTATACGCGATTAATCCGGTTAAAATAGTTTCATTTCAAAAGGTCAGTCATGTTTAGATAATTTAACTAGCTTAATAAGTCATGTTCAAATGGGTTTTACAAATAATATACAAACAGTCGCTTGTTTTGTGGATATAAAAGGGGCCGATACCAATGTATTACCAGAAATTGTTGTTATTAGGTTAGATAATTAAAATGTTGATTCGGAAATTTGTCATTATATTTGGTCTTTTTTAAATTAAAGACGTTCGACGAGATGTTCGATATTTTTTTTGATGCAGTTAATTTAGTTAGCAAAATGTTTATAATTAAAAATAACATCACAATTATGACAGCGGAACTGGTTGCAATTTTTATGGCACTGGTTTATGTTTCCTCTCTTAATTGTAATAAGATAGTTATTTTCTCGGACAGTAAAAGTGCTTTACTTCATTTGAGTAGTTGCATTAAAGGCAAAAGAGGTATATCAGTTGCTTATAAAATATTAGATAAGATTATTATGTTACATAACAGGGAAATTTTTGTAAAACTCCAATGGGTTCCTTCATACCTTGGATTAAGGGAAATGAGGAAGCTGACAAATTAGAAAAGCGGGCATTAGTGGAAGGTAGAAATTTAAACATATTACCCGACTTTTTTGTAATTTTAATCAAGTACAAAAAGGAAGTCAGAAAAATTTGGAAAGAGTATTTTGATGAGAGATAAAACAAGGAATATGGTATAAAGCGTTCATAGAATAAGCCTCATATTCCGTGGTTATGTAAAAAAAAATTGACACGTCAACAAATTGTTATTGCTCTTAGGTTGCGTGCTGGGCATATTCCGTTAAAGAAATTCAGTTTTCTCATGAAGAAAGTAAATTCTCCTAACTGTGAATTGTGCGGAGTGGAGGATGATATTCACCAATTCTTAGTGGAATGTGTCCGTAATGCCGGGGCCCGTCAAGATTTAATTCGTCGATATAATTTAAATTTAAGAGATGCAGGTGTTTTCCAATGTTTATTGTCTGAACTAAGATGCTGTTGTATAAGTTTAAGTATAAATAGTGTTCTTAGAAGATTAAGGAAATGCTATATTTGTGTGTTTGAAGATTGTTTTAGGGAACGATGAGGATGACATTTTTGTATTTATACTTAAAAAATCCCTAAATAAAAATAGATAAAAAAAAATCTTAATTTTAAATTGTTCAAGTGGCAAGTCTGATATTATTTGTGGAATGTTATTAAACATATGTATACCATGTGACGTAAATGATTTATTCACCTTTCGAAGGCGAAAATAAGGAGTAATCACCACATTCTGATAGTTGTGAAGAGTACATTAAAATAAGGTATCTGAGATAATCTGTTTTATTAACGAATGCACAAGCACTGCAAAGATAAGGACAGGTTAAGAGGAGACTGCAGAAGGGAAGTCTCGCATTCAAACTTTGCAACGTAAAAGATTGTTTATGGCCACGATCACTCCGACAGGAATGTACGACTAAGAAGAAGAATACCTCTAATTATCAGTTGAATCTGCTCATTAAATATTTGTATTTTGTATGCAGGAAATCAGTAAATAAAATATACTCTGTAATAGTGATTGCTTGTGAATTGGATCTCTATTTGGAGAAATGATTATATTTTAATTTTTTTCCATGTGGAAAATGGAATGTCTTGACACTAGGTTCTCTCTGACTTTCTTGTTACGCGTATAAAAAATGAAGCTTCTTTTTTTAAATAAAATATAACAAATTTCATGCATACACTACTCTGTCTCCAATATCCCTGTCAGTAGCGAGGACGTTCGCGACAAAAAATCCAGCGCCCTCAGTCTCGTTGAACGACACTGTTTGACTGCTGTGCTTGAATATGGGAAGCTCGTCGTTCCAGTTCCTTAGGTGAATGTTCACTATTGCTACACCAACGTGCCTTGGATCATCCATATCGGTGGCTATCACCTGACCAATGTAATATGGTGAATGAGTTTGAAGTTTTGCTTAAAATATAGTTTTTTTTAATTTTGTCTAAGAAGTAAAGTATTACAATAGGCTTATATAAGGTCTTTGTAGTCAAACCAATAAAGGGTACTTGAATGAATTCATAAAAAAATGTACATAATTTTGTACACATTTTCACTTATACACAATATTTGTACATTCCTACAAAAAATTAAAGTAAGACTTTACCTTTAAAGGGAGAAATGTACCTTTAACTGGATATTTTGAAATTCAGGCACCTCATAGTCGAGCATACTATGGTTAGTGGTGCCCATGATGAAAGTTTGTTTTTGATATCCAACTGCTGGTTGGATGAAAAACGCTTCGTGGGCTCCCAAAGGCAGTATACTTTCTAAACGTACTTCATATTGAGCGTGTTGTCCCTATATGAATAAGAATATTTTTTTAATCGATATTTAGTTAAAGCTTAAGCTAGTTCCACTTTTCCCAGTTTTAGACAGAAATTACGTGCATGAATACGCTGCAATTTAAAACCACAATTTGATACGAAATCAATATAATTTGATATGTAATCATCGTATATAAAGTTTCTCTAATTAGTAAGAAATGTGCAATAATAAAAGTTATAGTCGTTGCATAGAATTAGAACAACGCTTACAATGTCATGATTTTTAATTTTATAAATCACCTTGATGTCATTTTAAACTTACAAAAATCTTTACTAATAATATGTTTTTGACGTAAAGAATAATAAGTTTTTCAATCTTAACGGTATACGGTAACGTATCATCCCCCGACTGGGAATCGAACCCACAACTATTGTATACAATCAGCCGCCTGTTACTCGCCGCTACGATGGTCTTTGGATCTAATGGATGCTAATCTAATATAATATTTCATTGCTATTAAACAAAAATCTTCATTATTTTCATTGACATTTTCAGATTTAATAATGTGTATCTCACCAAATCTTTGTCATGAAAACCAAATTCTGTATCAAAATTGAGCGTCTGCGGTGTTTCCTCTGCTATTTCTATATTATAAGTCTCCTCTTGCAATGGTTTTGGGAACTGATCATTAACGTCATTAATAATGATAACGACATCATTTCTCGTCGAAAACGTTTCATTATCGTATTTGTAGGCGATTATTGCAAGTTGGAAAACTTCCCGTTGTAATACGTCTCGATCTATCGGAAAGACTGTGAAAATGGCCCCGCTTCTTCCGCCTGGTATAGTTTGTATGTCGAAATACTCTTTGTCCTCTGAGAAATAAGAACGTTATTGATAAAATTCTCTTACCTGTTCGTAAACCTAATGAAAACATCATTAGGTTTTCGTTTTGTTTTTTTTTCAACTTCACGCTGTTTCCCGCATAGCTGGATAGTCAGAGAGAACCGACTCCGTGCTCTACTTCCCGCTCGAATCCAAGACATTGCTTGTTGAGCGGCGGAACTCAACGCCGTGCGTTGTCTTCCCAGAGAAAAGAAATGAAATCTAGTTATGAGAAATGAGATCTAATCGAGTAAAGATTCAAACCCACAAAGAATCGCGTTTGCAGTCAGATGCAGTTACATAAAATTGTTATTTACTTTCGTCAACTTCAATGCTATAATATATAGGCTTATCGATGCCCGTGTCACCGTCGATAGCTTGGACAGTAAAGTTCTTTTGGGTTTTCTCGTCAAATTGCTGTACAGCAAATATATTAACCCAGCGTGGTGGGCGATGCTCCACATTCTGCACTTGTACCATGACGTTTACTGTGTGCTTGTTAGGTAATGAGTCCTGAGAAAAAAGAAAAAAATATAATTATAAGTAGTGAAATTGTCATCTTGGATCTTTATGTATATCTTTTCAAGGAAAGATTTTCAAATCTATGATAACTAAGTGGTTAAGTATATTATGAGTAGGTACTGATAAGCGACATATGCCAAACGAATTGGAGATTTTAAATAAAAATTAGAAATAGGCTTAGGCAGCCATTACATCGCGGTTATTTTGAAAATAAAAACAAAATATTACTTACGAACGCTGTAACCCTGAATATATGAAGAGCATTCATTTCGAAATCTAAACTTCTGTTCGTGCCCAAAGTCATATTCATACGAGTCCACGTGCTTGGTATATTTTGACTAAGAATGTAAAACACTTCATCGTCATTGCGATCGCTTTCGATCTCGAAGCGCATGAATCTAGTACTTATTTCACCATCTTCGTCCGTAACTTCGTATGTGCAGTCCGTTAAATGTGGTTCTTCTAGTTCCTGTAGGTAATTAAAACGTATGTTAGCATTTTTTTTAGTTTTAAATTGTTATTTATACACTTAGGATATAAAATATTTTTCAATAAAAATATTTTATATCGCGCCTCTTGGAAACCGTCCAAGCGCTCTGACGAAATTCTTGTACGCTTATTATAACTTTCGTTAAACTGTTGGCGCGGGTTCGAATCCCGCTGCGTTCAAATTATTATACGATTACCATAAATGTTTTTCAATTTCCTAAGTGTGTACATAATACTTTTAAAATAATAAAAACTCTCTCTATACAGTTTACCATCTTATTTTTTTTTAAGTCATTAAAAATAGATCATAAAAAAACTTACTGTTACAAAGCAGCTATCAGAAATATGTATAATAGGTGCATTGTCGTCAATATTGACAATTGGTAAAGAGATCATGCTGGAAGTTTCGCCCGGGATCTGTATAGTGAACATATAAAGCTGCATGCCAGGAGTTTCATAGTCCTGTCTGTATTAAAAAAAAAAAATAAAAGCTTTACACCATGTTTGTACTACTATATGAATAGTAGACTTTTTTTTAGTCTGTTTGTAAATTTACAATCATCACCCGACTTCTTAGTAATCATTATATTTCAGTCAATTTAAATGAAACCGGAATATACTATTAATCTAAACCTTCCTCAAGAAAAGCACCTTTTCGTAAAAAGTGTACAAAAATTCCTTCAGTACATTTTGACAAAATCCATCACATACAACCAGACAGCCATTGAGGAATTTGTTTTATAATATGTATAGATATCGTGGCGCAGTGGGATTTCGCTGACTGATTTGATTGATTTTAAAAAATATTTTCAACAAAAAAGCGTTTGACGTTGAGTTTTGACATTCAACAGTGTTTCTTGACACTGGGTACTCTCTGTCTATACTGGGGAATAAGAAAATTTAAATGAATTTACGGAGAAAAATATATTTGCATATATCAGTCAGTATATTTATTATTTAAATTTTTTTTATTTTATTAAATAATATTAACCTATTATTATTCATTTTAGCTCCCGCGAAATTCTTATACGCTTATTACAACTTATATTTGTTGTTAGCTGAAGTATTTTTACAAATTTCTGCTACCTATCTATCTATCTATCTACGAACAATCGTTTGGCAAGAGAGAATGCTATTTATTAAATATTTTTAAGATTTGCTTTTTAGACTGTTATTCAAAACGTATAAATATGTGTAACTATCACATTAAAAAACAAATCTAAAAAATCTTTTATTTGGTTTTTCTATTCACATTTATAAAACTATTTTCAAAAATCGTAGCTTATTTACAATAAATCATAAAGTTTATACCTTTGAGTGATATACAATATCCATTCGTCATCTTCCTTTCTTAATTCCGGAACCAATAAGTTAAATAAGCCTGATGTTAGCGGACGAACTATAGCAGGAGTGGCAGTGCCTATTTAAAGTAATAAATTGAATTAATTAACCAATATATTTAATTAAATGTGAAAATGGCTTTGAATATAGAAGAAAACGTTTCGAGCCTTTTATATAAAAAATATAAGGACGGAGTATGAAATTTGACATATTTAAGTTCATATGAAGTAAACGTGTGCCAATATTTTTTATAATAATGCATAAGAAATACATAAAAAAATAATGTGAATGTTTTTTTAGTAAAGTGACATACGCGTTGTTAAGGCAACGCGTAATATAAGCGTCAAAGGGACAACTATTAATAAATGATAATTATTTATATGATGTACCTTTCAATGCAATTTAAGCTATAACTTCACAAGAAGTTTACAAAAATAGCATATTAATGTTTTCATTTAACTTTTACATAATGCTTAGAAGGTAGAGGTACATTGACACCGTCGTGGCGTATGATTGAACGCAGTGATTATAGGTTCGAGTCCCCACCCGATCTGTACTAGTTTATTAAACTATGTGGGCGGAAAGTAAAGAACATGATGAAAAGTAGCCGTGATTCCTTGTGACTATACAAATTAAAATTATGTATTCAAAGGATACTCGTGTCTCAACAATTTATTTTAGATAGTATTATGATATGATAATGAGGCTATCGTGACGTAGTGGCACAGCGTCCGAGTGTAATCGCGATTGGTTGTGGGTTCGATTTCCCTAAGGGGGAATGATTATATATTTTGTTGTCATTTCTCTGCTCTGATGAACAGGACAAAGGGCAACGTTGAGCCCCGCAATGCACTCAACACGCTAAGCCTCGAATTCGGGCGGGGCGTGGAGTTCACTTTGACTACCCTGCTATACGGGAAAAAGTGCTGGAAAGAAGCTGGAAAAAAAATTCAATATTTTTTTATTATATAAAGTATTTAAAAATAAAAAGTAAGAAAAATGTATGTTTACCTTTGTAATTAAGCTTCGCAATAGCAATATCACCAACAATTTCTTCTTCAATATATATGACTTGGGTACGACTGCCCTGTATATAGGTACTCATACATAAGTCATCTCTTTCTGGTGCCGGTATAAAAGGCCTTTGATCCCAAGTTAAACCTGACGATATACTTTATTATTAAATTAATACGGCAAGAAACATTTTTACGCACAGGACGGAGGAGTCTCAAATTTTGTATGCCTAAAGAAAGTATCTATATATAGAGAAGCCAAGTTTTTTTATAATCATGCTTAAAAATACATTAAAATAATAAAAAAAGTACATACATTTGCATGAGTTTTGAACATACACTTTTGTATAAAGGGACATACTACTATATTTTCTATTTTTACCAGGAAACGTAATGAGAATTTATAAGTAAATCTTTTTTATACTTCTTTAAAAACATTTCATGTGATAGAAATTTTTAAGAACTGCAAGCATTTAAAGACCAGAGAAACATGTGTATTATAAATAAAACATTTTCCTAAATGAAGTGTCAAGAATTATACCTTAATACTTTAAAAGTGTTTTCCATAAACAATTATAATTATAATTAAAAATACTAAAATATTACATACCTTCAAATTCTATTGGAGCCAAGTCATTAGGTTTTGGCAGTCGTGGAATATTAGTCATATAAGAGCATCGGTCCAAATCTGAAATAAATTTTATATAGGTTTTTTATTTTACCTAGAAGTATAAGTTATAAATTTTATCTAAAATATGTGACTGATAATGATTCATTAACATCGAAAAGTGATCATTTTTTAAAAGTAAAATGTCATTACTTTATTACTTTTTCTTTCATACCATCAAGTGCCAGAGAACCAAGGATCATAAGTGAAGAACCAAGGATCATATCTTAGGTGCATTGGACATTAATAAAAAATGTAAGTACATAATCTACGTACGAAATTCTTCCATGACAAACTAAGCTATTGACAGACAAGGCACAGCCGAAACTACTTGGCGGAGAAATATAATTTGGCATATAGGTCCTTAAGCATTGCGGGGGAGCATGCAGAGATGATGAAGAGGGAAACAAAAGATTTTACGTCTTACACTCCTAAGTACATAATATGTTTATGTTGAAGATCGTGCCAAGTGTAGAAGGTTAAATTGGAAGGCAGACCCTGGCTAATGCTGGGACTAATGCCAAGTAAAAGAAGACTCCAAAGCATATAATATACAATAAAAAGTCTTCGAAAACAAAACTACGGGCAATTACTCGTGGTGATTGGAGGACGCTAACAAATGATAAATGAAATATATATGAAGGTTAGGTAGAAGTAGCAAACACTGCTTCCACTCAAGCATACTAACTGCGCCATGTACATGTGCAATACATATACATAGTTTTTATTTCAGCTTCACGTTTCTATCCGAATAGCAGGGTTGTATGAGAGAACCTAGTGTCAAGACACTCTGTTCTCCACTTTCCGCCCGATATACATAAATACATAGATTTACATACCTTCACCAAATACGCTTCCTAACAGGAACAGAAGCATAAATCCAAATGTTTTGATGTTTACTTCCATCTTGCATGACGTATTCTTAAGAAAATATCTGTATTATTTATATATATAATAAAAATGTAACTGATTGCTGTCTGTACATGTAGATATATGAAAAAAATTTTATATTATGAATGTAATAGAATCCAAAACAATAATTTGTAATTTTGTTGTTTGTCAATTTATCTGCTTGTCTGTTTGTTTGTGCATGCTAATTTCACAAACGGCTTAACAGATTTAAATGCTGTTTCCTCTATTGTATTTTGGTGAACTTCCCTTGACATTATTCATATCGTGTTTATTTCATTTTAATCGGTCCGTTAATAAAAAACTTACAAACATTTAAATTATAAATTTAAGCAAGGTTTGTGATTTAAGTGGGAACGCGGGCAGGCGAAAGAACTAATTAGTTTAGTCGTGTTGTTTACGCAGGAGAAGCCGCGGCAGGGTCACTAGTAAATTATAAATGATATCGCGTTTTACCACTGGCCGATAATGAACGTCGAATGCTACCTATAAAACGTAATAAGGGTTTGATTATTACCTACTAGACATATAAAGGATTATTGGCTTATTCCAAATAATAAATCTATATCTATTGAAATAAATTAAATTGGAGTTTCTGTTTGTAATATGCAAATAACTGCTTGTAATTAATACGCGTACGAAGTCTCGGATACAGCTCGTAAAAAGTAAAAATCTTAATCTGTCTGTCCGAACGCGATGGTTGTGTTTGTAGTTACGGTAACAATATTCAAAATCACTGTTCCAGATAAAAATAACAAAACATTTTATTTGTCATTTAAATCAGATTTGTTTTATTTTAAATTTAATTTTTGATTTTAATTTATATATATTCATTCTAATTTGATTTTAAATTTATATATTAATCAGATTTGTTTTCTCCTTTCGTCCCGAATAGATTACTTCTATATTAATAGTCGTTTTTAATATACTGATTACAAAACATTTTGTAAAATTGCACATACTTATTAGGATCTTTTATTTATTATAGACACATGCTTACGCGTACTTTTGCATATACATGCATATTAGTTATTTCAAATTTATTTTCTGATAAAAAACATATGCGAATACTTTTTTTGGATATTTTTTCAACTCTACGCTTTTTCCAGTATAGCAGGGTAGTCAGAGAGATTCTAGTGTCATGACACTTCGTTCTCCACTTTTCGTCCAAATTCGATACAATTTCGTGTTGAGTGGCGGAACTAAACAAAGCGCTTTGTCCTGTTCGCTAGAGCGGAGAAATTAAAATAATTAAATTGTGGCATAAACCAATTTATGGCATAAAATTTGCACCACAAATTAGGGCTTATTATTATCAAAGGCACTCTTGCTTTACGACCTATTATGTTTCGTATATTGCAACACTTTACATGACCTTTATAAAAACACTT
This sequence comes from Podotricha telesiphe, assembly GCA_038994665.1. Taxonomy (NCBI): domain Eukaryota; kingdom Metazoa; phylum Arthropoda; class Insecta; order Lepidoptera; family Nymphalidae; genus Podotricha; species Podotricha telesiphe. Next base: position 540,244 of record JAOYRR010000097.1, read on the forward strand.
ATACATTAATACTTAGGTACATACACGCAAATTTACAATACTAAATTTACAGTACAATTTACTAATGTGCTCTTATAGAAAAAGAACTTGGATATGCTTGAACACTTAACACTCTTCTAAAATTTTGTTTTCTATAAGTAGTAATATAGAACAAACAATATGAAAGAAACCAAAACTTCAGTAAGCTATATTTCATTTTGTTGTAGTTGGTGTACATACATACAACTATTATAGAGACTTTGGGTTGGGGAGGTGGGTGCTAAAATCCAACGCTATACTTTATCTAACCAGAGTCTAGATTCTAAACAAAGAAGATGAAAATATTAGTAATTAATCAGTAATATTGTTCAAAAGTAACACATTGAAACAAAATAAACAATAACTTTGAATTATAGTAGAATTTCGTCAACGCTCTCTTTTATAGTAAACTGATGAAGAATAAAACTAATAAATACCTTACTATGACCTAATATGAAAATAAAAAACACTTAACACTTCCTTGTTAATATATCAACGCTGTATCTAGTAATTATTTTGTCACAAAACTGAAACAATTGTGGCATTTCTTTTCTGGTATGTCCAACACTTTGATAAGATTATTAACGATAATAACTCATTTTAATATTGATTACGACGAAGCATAATAATCATATACGTATCTATATAAAACAATAAATACGTAATTAGAAGGATATTATAACAATACATCCTTTTGGACTATATATGCTATATGTAGTCCAAAATGTGATCCACGCTTGAACTCACCAAAAGTCAGTCTGAGTGGCTAAACGGAAAAAAATACGGAAGAAAGCTGAGTGGTAAAAATTTGAACGGAGCGGGACTGTAACCCGCGCCTCTTGGAAAGCGTCCAAGTCCGACCGGCCGTTCAAATCGTTCGACGGTTTCCACGAGGCGCGGGTTCGAATTCCAATGCGTTCTAATTTTTATACGTTTTCTCAAAATGTTTTTTAACGTCTTAAGCGTGTGAATAATACTTTAAAATGTTAAAAATATTATAGAAGGCTATTTTAAATCGATTTATTTATTGTGATTTCTGAGTTGACTATTAATAATTTCAGGTCTAACTAGATTCTGATCTTATCTCGATATCACGATATAATATAAGTATTTAGTCGGTGAATTCCGATAAGCCTGGGTAGTTTACTTGTAATGTGTATGCCAATTCTATGATTAAACTAAAGTGTCCTAAACTAAACTAAATTAATGGGACACTTTAGTATGTAAAGCAGACGTATAATAAGGATGACAGGCTTTTAATAATTTACGTTTTAACATTTCTAATCAATTTTTTTTTAAATATAATGTCAAGTAATATATATAAATATTGAAAGTGGAGTGCTATAGTGTTACTTTTAACAGTATATCGCTCCACATTCACTTGTAATTTCGATATACTAGAAGTACGGTTGACGTCTAAAATACGTTAAGCTTTATATATACATATAATACAAATCTAACTGATCGCTGTCTGAACATGGGAGAAATTTGAAAAAAGAAATTATTGGGGCATTTATTAATGTAATACAAAGAGCACACGGAGTAACTCCGTGTTGCTCCAAGATACAATAGATTCTAAAACAATGATTTTTATTTTTATTTTGGTTTGTTTAATCGCAGAAACGGTTCAACCGATTTAAAAACAGTTTTATTTTGGTAAGTCTCCCGTAACGTTTAGTGTTTATTTTATTCGAATTATAAATTTAAGCAAGCAAGTTTGTGATGTAAGTGAGAACGCGGGCGGGTGAAAAAACGAAATAGTATAATCGGGTAGTTTAAGCAGGCGAAGCCGCGAGCGGATAGCTAGTAAGTAGTAATTATTTATTATTATTGGCCTCGTTGGCTCGTGAAATAAGAGTTACCTTAGCAATTTGTGATTTGTGAAATGAAAAATAATGTTCAAAGCTTTTCCTTTTAGGATAATCTACAACAACAATTTTGTTTCTTTTATATAAAAATACCAAAGTTGTCTGAAGTAACTAAAGGTGAAATTAATAAAAATACAAAAAAGGTGATTGCTTTAGATGTGTTAATTTTTCTCTCATAATAGCGCAGTTACCAAGTTTCTGTCTATACACACGATGGTTGTTGGTTCTATACCCTTTCGGGGGGATGCTATATTTAAAACAATTCTCCATGAGTATCTCCCTGCTTACCTCACAAAAAGCTGGTAATGTTTGAATATTAAAATAGTTTTATCCAGCAAAACAAGTTGTAATAAACAATGTCAATCCTTATCTGTCAGTTATCAGTCGATTCTTTCCTCAGATGGACGTTATAGAGAATTTATGACTTTCATTATTAACACTCACATAGCAGTTATATGGCTAAATATGGGTATTTTTAGTTGCTTCTAGAATAATAACATTTAGGCATTTGATATTGTGCAAATATTAATAAGCCATTTTAGTTTTATTAAGTTGAAAATATTAGCCACAATAATGATTTAAAATTAGACCAAAAATTTTATAAAATGCCTCCATTTTCCGTTCCGTTTTTTCCGTTCGGTAAAAATGAATTAGTCAAAACATTTTTTTCTTTATAAAAAGTATGATCATAATAATCAACAACATTATAATAATTTATATCAATATATGTATCAATTAAATAGTATAGTGTATTTATGTATGTATTTATATATGTATATATGTATCTACATAGTTTTATATTTCCGTTTATAAATCTATGTATAATTTATGTACTGTTCAATATGTTACTAACCTAACCGTTTATTATTATAACAACTCCTTTTCGGCCCAAAACCTTCCTTACCTGGAAGAGATGGCTGCTTAGCCATAAGATCGAAAATAAAAAAATAAAAGTACGAAGATCGCCTATTGTACATTTCTTTTTTTACGTTTTACGTTTACCTTGTCTTACCAGAGCGGAGAAATGAAAATAATTTAAATATAATCATTCCCGAGTGGGAATCGAACCCACAACTAATTGCGTTTACAGTCAGAGGCTGTCACACTTCAAGACGATTGCCACGAAATTCCATAATTACAAATCCCGAATAAAAAACAGCTTTACTTAAAATTTCCTTTTTTATCTTTTATCTTGTCCGCCATTTTTGTATCTTGTGCATATTATATTTTGTCCGGCACACTCGTAAGCATTATACAGTTTCTAGCGTGCGCCTGCCCACCACGCTGCTATCACAGTAGGAAAGAGCGCATATATCAGTTTAACGTTAGAAGAGAATACATATACACTACTCAGCATTATAAAATACGAGTAAGTTACTTATTTTATTATTAAAATAAATATTTTGTTAATTTAATAACATTTGTATGAATAAAGTATTCAAGCTGTAAGTTTCCTTCACACATATATTTAGTTTGACGCTTAAATATATTAGACTAGACATAAATTTTTAGGAAACAAATACACTTGCAAATAAATTAAATAAAAAAATAATAATTCGTTGAAATTTAATTAGCAATGTAAAATAAATATTGTAATATTAAGAAACTTAACTTTTAAAAATTACATCTCTACATTCTAGTAAACGCATTTTCCAATCTTCAATTTCTATAGTAACAGGGAAATTGAGTATTGTTTTTTTAACAGCTCCACCTTTACCTTTACCTTACCTTTTTCTTCTTTACCGTATAACAGTGTAATCAGATAGAACCTAGTATCTGCGTTCTCCACTCTCAACTTTCCACCCGAAATCGAGACATATATACATATACACTTATATAAAAATATTTTAATATAAGTCCTCTGAGTTGAAATCGAACCCACAATCATCGCGTTTGTAGTCAAGCGCTATTCCACAATGGTCGCATAAATTGAACGACAGCCATTTAGTGCAGTTAAAAACGCTGCAGCGGACTACAATGCATTTCTGATATACGGGCAGTACATCAGAAATTTAATTAATTTAATTTCTAGTTAATAACATTTATAGGGTCATTCATCTTTAGTATAGTAGTCAGTAAAGTCAGTATCCCCGCCTGTCACGCGGAAGACCGGGGTTCGATTACCCGCCCCTCGTGGAGAGGGTCATTCATCTTTGTAAATCACTTTGCAACTTTTTACAGCTCCATAAATCATTTTATAATATTATATATATTCATATCGTGATAATATAGTTCCGGGTCGAGAGTTCTGTTTGTTTATAAATAGAATAAATTGCAATCAGAGTTCAGACACATATATCACGAAGCGTTCATTTCATTATGTAACTTATTTAATTAAAAATAAAAATATATTTGGTATTACAATTATTAAAGCAAGAGCCTTAGTTTAAATTACAGGCAAAATCAATTCCTTTGTTGAAATTTAAAAATTCTGACTTCTGAGATTTCCACATCAGATGTTCTGAGAAACTAGCGGTACTCCGTATTCCGCTTTCCACTGGAATAGGAGACGTTGTGTATTGAATTCCGAAATTAAACGCTAATATCTGTCTTCCCGGCGAGAAAAAATATAAATAACATATATATACTTTTATTATTTAAAGTATTATTTACATGCTTAGGAAATAAAAAAAAAATTTTGGAAAACTTGAAATTCCAACGACACTTCAAACCTGCATCTCTTTGAAACCGGTCAAGTGTTCTCACCCGGCTCTACCTGCTAAACCATACGTTCTATATTCAGCTAAGTTGAAATTCTTTTACGAACATAAGTATAATCAATACCGTAAGTATGTATCTGATCTACAACCATCGTGCTTACAGCCAAACGCTATCCCATTGCGCCTCGATGGCCGCAAAGTTCAATTATTTTTATTTTTTAGTAAAAAACTGCCCATCATACTGAAAAGCATTTACAAATGCAGCATTTACTTATTTTTATTGTTAAGCTGATCTAAAATTGTTCTTCATCAGATTTTCCTAATCTTTAATTGTTATGAATGTCAATGGAAAATGTTTATCATGTTGAATTCTATATCTGGTGTTCCACTCTTTGAAATTAATTATATTTTAAATTCTGCTCAGGGCTCAAAGCTACAACAACAAAATATATAAGATCCAAAAAATAAAAAAACTAAATTTACAAGTCATAGATTCATATTTTATACTCATCATTATTATCATTTCATTCCCATAAACAGATTTCTCGTTAAAATATTCAATACACAAATACAATATTTTTACTTTTTATTATAGTATAGATTGTGAATCAATTCAATAAAAGTTTCAAACTAACAGCAAACAAAAAATCTACAATCAGTGAATTTATGAAACAAGAAGGTAATTTACACATAAGTTATTATGTAATAATCGAACTTTGAATATCATATTATATTCATTTATAAATACTGATGTCCTCATTTTAATGGTCCGATAAATAAATTTAAACATTCAGATAACCTTTTACTTTATGATTAATAAACTCGCAAACTTAAGCCAGTTCTATACGGTGTCTACGTGGACTTGCTTGAGACGAAATACACGAAAAGTTTTTAAATAAAAAAAAATATATATATATATTATTAAAATGGCGATCGGTGATAATCATTGTACGGAAAGTCTTACTAGCTCATACAATGTTTGTATTAATAAAAGAGCAAAGGGCTCTATTGCTAAAAAAGCTGAAGCGTACCTACAAGCGGTAAAAGGCGGTCAAGAACCGAAAGGTGTTATATTCTTACTATTGTTTGTAATATTGTAATTTATTTAAATTATTAATTCATTTACAATATTTTTAATTTTAAGTAAAATATGTTGATTATTTCTGTTTGTCGAATCTGCTGACAAAACAGGGCTTGGGTTTCCTTAAAATGGATTAAAGGGAAGAGCAGAGAGTTGTAACACTGGGTTCTCTCCGCAAATCTCGCAAGACTACAATATTATGAACTAAACAGTTCAACTATAACTATCTAATAAATTGTAGTGTCGAGTGCAAGCAAGCAAGGTCTGCCAAGGCTGGAGGTGGTACATCGAGTAGCCAGCATCCCTATTGTTGGATCCGGTATTGAAGTTACTGAGAAAATTTACTTCCGGATTAGGGTAAGAAGGCATAGTGTTCAAACACTCCATTCTCCGCAATTTTTTATACTTAGTACCAGCATGATTACACTTTTTACTGTATATATATTTATTACGGTTGTGCGGTAGTTCGAGGTGTAGTGGGGCGCTCGTCTAAGGACATAAACTCAACTCAACGTGAACCGGTCGGTAGACATAGAACATATTTGGTTGATACCTCAGCTCTGTCGAGCTGGATGTACTTGGAGCTAGGTGTACATCCAAGACGCTAAAGTGAATAGCAAGATCGACCCGCAGCTTCTACATTTGCCAAGCTGGATTTCAGATTATTTTATTCGCATGACTTGAAGCTGGCTACAAAAATATCAGTTTATATGGCGGTAGTGTTGCCGAATATATTCTGCCGAAACATTAACCGTGTATCGCCGTCTCATACGCATGCTGGAACAATTTTATGTTAGGTGTCTGCATAAAATCCTGAAGATTCGATGGTCTGACCGTGTGTGGACCACTGAAGTGTTGTAAAGAGCCCATATGAGAGGCATAGAGGCGTATTTCAGTATTTCATGCGGCGTCAGCTACGGTGGCCCGGACACATACCACAGATAGCAAATCAGCGAGTGGCGAAGCGCATCTTTTATTTTCAGATAGAGGAAGGCAAGCATGGCGGTCAACTCCTCAGGTATAAAGATGTGCTAAAGCGACATTTTAAAAAGTGTTGCATTGAGCCTTCTCTGTGGGAACAGCTTGCCACCCAACGGCTGGAGTGGAAGGCCCTGATTAAAACCAGAGCCCATAATTTTGAAATACAGCGGCGCTCTGAGCTTCACTACAAGCGCGACAAAATAAGCCCGACCACCTACAGTGATTAGTTATACACGTACCCGCAATGCGCAGAACAAGAGTGGCTACACTAGCCACACAAAAGGCCATCAACTATAATGAAGCTGATGCTGTCGCCGTGGCCGAAATCGGCTGGAAACAATCATCATTTATTATAAACTTATATTATATATTAACATCTTATAAGTTGTATGTTTGAGCTGTTGATCCATTGGTTAGAAACTGCATAAAAATTAAATGCAAGTTATCGGTTATATTTTGGTGGGTAGGAGTTACCTAAGAGAATTTGTAAAACATTTTTATTTCTTTTGGATTTATCATAATAGTATTTATCATAGTACTGGATTGTGGTAAGGCAGCCATTAATTAAAAAATTATTGATATTTTATACAAAAATTTAAATACTCAACACTGAATAGACAAATGACTATACCAAAGACATTTTTTCATTTCAGGAATCAAACCCGCTATTACGATGGTATCTTTCTATAGGAGAAAAATCCTTGGCAACTGGAGTGCAGCTCGCGCTACCAGCTGTCCAGCTTCTAGAGTCACCAATTAATCAACTTGACAAGTTTCTCTGCAAGTCTCTAGATATTGTGGAGAAAAGGGTACCGTCGATATATATGCCACCACAAGCTGTAAGTTTTCTTAATCATATATTAAATAGATCTCTTTCGTTATTTGCCAAATTGATTTTAAAATATTCATGTTTTCTAAATAATATAAGGTGAAATCAAAATAGGTATTTTCTTTGCTCAAATAAGTTATTAACAAAAAAATGTCAGTACTGTCAGTCCTAGAAGAAGCTTCCGCCACCTTGAAACGCTGTTCTGCTGAGAAGAACTAGCGGGAAAATCAACAATTTCTATTAGAAAATAACATCATTATAATACTTTAAGCTGTTCAAGTGGTCTGAAATCATTTATGGTATAATGTAATGTATTTTACAAATAATTTCAGATCTGATGAGATTAATAGGCATATACAGACGTATATCGCTATATAAACTTTGTCAAAAAACGATTAATAACATTTATTTAGACGAAAACTGGGGGTTATCAGCTTCGCGATAAGTACGAATACCTGTCTTATCAAAAACTTCTCGCTCTGAAAAATCCGAACAATTAATAATCTAGAAAAAAATACAGATTTATAAAATCTCAAAAGCTCCATTTGACGTACCTACAGCATAAGCGTGAAATAGAAAATAAAAATAAATAAGATTTTCTAATTGAATGTAATATATACCAAGTACACAAATTTCAAGCATTTATCTTTTGCTCTAGATGTACTCAGAAACGCGTCAATACGTGCTGCGTAGGGCGGACTCAGTGAAACAGTTAGGTACAGCTGTACTAAACTCCCGTGTGACCGCCGTCACTGCAAATGCCTTAGATCGCGCTTTAACTACAGCTGACAAATACGTAGACAAAATCTTGCCGCCTGATTGTCAAGATGCTGCAGATGGTGAGTTATTATTATATTTATAGTGTCTTTTTATTTAGAGAATACAACGAGAACGGAGTTATCAGACGTTTAGTACTTAAATCTTTTCCATTTTTAACAAAGAAGCTTTTTTTACAGTTCTGTCGACCAATGTAAAAAAATCTTGCAACGATGTTTCAATTTCCCACTTTTTGCCGTTCGAATTTGAACGTTTAGTTTCACGTTCTTAACCGCATAGCAGGATAGGTAGAGAGTACCTAATGTCAAAACAATCTATTCTCCACTTTCCACAAGAACCCGAGACATTGCATGAGTGGCGGACTTAATGCCGCACTTTGACTTATCACCGGAGAGGAGAAATTAATGTAATTTAAATACTCTGAGTGGGAATCGAACCCACAACCATAGCGTATACAGTCAGATGCTGTCACACTGGGCCACAATGGCCTCGTCATAATGCACACTACTCCGATGATAGTATAATATTTTCAAACCATGAGCCTAATGTCCTTACAGGATGGCTAATGTAAGGAGGAAATATTTTATATTTATAAGCAAATAGTTGAAAAAGAACTGAAATTTACAGTTCCCAAAGCTTTACTACATACGTATAAGTCTTTTTTTTAGTTTATAATTTTTGTCGTTTAGGTATTTATATATTGATACATATGTAAAATATGAAGCTTCCTAGGAATAATATGAAGTTTCTACGTGTAATATACATAAACAATTCTAATAATCAACGTAAAGAGCTTCACATTAATTAGAGGTCAAAATTTTACCTATCACTCATTACTCGCAGACAGACATTAAAGTCAATTATGATCTGAAGTCTGAACTTCTTGTCTGGGCATCGTCTAATTGGAATTATTAGACCGCTATAACTATCAGACGGGTGCAACTTTACGATACCAAAGGTTATCTCTGGGCCAAACGTGACAAATTAGAATGTTACTCCAAGATTTAGACTTTGAGCTCATTAGACAAATATAATGGCAAGTTTGAATCACTACTTCCTACATTTATGAATTATATAATTATATGTTTCTATTAAATTTAGGCTTACTTAACAATAAGTAACTATATAAGTCGAAAAAAGATTATATAGACCAAACAATTACGCAAATCTTAAGTCGTACTCGTATATCTTAATGAGACACCAATCGAAATAATTAGAAAAAAATACATTACTTGTGTAGGATATATATTACAAAATTATAAAATATTTATAATTCAATTCTAAAATAAAATAAAATAAACATCTATTCCAAAATAAAATAAAATTCTATTCTAAAATTTATATTTTACTTATTAAAGAGCTTGTGTAATATAAAAAAAAGTATGAAAAGATCTAGTAACGGTAAAAAAGGATAGGTTAAAGGACGGTTTCCTTACTATAGTGGTGATCATAGTGACAAATGCGGATGCAGTAGACAAAGGCAACGAGTCGGGGCGAGCTCGGGCGGCGCAGGCGGTGCAGCATGGAGCGAGGCTGAAGAGGAAGCTCCAGAGAAGACTTACAAGACAAGCCCTTGCTGAGGCCAAAGCTTTCAAAGAACAAATTCACGTGCTCGTCTATGTGGCTGAATTGGTAAATACCTACTTCTTTATGTCAAGTTGTACTTAGCTTATTTCTATGTAATAATTGTTCCAAGAAAAGTGTATGGCTCTATTATCAGTTCAGGTCAGTTCAGTTCTTTAATTATGGCGCTTCGAACGTACCATAGAGCACAAATCACTTCGCCAATGTTACGTTGAACGCAGAAGACACATAGGAGGTTGATATGATTGATTGCATCGACACAGTTAATTTGCTTTCATTCTGAAATCCAATTTGCCAAGCGATACGAAAAGGGACATTTTTCAACTCAGTCACTAATGTGACTATAATAATATTTTCTTTAATAGTTAAGTTTGGTCGTTTTGCCTTTCATAAAAATAATAACCCATGTAACATGTCGCTTGAACTACTTGCAATTATTTATTTTAAATTATTAATTTCTTATAAAACATTTAAACATTTAAACAGGCTATTGTCTCGAAATAAGCCTGCTTGAAATTAACACTAAATATTAAGAAAAGTTCACCACAGTACAATAGCCAAAATTGCATTTAATTCGTTTAAGCCGTTTTTGATATTAACGTGCACAAACAAACAGAAAAGAAAATTAAAAGTTATTGTTTTGGCTATTATATTGATAAATGCCTCTAATAATATTTTTTTTCATATATCTTCCATGTGTAGACAGTGATCAGTCACATTTTTGTTATATGTATAGATTTTATGTACAACAATCTGTTCCGATTGTTTTCTACATATCTATTGTTTTCTAATTTGCTTTTATACAGATCGCCACAGACCCCGTACTCGCCTGGAAGAAAGCTAAAGAACTGTACTCCACATTGAGCCAGTCTGAGCCAGAGAATCAAGCGCGACCAGCTACACTTGAGGAATTATTAGTCCTTCTATCTCGCGAATCTGCTAGAAAGATCGTACATTTCATCAACTACACGCATACTGACTTTCCAAAGTAATTGTTTTATTATTTTTTTAGTTCCTTTTTCCTTATTATTCTCTCCATTTTGTTATTTATTTTTGTAAATTAATTATTCAAATTATTTAATCTATAGTACCGTACACGTTGTAATGTAAGCAATGCGAGCATACAAATTACTCTATTGGACAAAGTAATTTAATTAAATTAACTTTAATTCTCAATTAGGGTTTAACTACAGATTTATCTTAAATATAAAGATTTTCGTATACCTAATTAATATTCATTATTTATAGAGTATATTGAAAATAATTTATTTATTTTAAATGCACGCCGTCCTAAATGTTTGGACAAGTCTTGTGACTGACAAGCAAAGATTGTAAGTTTAACATTCGATTTCCACACAAGATAATATTTATATTTTAAAAAATCTTTCCTTGGCGTAGTAAGAAGTGCAACCTAAGTTTAGCTACCATCACGCTTCAGCCTGGAAAAAAATTAACAAATACAGAAGAAACTCTATCTAGCCCATCGCTTTGTAGAGGGAGGAGTTTAACACATTGCCTGGACTTATGACCCAAACATAGGCTTAAGGGGCCTCCTCTATCTACCTACCCAATGAATAATTATATTGTATTATTTGCTTCAGCAACGTTCGTCAAGGAATGACCATTGTGACGAATTGCCTCTCAGCAGCTTCTGATGCTTTACTGAAGGTATTGTTTATTCATTATTGTTATCATTATTATAGCAATGGCGAATGCTATTTAGGGCGTAATGTGGAGAACGGAATGTTTTAACGCTAAAGTCGCTCTTACTAACTGCTATACAAGAAAATCAGGAACATTAATGAAAAAATATTTCTAGACGTTGCCGGTTGAAACGGCGCTATCAGAAGTAGGCAGTCTTCGCCAACGATTGCAAGAGATGCTGCAAAACTTACAAGTGTCGTCTAAAATTTACTTGGTTGGTAACAATTTTTATAGTTAGTTTTTAGACTTACTTTGCTGTGAATGTCAGATTATAGATGTTATTTATAATGTGAATTTAGTAAAATCTGATAGAGGTATGATAGAATAATATTTAAACTTAAAAGTCAATAACGTTTAGGTAAATAGAATTCTGTCATTTTGTAAACAAATAGTAAATGAAAAATATTTTTAGACTTTTAATCAAAATTAATATACCACCAAATTTTGTTATGTTCATTTTATTAATTTAGCAAATTGAAAATTAAGCTAGATGTATGATTACTTCACTAAATACCTATTGTACTTGTAAGGCGTAAGGCATAGCTTCTTATATTTTTAAAACTTTATTCTGCTACTACTAATATTATTATTTTAAATTTCGACATTTATCTTTTAATTACGAATTACGACATTTATCCATATCTTTTAATATATTATAATATAATAATTTAAGACATTCTTATTTTTATAATTTGTACTATATAGTTTGTTGTTTTGTAAAACGATTCACTCATGAATTACAGTGGTTACAGGAACACCTTGCCATGTTTTTGGCGGGAAATGAAGAAAGAGAGAAAATCGCACCACGTTCCGTTTATGAACAACGTGACGACTTAGCAACGTTGAATGGCGTTAATTAAACTTAAATATTTGATGTAAGAATAATTAATCTAATCTTATATCTGTAGACTAAGCTCAATTTCTTACCTATAATATCTACATAACTATTTATGCGTTGTCTCATAAAATAAATAAAATTGAAGGATACAGAAAATTGAAATAAGTGTTTATATTCAAAAATCTGATTAATTTATAATAATATTAACTTATTTCTTACTTTTTTATTTCTTGGTGGGCCAAAAATATAGACGCCTATGATAATTTTACTATAATTAGTAATTAATATATTTATGATTTACACACATAAAATATTCTCCTCAATGTGTAATCTAAATTTAAAATTAAATTTTGATTTTTAACAAACAGTATACTACTGTGTTTTAGGTCTTTTTGTTACCTGTTTGTCTAATTTCTAGTAAGTATAATAAATTTTTATTATTAATATATGTTACTTTTATTATACCTTTTTACATTGTTTAGGCCAGTTTCATTTATTTTTTGCGTCTGTCAATAACATAACAAAATATTTAGTTTTTATAATAATATCATTTTATTTACAACAGAAAATATAATATTATATACATCAATGTTTTTGTATATCATTAAGCTAGTATAAAATAATTTTATGCCGAATTTGGGTTTCAATAATTAGTATTAAAGTGACAGACTTTATGCAACTATTTCTAGAAGCATTAGACCATCCTTACTACGTAAGTTTCCTGGTAAAGTTCGTTACTGAATACTATCAAAGTTATAATTACTTGTTCAATTGAATATTATTTTAGGTCAAAAACGATAATGGAATTTATAATATTGAAGTTGGGTACGAGCATAACAAATTGGAAAAGCAATGGCGAACGCAAACTGTCATTTGGCTAATGTTAATTGCCGTAATATTATGGATATTAATTTATGCTTTTGTAATTACTTCTACGTTTTTAAGTTCTACTAACAACATGTATTCTGCGGTAGAAATTTTGCAATGGTTTAATAGTTCACGTTATCATAAAACTATAGAAAATTATTTCTTTTTTTATTGACTCCATTAAAGATAAATATAATTTCTGTTAAAAGCTGTTTTACTTAATTAAATTAATATAACAATATATAAAGAATTGGACAGCAGCCTTTATCAAATGTCAACTTTTTATTATATCGCCTACGTTTGGTCGTGGTCACTATCAAATATGCTAGAAGCTTATAATTACCAATATTTAATTAAACTAAGAAAAACGTCGTGTTATTCATTTTTTCTAGAAAACTAAAAAAAATATCTGTGTTTATACAAGATATTGATATTTGTGCATTATCGACACAAAAAATATAATAGTTTGACATATTGATCACACTTTTTTAAGCACTGTGTTTATAATTTTATAAATTATTCTTTAATCTGTATGGCGACAAGTGCTTGGGACGAAATCATTTATATTGTTTCTTCCCAAGCATTTGTCCAAATAATATAACCGAACTAGATAGATAGAGAAAGATCAAAACAAAATTGCTGATATCATCGCCTTTGGAAACATGAATACGAATTGAAAAATGGAGACGGGTCACAAACATTTCCTACATTGTGTGCATTGGTAAATAATTTTTTGTGCCTACCACATAGCAGCGCCACCGTCGAAAGACAAAATATCAAATAACAAAATATCAGTTATAAATATTATGAAAACCAATATCGAAATAAATATCGACTACAACTATTAAAGGTGTATTACACTTTAAAACCGAAATATCTGAGTGCTACTACGAAGTTTAACAAAAAAAATGTATAATCTTAGAATGCAAAATGAGTCTGAAAATACTGAAGATGGATAAATTGAGAAAGAAAGTGGAAAATAATTTTACTTAGATTTTTGTTTTTGATTTTTGTAATTAGGTAGTGATTTAATATAATATTATAATGCGTAAATAAAAATAAATGAGTAAATAAAAAAGGTAGGTGATTGTATTTAATTATATCATATATAAATATATATCACATATAAAATAAAGAAATTTGCCTTCTTTATTTTACCTACTACTGTTTGCTCCTGTTTTTTTATTGGTGAGTTATTGTTTTTAAGTTTATTGGAGTTGGCAACAGTGCTGATAATATTAATTATTTATCTGTGCAATGTGGCGTATATCGATATTCGGTTCTTATGTGTTGTTTTATTGACTGATTCTTTTTAGAAATTTATCTATTAGTGAGTACTTCAAAACTCTAGGAAGGCTAAAATGCCGTCGATTGATGTGATGCTCCCTCCAGGGCAATTACACGAGGTACAACAAGAAGAACCTCAACCTCCGCCAGCCCCTGTCATTGGCATCATCTATCCACCACCTGAAGTTAGAAGTATCCTTTAATAATTTATACTTTGCTACAAAAGCACAGTATCAACTCTGATACTTCTTACGCAGAAAACTGATGGTTTGAAGTAAGCTTCCTTGAATGTGAATTTCACATAACCACAACACAATACAAATTATTGACTGCACACATTGTATGTTAAAATTGTAAAATATGAGTATTAATTATTGAAACAATCATTAATTTAGCTTTTTGTAAGTTATCAAGTATTTGAAAATATAATAATAACATATAAATAGTGCAAATATGATTATAATTATCTTATAACAACTTTACTTTATTCATCAATTTTGTTAATTTTTCAAGAAATGTTTTCCTTAACCAAGCTACATAGATATTGTGGACAAGACAGCCAGCTTTGTAGCTAGAAATGGACCAGAGTTTGAAGCTCGCATTAGACAAAATGAACTTGGAAATCCAAAGTTTAATTTTCTTAATTCTGGAGATCCATATAATGCTTATTATCAACATAAAGTGAAGGAAATAAGGGAAGGAAAGAGTAAGTCGACAAATATTCATTATTTATGTAGTTACTACTAGTTAATTGGAACAAACAATATATAACCTACAATAAGTAAACAATATATAACCTGTAATAACTCTTGTTATTTCTACAGCATATGAATTACCTAGAAATAGGTTTAGTTCTTGTCAGTTTATTAGTAAGTTTGTTCTACTTGTTTTCCTATGGAATTATAAGTGCTACTAGAATTACTAATTTTAGGCTTCTAGAGTAAAGAAAAATGACAATTGTGAATGGCACGATATCAACAATGATTTTATACTGTTTCTGATATACTTCCATCATGTGTGAATTTTTTCGATAAGCCTTCTTCCACAAACTTTTGTGAATGTTTGTTAGTAATTATATTTCTTTGTGTTTTTGGTACTGACTGACTTTGGTAGACTCACTCCTTCTAATATGATTTCTAACACATTGTCATGGCTATGCAAGTATTAATTGCTATCTAGGTGTACCCTTCACCCTAAAAACAAATGTTTGGCTGTGCTTATTGCCTTTCTTGATATAGCCAGACTTTTTGGTGGTTTTACCCTACCTCACAATAAAATATACACATCTTCATTGAAGATAATTTTACAGGCCCTGAGATTCTATCTGTTGGACCTCCAATCCAGCGCCCTGGACTAGCACCCGCCACAGCTGCTCGGCAACAGGAACTCCTTAAAGCTGCCGCACCAGCTGAACCACCGCCACCTCGTGATCCTCCTCCAGATTTTGAATTCATCGCTGACCCACCTTCCATCTCAGCACTTGAACTTGATATTGTCAAGCTCACAGCTCAATTTGTGGCCAGAAATGGTAGACAATTCTTAACAGATTTGATGAAGAAAGAAGAACGTAATCACCAATTTGATTTCTTGCGTCCACAGCACTCGCTTTTCCAATATTTTACAAGGCTTTTAGAACAATACACTAAAGTATTATTGCCTCCAAAGGAGTTAGTATCAAAGCTCAGTGGAGAAATACGAGGAGGGGTGCTAGAACAAGCAAGAAGCCGAGCGGCATGGCATTCTCACCAAGCTCGCCGCAAAGCGGCAGACGAGGCGCGCATTGAAAAAGAACGACTCGCTTACGCTTCAATTGACTGGCACGACTTTGTTGTAGTGGAAACTGTTGATTATCCAGCTGGAGAACCTGGTGAGTTCCCCCCGCCTACCACACCTTTAGAAGTAGGTGCTCGAGTACTTGCTCAAGAACGTGGTGAAGATATCACACATGGGAATGAGGAAGACGATACAGAAATGCAACTGGAATCTGAGACAGAATCTGAATCCGACGACGATCTGGCAGAAATGGAAGATAGAACTCATCAGCAACAGCGGCCTGATGACAATCGTGTCCAAGATATGGAGGAGGAAAGTTCTTCATCTGATGATGAAATGCCTTTGGAGCCTCCAAGAGGTGGAGAAGAAGCTCCTCTACCACCTCGTCCAGATCGTGTGGTTGTTAAAAAGTATGATCCAAAACGTGCTCGCGCTCAACCGACTCCGGCAAGTGAGGAATGGCTGGTTTCTCCCATTACGGGAGAAAAGATACCAGCAAATAAAGTGGCTGACCACATGAGGATCGGTCTGTTAGACCCTCGCTGGTTGGAACAGAGGGACCGTGCAGCTGCTGAGAGGTCTGATCGTGACGAGGCCCTCGCTCCTGGTGCTGCTATCGAAGCATCACTGAAACAGGTCATTATAAAACATTTAATGTTTATATGTTTGTTAACATTTTTTAATAAATAAAGAATTAGTCTGTTAATATGGCAGTATTGTAGGCACTTTGATTTAGAAAACTATATATTTGATTATTTACTTATTTTAAAACTCAATATTTTTTAATAAATAACAGTTGGCCGAACGGCGTACCGACATCTTCGGTGTGGGCGATGAAGAAACTGCTATCGGTAAGAAGATCGGAGAAGAAGAAAAGAGGCGTGACGAGAGAGTGACGTGGGACGGCCACACCTCCAGCGTGGAGGCGGCCACGAGGGCGGCGCGGGCGCACATCACCCTGGAAGACCAGATACAACAGATACATAAGGTTGGTTTACATATGCATATATTGAATAAAAAAGGTCTTTTTTTTTGTCAAGGATATCAGTACAGGATGTGAGTGAAGTGATAAATCGAATATGCATAATTTTCTGAGCAAGCAGATTGAAGCTTAAATTTTGTCGGTATATTCTGTTTTTATGTTGTTTAAATATTGTTTTACGTGAAAATTTATGACATTTTTTTGTTTCATTATTTTATTTACTTTATTAAAAAAAACAATGCAATAAAAGCATTAAAAAGTATATGCAAGTCGACTTATCAACCTATTCACGCCTGGTATGGATATAACATCACATTGATGTAAAGTTTTCCCATTTATGCCGGAATAGATTTCGATTTTAGAGTTGTTCTGTTAAGTCATAACCCTATAAGTAACTGAATAAGTTAAGAACTAAATCTCTATGTAGAGATTACATATAAACCCAATTTCTTTCCAGGTCAAAGGTCTCTTGCCAGACGAAGAAAAAGAGAAAATAGGCCCAAAGCCAGTGCCACCATCAGCGAGAGGTCAACTACCCCCGCGTCCCCCTCCACCTCCCGCACCTCGGGTACCTGCACCTACACCTTCTGCTCCTACACCTCAACCAGTCCTTCTTCAACCGATCCCACCCCTCATGGTAATACCCCCCCTAGCACCTCGACCTCCGCTCATACCAAACCCAGTTAGTGCACCCTTCGGATTTTCAGTGCCCGGGGTCCCCGGTAATGTCCCCGTACCAGGTGCTCCTGCAGAGGAAGATGAGCCTGCAACCAAGAGGGCCAGGACCGAAGATGCCTTGGAATCGGAGCAAGTTTGGTTGGCATCACATCCCGGTACTACTCCATTGCAGGCAAGTTGTTTTTTTACTCTTTTTTTCTCAGCTTCACGCTTACTCCTGCATAGCAGGCAAGTCAGAGAGATGCTAGTGTCAAAACACTCCCTTCTCCACTTTCCACCCAAAGTCGAAACATTGCATTTTGAGTGCCGAAACTCAACGCCGCGATTTGTCCTAGAGACCAGTGCGAACAAATGACATTTTTTTAATATAATCATTGCCCCTTGTGAGGATCGAACCTATAACCAATCGCGTTTACAGTGAGACACTGTCCCACTGCGCCACGATGCGTTGATAAGTAGTTAACTACTTGGCACTGCATTATAAGTATTATATTTATAAATAAATAAATAAATTTTTATTTCCTTAAAATACTTAGTCTTGTCATTAATATTGTCACAAAGAAAATATTTTTTTTTCATTATACATAATATTTATTACCATTACAGTGTGTTACATTATTATAAATCCATTAAAAATATACAAAACTTACTCAAAGTGGTCTCCTTTGGTTTTACAATACATTCCGCACTCTTTCTAAGGGTTTTCCCTTCCCAGTTAAGAATTTTTTCTTCATTGCCAATCGTATGGATTGTTTTATGGATTCCAAATTATCATGGCGTTTAGAGCAAGCCTTACTCTCTAAAACTGACCATTAATCATAATCCAGTGGATTAAGATTAGGACTAGATGAAGGCCAGTCTTCAGGTCTGATGAAGTCGGGAACATTTGTTTTTCTCCAAATTCAAAAGTAATATTTTGTTTATTTTTAATTATAACAGTATTTATGGCCATACTTAGTATGTCTTTAATTTTAATTTATGAATTTTACTCACTTTATAATCCATACTATCCATGATTCCATACTAATGTTATGTGAAAGTAACTGCCTGTGACGTCATCACGCCCAAATTGCTGAACTGGTTGTCTTGAATAAATGACGTTTCATATAGAGATACTTAAAGGGACTTGGGATGAACTAAGGCTACTTTTTTCTTCCTTGTGTTTAGTTTTTCTAGGAATTTTATTATTGTACGAAAATACAAAAAAGTTTGGCAGTTTATAAAGAATAAATATTGAAATATTAACTTCAACAACCACTCTCCCATCCCCAGGTGGTACTGCCATCAGCCCCAGAGCGCAGTGAGTGGCGTCTCGACGGACGCACGCTGCAAGTGTCGTTGCCGCTCTCCGCCTCCGTCGCTGAGCTGAAGAATGTTCTGCAAAGATCTACCAATATGCCTACAGCGAAACAAAAGCTACATTATGAGGTAATCATTTTAATTTTTTTGTCATTTTTACTAATTTTGCGCCATAATAGGATTTAGACATCACTTTCAGCCCGAATTGGAGAAATTGCATGGTTAGTGGCGGGACTTAACTCCAGGCTCTTACCAGAGCAGGGCAAAGGAAATTAATTAATAGAAATGGGATCGAACCCACAACGCCACTGAGCTGCTACATATGTCCCATTTCTCAACACATATATATTTTTTATTACAGGGCTTATTCTTCAAAGACACGAACTCCCTGGCGTACTACAACGTGCCGCCCGGCGCGCTTCTGCAGCTGCAAGTCAAGGAGAGAGGCGGACGGAAGAAGTAAAATGCCTTATATGGAAATGTTGGTTCAATACAGAGAATAGTTAGCTATGTACGGTTTAATATGGAATAAAAAGTCTATTTTATTTTTTGTTTTATTTTAGATTGATATTAACTGTTATTATGTGTATTATATGTGTTATTGCATATATTTTAAGCTTGTGATTGATCAGATTTGTTTGTACGTTCTATTTTTTATTACATATCTGCAGGGAACTTTATATTATTCCATTAAATTACGTGAGGGCATTGTGGTGCTGTGTGTCAACGTCTGACTGTAAAAGCGATGGTTGTGGGTTTAATTCCCACTCGGGGAATTCATTATATTTAAATAATTTCTATTTTTTCCACTTTGGTGACAATACATAGCGCGATGTTCAGTTCTGCCTCACTCATTTAAACTTTTAAATACATATTAAACCTCCCCTACGTAGATATGTAGGGGAGGTAAGATATTATATAGAGATTGATAAATATCAATCTATGTAAAATATCTTGCAACTATTTTGAACAAATTCTTGCTTGGACTACTTGAAAATTTGTACACCTGTCCGAAAATTTGTACATCTGACGATAATCCTATGTTAAAAATATTGTTATCTTTCCAAGTGACGCAAAAAGTTATTCATATCCTAAGTAAAAATGTAAAAAAGATCATTCTATACTTTCATAAGATGAACCTGATGTCCTTCTTAAGGATGACGAGAAAAAATATTATTGTAGGAATTTTCTACAATATTAGTTGGTTTTTTCTGTCTTCATTTGTCTAAGGATTTTTGAACGCACGAACTGCAACCGCATGTTTCATTAATGTGTTTATTTTTTATGATTATGATTGGGCTTCTTGTGCTTAAATAACGTAATGGGGACTGAAACAGATGATTAATCTACGTACCTTCGAACTACCGTAGTACCGGAGAACTGTGAATTATATATTATAGAGTAACAAAAAACAATATATGACATAAAAGAAATACTCAGAAATAATAATAATAAGGCGGCTTTATCGCTTATAGATCTCTTCTGGGCAACCTTTGGATGTTGGAGTTGTATAAAACCATGATAGGCGGTCCTTTGAATAACACATATTTACAGGAATCTGGAAAAGAACGAACGACGGAACATTGTCTCCTTTTACCAAGGTATGCAATGTGCTCGACCTGAGTTCGCACATAGCTGAAGCAACAAACATCAATGCCAGAATTCTAAGCGTTAAGTCATTAAAACCGGACTTCATACAAAAAATTACAAACATTTCTTGAGGTGTATTAACGTCTCGGCCAGAGACAGGACAGTACTTACTTAACCTTCCTTGGCTGCCATTTTCGACAATACAACATATCTACCAGGGGAAAACTCCATATGGCCTGATTTCCTGCTGAAGCAGGAAACACGGCTTCGTAATCAACGAACAATGTAAAGGTGATGAGGCCTGCCCACTCAGGTAGGTATAGAATTCCAAAGATGCAATAGTTGTAGTTGCCCGATGCACAGGTATTGAACGGGAACAGAGAATTCTCCAGATGTTAAACCATCCACGACTTAAGCAAACGGGTGGGTCGATTGGGAGATACGAAAGATAAGACAACTGTTAATGGGAGTGTCATTTGAGACCGTCTGCGACCACACATATAACATCTTAATAATGATAAAAAAAATTAAACTCAAATATTTGTTGCTTTAAGAAAACAACAATAAAAATTTATTAACAGATAAAAATAAAATGGTCATATTAAAAAAGGAATATTATTTAAACCAAAGATATGGACCATATATATATGCCCGTATTGTGTTAATAAAATATATAAAATAAAAAGGTGTATTTATAAGCTAGCGGGGAAATTGAAAAAAAAATATTGACCTTGGGGTTGGACAGCCGTGACCCAGAATATATATATATATATATACGTAATAAGGACTCATTAGCTTCTAGAAATATATTCGGACAACGATACGCAAACTATATAATTAGAAATGGTTATAAAACATTTAATGCAATCAAGGATTGATAAATAAAAACAAAATTACTAAGCATATTTTATTAAAAACGTGTAAATAAATATAACAAAGCATTATATAATTTTCCATAAATACTAAATCAATAAATTAGTCTACAAAAATAGTTTATCCATATATATATGCTGTGGAATATCGATATGATAAATTTAGAAGCTTCACAGTTTTTCCCTAGCCAGAGAGAACTTAGTGTCATCGAGACATTGCGTGTTGAGTGGTGCGACTTAACGCCGCACTTTAAATATAGTCGTTTCTCCAAGTGGGAATCGAACCCACGACCATCGCGTATACAGTCACACTGCGCCACAATAGCCTCAAATCTATTTAGTTATAATAAAAAAATTAATACATAGTATACTAACATAACAATTTCAAAATCAAATAACAAAAAAATTATAGAAAAACAACTTTATAAATAATAAATAACAAAACTATTATTATCACATCATTTAAAAATTATAGAATTTTTTTACATATAATTAAAAAAAACGGATAAATCAATCAATTAAGATGTTTATCTTAGAACTTATCGGCACTCGAACCCACGCCTCTTGCAACCCGTCCAAGTGCTCTGATCACTAAGCCATACGTTCTATTCGTCTACGTCGAAATTCTTATACACATGTTTTAGCTTATTTTTGTTGTTGGACATTTACTTACAGGCGCTAGTTCGAGTCCCGTTCGAGTCAGTTCAAAATTCTTATATTTTTTCTAAATATATTATTTTATAGTACGAGTGGCCATGGTCAAAACGGTTATTGAATAATAAATTTTCTTTCTCTCTCAGTATCTACAAGTTATCTAATCGTCATAAATATAGTTGAGTTTAAAATTAATAAGACGCGATAAAAATAAAAAATCATTTTTTTTATTCTATTACATTGATAAATGCTCTCAATAATATTTTTTCTTATATATCTACCATGTACAGACAGCGATCAGTAACATTTTTATTATATGTATAAAAGATAACCATTTTTCCCATGGACACTAGCACTTAATACATCCCATCAATGGTTGAGTTTTGAAAAAAATCCATTAAAAAAAGAAAAGACAATGTATTATAAAATATAATATAATATGAAATGCATAAATTTTCAAATAGTGAGATTTCTATGTGAATAGTTTAAAGTGATATATTTTAAGTCAGTGCTAGGTGTTAAATAATTCAGTTAGTCACCTTTAAATAGTGCTAGGAATGTATAGAATATATTCAGTGTTGCTATATTGAATAAGAGATAAAAACATCTACCCGAAAGGTGGATAAGTAATCATTTCTCTTTTTTCACTTTTTCAGAGATTATCTATTTAATAATGTTACCAGATTGAAAAAAAAAGTAGTTGTTTATTAAAAAAAAAAGAAAATAGATGTTTTCAATTTTTCCGTTCTTGAAGCAGACTTTGAGTCCAGATCCAAGGGAAATTCCCTAATAAAATATGGTGCCCCAAGTGGTTTAGAACCCACTATCATCTTACACACATCTAGTACATGCCGTCTGGCGGAAGACAATTTAATTTACAAATGTGTATAATGGGTTTTTCTTGGGCCATAATGGCGCATTTTTTACTTTCGCAGTTCTATGCATAAATTAAGATTTTAAGTGTATATATAAAATCTCTTTTTGTGTTTATTATATTGTTGACAATTTTTCTTTAAAATTATTACAAATGTTCATTGCATAAAAAGTCATGTACAGTTTTGTAATAGGTACTTTAGGAATATATTATAATAATTTAATTCCTATTTTTATTTCTATTATAAACACTGTTAAGTACAATTAAGATTTCTTGTAATCTTTTTAAAGATTTCCCTTGAAATATTGATTTTTTTTTTTACAACTACACGCTTTTTTTCCCACATAGTAGGGTAGTCAGAGCGAACCTAGTGGCAAGACACTCTGTTTTCCACTTTTCGCCCTTCAATTCAAGACACTGCGTGTTGACTGGCGGAATTCAACACCGCGCTTTGACTTGTACCAGAGTACAGAAATGAAAATAATTTAAATAAAATCAAACATTCTTCCGAGTAGAATTGAACCCACAACCAATCAAATTCGCAGTCAGACGCTGTCCCATTGCGCCACAATGGATTTTACTTTGTAACTTTAAAATATTTTTTCTTGGAAATCAACAAACGCGACATCACATCCTATGCATTATCATATATGGAAGAGTAACCTTTAATATAGCAACACTTCAGTATTAGTATGCCAAGTTTTTTCAATTCGAACCTGTGCCTGTTATACAATAAACTTAGTAGCCAATAGAGCTATACGTTCATAACCTTTTAAATAAAAGAACTTATTGTAATTTTGGAATGTCTTTCATCATTGTTCTATACTTATCAAGCATTGGTGCGTAGATTCTCTCAGCATCTGGATAGGGCTTCGCCACCGGCGACACTGTTAGCTCAGAACCTTAAATGTTATTAGATAAATTATTAATGTATTGGAAACTATTAAATTAAATGAAATGACATATAGAAGCCTGATCTAGTTATAAAATAGCTTTTTCTTGCAAATACGAGATATGTAAAAAAATTTTTCTACCTTTCGGACGAAATCGAGACATTGAATGTTAAGTGGCGCTAAAGTTAACTTAACCCGCGCTTTGTGCCAGGTAGGTACCAGACTTTGTACAGGCTTTGTAGGTACCAGACCGGAAAAAATAATATATTTAAATATAATCATTCCCCCGAGTGGAAAAGAAAACTATACAATAGCCAAACGCGTTTAACGTCAGAAACTGTGAATATAATAAATTAATATTAATATAGTATAGCCATATGGCTTTCGCGATTTTTAGACATTTTGAAATTTAATTATTTTTAATTTACCGCGTATACCAATGGCAGTGGCGCGACTAATAGCTCTCGAAAATACATTTTAGAAACCCTACGTTTCGAACACTTTACAGTAGTCCGTGGTCACAGGTAGACTGAGGTGGGTGGGTGGGTGGCTTCAGTGGACCTTAACGCCACTTCCGTATGGCTCCGCGCTATGATGTATATTATAAAAGAAATGACCCGTACCAGATAGTTTAACACCACTTTCTTCACTCCAGACTTCTGCAGCTCGAATGGCGGCGCCCAGTAGGGCGGCATTGGCATGTTGATCCTAGAATTAAGCAGACTTTATTTACTTAAAAAGTTTATAATTAAGCAACTATAAACAAAAAGCAATTTGAATACCTGTACATATACGGGCATGTTAAACACGTCCGCGAATATCTGCAGCAGCGCCGAGTTGACGGACGCGCCGCCCGTCGCCACCACGCGCGACGACGACTCTGCGGCGCATAGAGTAGCCCAGTGAGTGGGAATAGGGTGAGTCAGGTGAGTGTGGTCAACTAATATTGATTATAACTTTTTTTCAGCACACGCTTTCCCGCAGAGCAAGGGCCCACCTTGCGAGAACAGGGAGAACTTAGTGCCAAGACACTCTATTCACTTTGAGACGTTGCGTGTTGCGTGGCGGAACCATGCTGCCCTTTCACTTGCCAGAGCCGAGAAATGAAAATAATTTTATATTGATTTCCAACGAGAAATCGAACCCACAGCAACCCTCGTTTACCGTCAAACGCTGTCCCACTGCGCCACAATGGCCACCCTTATTATTACCACTCTTATTATGAATATATATTTTAAGCTTGATTTGCTACTAATAAATAGCACATTATCATTTCTTACTATTTTTCACTTTGGAACACAGATTTTAGGCAAAGCTTAGACCTTAAAGCCTGACATGTCATCATTCTTTGTTTTATTGTTCGCTGCAAACACATATTTCGTACCTTCTGATAATGATAGTACACATTTCAATTAAATCATTGACTCACCGAGTTTGAACCCCATATCCTCCGCGTGTACCCTCCTAGCGACCGCCTGCCCCTCTAACAGCGCCCGCGCCTCAAACTGCGGCGCCGCGCGCTCCACCACCCTACCCCCAGCTTGTAACCAGCGACCGGGCGCCGCGCGGGGTAATATTTCCGCTGTGTCATAGTAGATACCTATTTGCGGCATTCAAATATTTTAAATGAAGTTGTTTTAACTGTATTAATCGCGTATAGTTGGTATTCGAAAAGCCGAAGACATTTTAGAAATCTCGACGTTTTGTACAGTAGCCCGTGGTCACAGGTTCAAATCATTACTATTACAGTGTGTTAATTTAAAACATATTAATATAAAAATATTAAAATAATATAAAGCTGATTCGAAGTGGTCCCCTTTGGCTGCAATACTGTCCTTTAAACGTTGAGGATAGTTATCTCATTTGCCAGTAATCAGCATGCACTCTTTCTATGGTAAAATTCTTCACTGCCAATCGTATAGATTGTTTTAGGGACTCCAAAAGTATCATGACGGTTAGAGAAAACCTTACTCTCTAAAGCTGACCATAAATCATAATGCAGTGGATTAAGATCAGGACTAGATAACAGCTCATTTTCATTTCTGATTAAACCAGGAGCATTTGTTTCTTTCCAAATTCAAAAGTAATATATATATATATTTTTAATTATAACAGTATTTATAGCTTGACTTTATAGTCGGTAATAATTATGTATTAATGTGATAATCAATTCTAATTTCCTGACGACGAATTGTTGATTTAGTATAAGGTAATAAGTTTAGATTGCAATAATTTTTAGTTCGGTAGTAGGATTCAGAAATTGAAAGCGAAGTGGTCTTTCAATATTTAAACATATTATATTTTATCAATAAACACAATATTATTTTAATAATTCAACAAAATTATAAACTTTAGCAAATTTGTTTATTAAAGTAAGAACGCAGCCAGGCGAAAAAACAAAATTGCCATTAGTCGTGTGGTGTGCGCAAGCGAATCTGCGAGCGGGTCGCTAGTATAAAATAAAATAATAACTCACCCATGTACCCCATATTTCCTCTAACGGTGGTCTGAAGTAGATCATTAAAAGCCTCCCAATTTTGTCCTACAAGTCTATCTCTATGGTTCTGCCGCGTTAGAGATCCATTGGCGAAACATAACAACGCCATGTAGGGCGCGCTTGTAGGCCCCACTAGGATGTGACCGGCGGGCGGCGCCGCTGGGGACTGCAGACCTAGCAGCAACGTGTCGCTAGTACCGAGGCTGAGCCCTACCCATCCGGAGCGAAGGCGAAGTCCTATAAATTATAATACCTGTCGATTA
This sequence comes from Podotricha telesiphe, assembly GCA_038994665.1. Lineage (NCBI taxonomy): Eukaryota > Metazoa > Arthropoda > Insecta > Lepidoptera > Nymphalidae > Podotricha > Podotricha telesiphe. The sequence continues at coordinate 567,113 of JAOYRR010000097.1, forward strand.
CTTTTTATGATAGCTGCGCCTGCGACTTCGTCCGCGACTTCGATTAACCGGATCCACAGAATGACAGACAAAAATTGTAAAAAATATTATTTTGGTATACATACCATGAAAACACGCATATGTAACATACGATAAATGATTATTTTAAAATTACACCAGACACTCAAATTTTATATATTTGTATAGATAGCAACGTCATTGACGCAGTTGCGAAGTTTCTAAATGTATATATAATGGGTGTGGGTTCAAACACTTGAAGGTTTTTTTTAAGATGCTGAGATATTTGTGATAAAGGCAGCCCTTTGATTCTATGGAGTTAGTGTACACAAGTTTACACAAGAAAAACAAGCAGCCGCTGTGTTTGTATGGTCATTATTAATGAAGATAAACAATATGTGGTACGAAATGTGTCAAACACGCTTTTATTAGTTTAATTTGTATGGATCCCGCTTGTTACCGTCTGATGTGTAACAAATAAAAAAGTTAAAGGTGATGTTGATAAGGCAACGGTATATTAACGTGCATATTAATACGCAAAATATTATACATATTAATACGCAAAATATATATTATTAGAAAAGTTTCTCAATTTATTTACTTTCATTCAAATCAGACTCCTTGATAACTGATATGAAGTATATCTTATCGCAAGTATCAAGACGTAATGGTCATATAAGTGGCAATCTTAAGTGACAAATATATTATGATAAGATAATAATTTTACAAATATTATTAATACTCCCGCAGGAGACACTCTAAGAGACAAGGTCAAAACGGTCTCTTCTCCATTTTCTATTTGAAAATATTTTATTGAAATTAAAGGATGATAAATGGTAAAAACTGATGTACTTATATTTCAGTGTCACGAGATCTAGAATTAATCTTTACATAATAAATACATATCAATGACGTAAAATATGAACTCAATAATATCAAATTCGTTGTTGATTACACAACAATGGTATGAGAAAAGCCTACAAAATACGCTTTAAGTCAATTAAAATTGGATTATTGTCATCGATTCCGGACACGTGTGCACATTTTCACACAAGAAGTATTTAGTTGCAATAAAATATTTTAACATACCAGCAAGTGCGGAACAATTATCTCCAGTGAAAGCGACCACTTTGCAATCAGATTTGAAGCCGTACCGTTGGACGTAATACGGAGATACAGTGCCTACTACAGAGGCAGTGGGAATTGGTCCACCTAGCTTGTCTTTTAGCGTCTCATCTCCACAGACCTATGAAAAAAATATTAATTTATATTTATTTGTTCTTTTATTTCATTTTAAATGATATTTTTAACATTTTTATGAATATGAACCGCGCCGCGCCTCTTTGACAGTTGTCAAGAGGTGCGAGTTCGATACCCGCTGCGTCAAAATTTTTGAACGTTTCCTAATAATCGTCTTTTTTTTTTTAATCATTAACGAACACAAATGGGAGTATTGGAACTGTTGCCTCCTGAATAAAAGGTCCACGGATATACACCAGTTTATAGTAATAAGGTTTTTTTATATACAGTCATGGCAATCACAATTTTTGATATAGTTGTACAAGTTTCGAAGAAGATAAGTTTTGGAAGAGAAGTAATTAATAATGTTACGCGCCTCTTTTAAGCCGTCCAAGCCAATTAAGATAGAAACGAGGTGCATTGAAATATAATAACCACAAAAATGACGATTTACATGTGGATGGCTTTCAAGAGGTGGGGGTCGAATCCTAATATGTTTAAATTATCAAGTCAGACGCTCGCTACCCTATTACTACTGCCTCTAATCTTTCTTAAGAATAATTTATAAACATTTTCAAACATCCGTTACCTTTAGGGCTTCTTCACACCACTTTTTACTATGAATATCAAGTAAATTCATTCCAGAACCATCTGAAAAATCAATCGGTGCAATTTTCCCCACAAATAAAGAACACGCAAAGGAAGACACAAGGGATATCCTTTCAGTAGCATGATACGCCCGAGATCGAGTTCTGTACATTTTTCTTATTTGAACACCGGTAAATCTTTCATATGCTCTTGAGCCTGTTATTTTAGCTAATTCCTAAAATAAAAGATAACCATATTATTAGAAAACGTATAAAAATTTGAACGCAGCGGGAATCGAACCCGCGCCTCTTGGAAACCGCCTAAGCGCTCTGACCGCTAAACCATGCTTTCTGCATCCAGCTGCGTCGAAATTCTTATACGCTTATTACAACTTATTTCTGTTGCTACCATTACTGTAGAGACATTTTTACAAATTTCTGCTACCCAAAGATTATTCTACAAGCAATCGTTTGGCAAGAGAGAATGCTATATATTAAATATTTTTAACAGTTATGGAAGTGTTATCACAGGCTCAGGAAATTGAAAAACATATTTTTACAAAAGATTACTGTAGCGAAGAAACTCCTTAGCATTCCAAGGACCGTGCCTATCGCGTTGCAGAGAGAAGCTTGGGATATTGTCTGAGACAAAAGTGTTTACGCTAAGTGCCCCATTAAAATGCGTGATAACGCTCGCGTCCACTGTCCAAACTGCTAAACCAATTTGAAAAGACGCTACTAATGCCACCTTAGTTTTAGACAGGCCGAGAAATGTTGGCAGATTATAGAAAGTACCTCTCGCGACTAATTCTACGGCATACTAAAAAAACTCTAAACCCATTCCTGATCAATTTATTAGTAAGGATTTCTTACATTAAAGTCAAATTTTATCTTTGTTACCACAGAACTGTAAGCTCGTTTCTTCTGAATGTTTCGTTACCACAGAACTGTAAGTTCTATTATTTCGAGTTCTAATATTCAAAGGAAATTTGAATTATGAATCTCCCTTTGAATCATGACTAAACGACGTAAGGAGCGTTCAAATCGCTGTCCCGTAAAGTTGTGTTTTCGTACTTGTATGTGGGACCCTTTAATTTAGTGTATAAAATATTTTGTAACAAAATATTTTATATAACTTTAAAAATATATAGTAGGTAATGTTATTAGAATGTCATAAAAGTGGTGAGTTCAAATTCCGCTTGAGGAAAAGTGCATATTATATTTTTAGGGAGCTAGTTAGACAAAACTAGACATCCCGTTGATGATTTTCAACTCTACTCTACTCTTACAATATAAAAGTGTATATCAAACACATGGTAGTGTGGGTAATATTAAATTTATCAATTCTATGTATTTCTGAGGGATTACTATAAACAATAATATCTTTCTGCACTTCCTTTCCCTATAAACTTTAAGTATCATATTCCTTTGTCTGTTCAATGTTTTTAAAAAGATGTCCATAGTTTGTATACAAACCTTTGTATACAAAGACAATTGTTTCAATGAAGTAACCAATATTTATATCCAATACATGATAATCACTCCAGTGACATTTAACCATATGTCTCTGCCTAAATCATAAATAATTGAAAAAACAAGGAAAATATATACATGTATATATTTTTCCTTTTTTTACCATTAATAACTAAGTAATACCTCAGGTCCTCCAATAGCTTCTTCTAAAACCCTACAATCTACACTGGTACTAGAGTCCATCCAAACTGGAGAATCAGCTGTAAAACATGTAGCTAGTTGTGTATGTAGAAATTGATCACTGGACAGGCTGGCTAATTTAGTTTCAGATCCTTTTGTCCACCACACTGAACCATGTTGCTAGAAATAGAGCTTTTTTTATAATTTTCAAATTCAAGAAAGGATTTGAGGAGTCAGCTTAGCTCATATCCTTCGCAATGAAGAGATACACAAAATGGTAAGTGAAAGTAAGGATGTATGTATGAATAAAGAACATGCTTAAGTGACTTGGGCACGACAAGTTCATTTTTTCACAAGTCTATTTAAGGTAATAATTCCCTTGCCTCTTTCTTGCAGAATTATAAATAAATAAAGGGCTTTGGATCCATTTGGAGACTCTTAAATATGAATTTTACGTTCATCAGACCCTTTTTGGTTTTTTGTAACCTGTTTTTCTACAATTTATGTAACCTAACCAATTAGCCACATACTTTATTAATTTATTTCATTTCTCATTACATTACATTCTCATACATATTAAATCTCGTAAATATACATTGTATGAATATACATATGCCCACAGCATATCCCCAAGTAGAAAATGAACACACAATTGCCACAGTATATGTGTTAGACACTGTGACACTGCACCACAATGGCAATATATCAAATAGTAATATATTAATATTGTTAAAAAGATAATTTAATTTTAATTATTATATGTGTAAAATATATGTTATAATTTCAAACCTGTGCGGCTCCTGATAAAGAATCAACATTAGAGAATTCCACTCCAGCAACAATCAGTTTATCCATCACCATATCCAAAGCCTTTACCCAGAGAAGTGGAGGTGCAGTCACCTCTCCATCCTCTCCTCGGATAACACCTCCTGCAGTTCTATGGAAATGAAAGAAAAACTTCTGTATAATAAGTAATTTAAGAAAATCCATAACTTAACTATCAAAAATATTATACTAACCTAAACTCAGGAAGTTCGACATCAAACTCAACATCTGCCTCTTGCTGTACCACATAATTCTCATTTATAACAATTGCTTTTAACTGAAAAAAAATATGTTAAACATATATTTAATATTTTGTATATAAATCAAACTATTAAAATGTCAAAAACTAAATATTTTCTTGTTTTGCTTTAAATTAAATCTCTTATCGCATTATATTTATCACCTAGCCTGCGCCTAAATTTTGTTCATTCACTAATACGAAGAATTTTATCGAAATATCATGTCATTGCGTTATGATAAGACTTAACATTTCAATGGCAAGGATATTTCCTCGATGATAGTTAAAATTAAAGTTCAAAAACTTAAAAACACCATTACCAAATAATAGTGAACTGAATAGCTGAATTATTTTAATTAAATTAGTTGAGATACTTAATAGTTAATTACAAAAAAATCTTATACTGGCTGAAGGTAGATAGTGTGCTTAAAAAAAGTAAAAAGAAAAATCTTACCCTTTGAGTACTAAAATCAAATCCCAGAAAAGTTTTCTTTCGTGTTTCTTCAATCATTTTTTGATTTTGACAATTTACCTATATTCTAATGTGACACGACTCGTTCGAAAACTAGCGCACTGTGTAATGAGTAAACGGTGTTTATTAAAATTTCTAACTGATTATAAATTATCTCCACGTCTTATATTTTATTACTTTTAGTGACTCTTTTAAAGATTATTTAATATTGTTTAGTGTAATGTGATAACGCAAAGGGTGGTTGTTTTTATTATATATTTTTGATAACCCATGTTCTCTTTGGGTCAAATCATATAAACTTAATGTAATTTTAAATAAAAACTTGTTATTAATTTTTAATTTATTTTTTAATAAAATCTAAGTTTTAGTATACTTAAAATCTAAGCTCTCGCAAATAATAAAATATCAATTTCCAATTTCATTGTAAACAAATCACGTAGTCACTATTAATATGTAAATATATTTAACTTATTCTATAACTGCCGTAACAATTGACGAAAATTAGTAAACTAATAATGGCTTGGCTATTTTTCAAAATAAAAAATAACGAAGAGAACGTTTTAAACTGATAAAAACTGGTTCTTGCTGTATAACGGACTTCCGACTGAGTACCGTTACTTCACACGCTAACAATAATGGGCAATGGCTCACTGCATTCTAAATTTATAATTAACATCGTTTTAGCACCAAATCTTTATTGTTCTAATTAACAAATACATTCACGGATTTAGAGTATTGTTTATAAAGGAAAAATATCATATAAAGTAATTTTAATGATAAATAAGTAAACAATATTATTTATATAATAGGTAAATTTCGTTCACAACATGACTGTAATTGCAAAACAACAAAATATTTTGGAACATTATCATGTCTCTGTAGCTCTTTGCAGTAATTTATGGTAAAAATGAACTGTGTATGGTAATGGTGGAATGATTATGCGTAATCCCGGCTTCACATAGGATTACCCCGGGATTGGATATTGCCGCTGGTCTCTAAGCTGGAATCTGTGGGCCTTAGGCAACAATAGTTTCTTCCTCTCCTTCGTCTCACATCACTCCCTCCCTCTTGGCATTGGCATTGGCATATTTGATTTCGAGCTTATGGCCCACTCAGTGGAAAGCTACGAACAGAGGGCTCAGGCCTGGCACCGACCCCCGTGCAAAATAGATCATCATTTTATTCCTCATGTCAGGGTCTCGACATGAAATTTCGTCGTCTTGCAAATTTTGAAGGTCGGGACCTGTTAACCATATGGTTTTGATTTGGACGACCACATGTGAATCTATGTCTGCCTGTACAGGTCCCATAGTGGTAATGCAGAAACGGATCAACTCATGGAGTACATGCAATCGGCTATTGACGATATACTCCAACAGATCCCCTCCGATCAGGTCGTGATACTTGGCGGTTTTATTGCGCATAATGCCAATTGGCTTGAATCACGCACCATCCACCACGCTAGGAGGGCTGCATTTGGGCTTGACCTTATGGCAAACGGTCTGTCACAATCAGTTATTTCGCCTACGTGACTCCTAGATGTGAAGAACCACAACCCCTCCTTACTGGACCTTCTGCTGACTTCAGATCCGGAATAGTACAGAGTCAACGCTCGTTTGACATTTTCTGACCACTGACTGGTACGGAGCGTGGTGCTAATTAAACGCAGCAGTTGCAGAATACCCGCAACTCGTCATGTCTGGCATTACAAGTCATCAAATTGGGATAGGATGCGTACTTAATACTCATGTTGTCCCAGGGGGCCGGTTTGCTTCTCTTCTTATGTTCCTAGTGCCTGTGCCGCTGCTGTGGCCGATGTGTATCTACAAGGTATGGAACTATGTCACAACCTTGGTTTGGTACGTGGCCTGGACCGAGGCGCTAGCCACTAAGTAATACGAAGGTGAAAACCTTAAAAAACCATACCCATTAACTTATCTTAGATATGACGTTTGACTATAATTTTCGTTACGAGTATACTTATTTTTTTATATTATCAGATGTAATTTCTAAAAATTTTGTAATTAATTACAATTTTATGGTAATATTAAAAAAATAAGCTCAAGAAGCTTCAATATGCAATATCAGTATAAGCCGTACGATAGGTTTATACCACTTTAGGTATACCAAAAAATCCAAAATTATCAGAAAATCCAAATGTGTAAATCACAAGTCAAGGTGACTACTTTACAAAATGCAAAAAACATATACAAAAAAAATTAACTAAAAATATTACAAATATAATATAATTAAAAGAAATATTTCCTTAACAAGTATTAGGAAATAGACAATTATTGCCTCTCATATAATTCCTTTTTTTTCTTTTGGTTAATCGGTTAAGAGGATCAGGATAAACTGAAAGAGCATACATTAAGACACTCTTTCTATACTTTCCAATTCCTAAAGACATTGCTTATTGGGTGGCTGAACAGAACGCCGTATATTTTGTTAACATTTTTTAAATTAAAATTTTTTCCCCACACTTAGGAAATTGAAAAAGACATATTTAGAAAACGTATAAAAATTTGAACGCAGCGGGATTTGAACCCGCGCCTCTTGAAAACCGTTCAAGCGCTCTGACCGCTAAGCCATGCGTCCCACCTCCAGCTACGTTGAAATTCTTATACGCTTATTACAACTTATATTTGTTGTTAGCATCTCTGTAGAGAGATTTTTACAAATTTCTGCTACCCAAAGATTATTCTACGAACAATCGTCTGGCAAGAGAGAATGCTATTTATTAAATATATATTTTGTTAACATTTTTTAAAGTGTTATTCCCACACTTAGGAAATTGAAAAAGACATATTTAGAAAACGTATAAAAATTTGAACGCAGCGGGATTTGAACCCGCGCCTCTTGAAAACCGTTCAAGCGCTCTGACCGCTAAGCCATGCGTCCCACCTCCAGCTACGTTGAAATTTGTCTCTCACCATCACCACGACAACACGATACGGTGATGGTTTGTATAATATCAATTGTAATAGAACAAAATAGACCATAAAAAGTTTATTGGAAAAAAAGCTTATAAATATTCGAACCCGCGTCTCTTGGAAACCGTCCAAGGCACTGCACCTCTTGGATCCTATGTGTGTGAATAACAATTTAAAAATGTAAAAATAAACCTTTAAAATTTTACATATTTTGCTTGATTATACACTCAGATTTATAAAATTGCGTAATAAAAATGTCAGGCTATATTCAATGAAGAGCAGTTTCATACTTTTTCCACTGCATAACAGAATAGTAAGAGAGAACCTATTGTCAAGACAATCCGTTCTCAACTTTTTACCTAAAATCAATGCGTGTTGAGCTGCGGAACTTTATCCCCGCTTTCTTTATACTAGAGTGAGATAATGAGAATAATTTAAACAATATTATTTCTGCGACTAAGAATCGTACCTTCAACCAATTCCGTTGCTAGTGAGACCTCACCCACTGCGCCAGGATGCCCTTAATATCTTTTTTTATTTTATTTAATTTTTCATTTACAGCTTAACGCTTTTCCCGCATAGCAGGATAGTCAGAGGGAAATTAAAGGCCAGACGCTCCGTTGACGACTTTAATATAATCAATCCTTCAACTACTCGCTGTCCCACTGCACGACGATAGCCTCATTTTTATTTAATCTGTGCTAAATTCGATATACAAAATTATATCTCGTCAAAATTTTAGGCGGATACCTACGGGGGTGTAGGGCGACTACTATATTCATCTTGCGACTGAAGGGATGGGTGACGTATAAATAGCGCAACGAGCCAGCCGTGGCTTTCCGAGCGATTACATCCACACCCTACCTTCGCTTCAGGTACTAGATATTTTAAACAGATACATGGTCATTTGGTTTTTTGGAGCTGTTAAGAAAAGTATAATATGTACAGATACTGTTTTTGTATATAACGCTATTATTTATATCTAGTGGTGCGTTACTCAATACTACGCCCTTTTAGATAGCTGTTTTTCAATAAAACATGAAATTACGGCTATAAATTATTTTTTTCTATATCACCGCCTCCGCGAAATAATCCGGTAATGTTATTACTGGATTTTTTATGTTATATTCAGCGTCAAGAGGTTAGTTAGTACGCCTTATAATTTTTTTCACACTATTTCTACTGGTATTAAAACCACTTGTTTATTCTGTTAATTAACTAAAGTGACTGGAATTACGAAGGACTGGAGAAAGAACGATTCCAATATCATGCATAAAATAATTATGCAAAATATTCAAAGAAAAGTGTCGTTATGAACTTCGACTACAAAGGTAAAGCTATAGTAACTCCATGATAAAATCATTACAGAATATTACTGCACAAAACTTAGTATAATAAAATAATTAAAAACAATCATGTGAGCTGCTATTTTGTTTTCTAATTCTAAGCACACTTTACACGAATATTATAGTAAAATAGATACTGATATTAATGTGAGTAAAATTACACGAATGATATTGTAAACAATACCGTGAAAGATTTTTATCTTTTACAACAACTTTATTACTATTCAAAATTCTTAAAGCTAGAAAACACCTATCATTGATGCATAATATACCAATGTAGGTCTATTATTTACAAAGTTATTAATTGAAACGGCTTTTTGTCACTCCTGTAATATCAGTTTTTTGCGATTACCGGATTATTATGCAGAGACGGCGACATATCACTAGTGTAAAAATTGAACCGAGGATTACTGTTTATTAAAAATCCTGTGTTAATTAGATATAAATATATTGCGCAAAGACGGTGTCATTGCATTATCAACAGTATTACTTGTTTATACTGCATTTACAGCGTTACGCATTTAATTTCTTTGTTTTGTAGACTTTAATTATGATTTGAAAAATCTTATATCAAAATATTCTTTATGCAAATAGGCAATTTTTTACAAGCACTTTCGAATCGTCCATTAACATTATATTATATTAAGAACAATGTTACAAAAGTTTTATTTTTAAGTACATATTAAAAATATATATATAAGAAATCGCGAACGCGATTGGGTGCTTGAGGAATGATTATATTTACATTATTTCTCAGCTAAGACAAATCTCCACTCAACACGCAATGTCAGAATGGACGTTTTGTCGATTATAAAATTACGTTTTAAATATAATGAACGTCAATTTTATTTGTGCTTCACTCTTTATCCCGCATATCAGGGTAGTTAGAGAGAACATGGTGTCAAGACACTTCGTTCGCGACTAGATACAGGTGTATGACTTCTAGTCTATAAACATTTATCATTTGTACTAAACACTCGATAGATTAAAAGATTATAATAATTAAAAGGATAACTTTAAAGTACTAGTGTTTTAAATGTTAAACTAAAAAATAATGCAAATAAAACTTGAACAAAAATATGAATAAGTGAACAAATATTGCATTGGATTGGCAGTTGTATGTGTTCTTCACTAACATCTATGGTTGTGAGTTAAAAATTCATCTAGATCATTTATTTGACATAACTGTGATAGTGGGATAGCATCTGGCTGTAAACGTGATGACTGTGGCTTCGATTTGAGTTTCGCCACTCAACAAGCTGTCTCGGAATCGGGCATAAAGTGCGACAAACCGTGAAGTAGTATAAATATCATACATATATATTTATACTTCCTAAAATAGGAACTAGAAATTATAAATTTTATATGATGTCAATATTATCTTAGCAATTCTTACTATCTTACAAATTGGTATTATCAATACAAAAAAATGTAATTGGAGTGTCTATTTGTAATATTAAAATAGAACAGATATTATTAAATGCATAATATAATATGTATGTACAAACGATTTTGACGGGACATTCGCTGGTAGATAGCTGATGTAATAAGGAGTAACTTAGGCTACTTTTATATTAGAATTCCACGCGGACGAAGTAGCGGGCACTACTAATATTTAATAATAAGGTATTTCCTTATTTATTATAGTTTAGCTGGTATATTATGGTTCCACATGAGGTGTTCTGCCCAAGCTTAAAAGCTATAAAATAACAAATTTTATTCTGATCCGTATAGTAACTACAGAGATGTGCGAGTACAACCAGACAACAAACAGTGAGACAAAAATTTAAAAGGTAATGGATGAAATGGATTCTATTCTATTACAGTTTTTTCATCTACCCCTATAATTTTTTCGTAAATATATTCAGACACGCTTTTTATTGTTTTATTAAATTACTAGCAACCCGCTGCATAAACTACACGCCTATCTGTCGCGTTTATTCATCCGTCGGCGTTCCCACTTAAATAAGAAACTTTGCTTAAATTTTATAATTTAAATTGTTGTAATTTTTAATTTATGAACCGATAGAAATAAAAAAAAAGTAAATGTTAAGGGAAGCTTACCATAATACAATACTCAACACTGCATTAAAATCCGTTTAGCCGTTTCTCAGATTAGCGTGCACGAACGCACAGACACACAGAGAAACAGAAAAAAAATTTTAAATCATTGTTTTGGGTTCTATTACACTGATAAATGCCCATAACAATATATTTTTTCATACATCTTCTATGTACAGACAGTGATAAGTTACATTTTTATTATATGTATAGATAAATTTAAATAAATATTCTAAGCAACGTACTCCAAAAAATGCTGTGCAATTTTACTGTCTTATTTTATTAATTACAAAACAATATTATTAAAGGAAATAATAAAATCATTTCGAAACAATATGTGTACCTAAAAAGCAGTGTGTGTAGTGTTTTTAAATATATACCCAAGAAAATGTCAATAAAACCAGCTTTATGCTTATCTCTCGTAGCAGCCAGTGACTACCTAATTTCAAGCCACTCACTCGGCTCTCCGGTTTGCGCTCGAATATGAGTATTGCATATTGCGTAGTGAAATTTAATTGAAATATAACAATAATATATATAGCCATTCCATTATTTAGCGTAACGTTATATTTCTCTAAAATGTACTCCTTTTATTATGTTGATGCCAGATTGTCGTAAAACCTAACCTAACCTGCTTACTGCTACTGGCTTCAGTATGATCAAATATATTGCGTATTAATATAAATATATACTCCAGTTTCAGATTTGAACTCACAATCGTAGCGGTTTGTTAGACTTTACAGTCGTGACAAATTTAATTATTAAAAAAGGGTAATAATATCTTGAGCATATAGCTTTATGTTAGTTAGTTCTTGGTAGAGTGTTATATTCTTGGTGTGTTATTTTTTCTACATTTAGTTAATAATGTCAATATCGTAAGTGTTTCGGCGCAGCTGCGTGGCGCTGATGTGGCGCTGGCGTCTACCGGGCGCCGGAGGATGCTGCCGGAGCTTCCTCGTATTGTAAACAAGAGCTTTTTCGATTGGAGGCGGCTCGGCGCATGCGCGTCACTCACTCTGTTACTGTACTTGTACGGACGTTCAAGGTTGTAATTATTTCGATCAAAATATTGTTATACGTTGCATTTGTTATGTTTTATTATATTAACTCATATGTATTGTTAGACTATCAACAGCATTAAAAAGCATCTGGCACATGATTTATTTGTTCTTAATCATGTAGATGTAATTATTGAATTTTCCCATAACATTATTAATTTACTACCATCAGGATATCATTTTGGCCGGAAAATCGATTATAAAGTACGGCCGAGTAAGGTTAGCGCGTGTGTGGATTCGGCGGCGGCGCGCGGCGCAGAGCACGGCGGGTGCGGAGGCGGCGGGGGAACGCGCGTGCGCGGGGCGAGGTGGGCGCGGGCGGCAGACGCGCCGCGATGGTGGGCCGCGACAGCCGCTCGGAGAGCGCGGCGCGCCCCTTGGCGCCGCGGCATGAGTAGCGCGCCAGCCCGGCCCGGCCCGTGCGCCCGCCATGGCGCAGGCCGCGCCCGCGCCCCAACGCACCCACTCCTTCGCCAAGAAGACCTTCCACAAGCCCACTTACTGCCACCACTGTTCGGATCTGCTGTGGGGGCTCATCGGGCAGGGCTACGTCTGCGAAGGTAGGCGACGCGCATGCGCCCCGGGCGCGTCGATACCACCCGCGCGCACAGCACGACCAGCGTTATGCAACCCACCCGGGCGTGTCTCAACCCATCTGATCCTATCAAACTTCATCTCCATACCCTAATTTCCTATTCCTAAGACTCAAAATAGTGGCCGCTTAATCCACGATATCTAGTATACCATAATCCCAATGTTTCGAACTCGACCTTCACCTTAACTTTGAGAAGATCCGCCTTCTTTTTTTTAAACCTTAAAATCGAACACCTTAAATCCCTCTTCTCTACTTATCGTAACATAACGCTTATTTCATACTTAGTTTTAATTAAAGGTATATAAAGCAGGAAAGGAAAAGGCAAAGATTTCATATCATCTGAAAAAGAAATGTGACGGGAAAACGAGTGAACGTTCATATCGATCGATCTGTTTTGTATGAGGTTTTTTCCTAGCGGCGCGGCGCGGGGCGGGGCGCATCCCCTCTCGGCTCTAGACGTGTGTGGGTCATCTCGATCTACTAGATAAACCCTCCGACTGGTAAGTGACGATCCCTGTATAGGCCAGGAAGCTCGATCACTATATCTCTTTAGAAAGAAGCAAGGTAAATGCGTGTAGTAATTGGTGTCTTGTATATGTATAATATAGGATTGCAACGTGGAAGCTTATTTCGTCATACCTTATTAAATATATGTATTTTTGTTAAATATATAGGTACCATACTTTGAAACACATATATAATATTAATTATAATATATTACTTGTAAAATATTTTAATAGGTATATAAAATTATTTTAAAGAAGAGATGCCCCTTTTATTCCTGTTGAAAATCTATTTGTAAAGATAACCATTATCGTATAATGCAATCTTTGTATTTTGATATATAATTCCTGTTCAGCATAAATCTTTAATACAAATGCTCCAAAAGGAAAATTCTTTAAATTTTTTATTCTCCATTCAGTAAAAGTTCACACTCGTCCTTATTTATCCACTCTTTAAAGTATATCTACAATATATACAATATTTAGGCAAGTTTTCCTCATATTGCATTGTTTTAGTTGACGTAATATTATACTTATAGATAAGTTACTACGGAACAAAGTGGTACTATGGCGTCGGCTATTGTACAATATTGATTACTTCACTTGGAGAGAAAAACGACGCGTCTTATTAGATGCTTGTATCGGTAACCAATGAAAATTGCTTGTTGTTTATTTTAGTCAATATTACTAACTATATTATATATATAGTTCAAATATTTTATAAGGAAAAGTTAAAAATATTACAATTAATTTGTTGAATTTTTGACTAAGTAATAATGGTTTTATTATCGAACTGATCTGCATTGTTAATTATTGAAATTATTACTCCAAGTGTTCTATTAGTATATAAATTTTATTAAATTTTTAATGTTTCCAGTACTCTATAGAAAAGTTCTTACAGAATAATAAAATAAAAACAATGCACAGGAAATTCGAAAATTTCTGATAACATATAAGGACGCCCTTAGGACAACTATTTCAGCGTGATGCGCATTATTGTTGCTATCGAAATGAAAAGTTATAAATACTCCGACCTTATATTATATTAAATATCTACATATTTTCTACCCAGTAAGTAACACAGGAGAGCAGCCACTTAGATTACTGCTTACGAGATAGGGCCTATAAACTAAGGTTCAGACAAAATTGATACAAAAATTGACTCATTCAAATCTTTGTAACGGCCTTTGACCTAACATAAAGGCTTTCCAGAGAAATCTAGTGTTCCATTTCACATCAAACGCACGCAGTTCTTTGTGATAACTGTATTGTATTGATTATTGATAAGTAAGTAGCAAGGATGCTTAAGCTACTAATGTCGACCTAGGTTGTTTTTTATGGTCAACTCATATTTCATCCACGCGGGTTAGTAACAATTCGGTACTATAACGACTTGTACATATCGAGCGTCGAAAGAAAAACTACCAATTTCTTTTATGAAGATTGTTTTTAATATATAAAACGTCTAATAAATATGATTAAAAGAAAAAGTAAAAATCGTTTTTATCCAATTCAAGAATGCTGGAGCCCACTAAAACTAGTTTATTTATCAGAAAAACATTTTCCCGATTTGAACAGACAGTGTGCCAAGTTAGTTTTCCAAAGCGTTGAATCCGTTTTTAGTACTGTTTCTTATTATTTTATATATTATTAAGTGAAAAATATATATTAGTAAGTGAAAAATAGAGAGATACGTAATAACAATAAATGCCTTTCAAAATATTTACGTTGTTGAAAATGATAAAAATATCGTTAGAAGAACATACGTATTAGAGGGTAGTTTATTAATCAACGTTAAATAATTTTATTTAAAACTAGTGACTCAATCGCGGTTTCGCCTGCGCAAACTACATTACTAAAGTATTCAATTTTTTCACCCGCCCTCGTTCCGTTTTGATCACATTTTACTTAAATTTATAGTTTACGTGGTATAACTTTTATATTTATTAACCAATTGAAATGAAATAAACACTAAATGTTAAGGGAAGTTTACCACTACAAAATCAAAATTACATTGAAATCGGTTTCTGATATTCACGTGCACAGACAAACAGACGAACACAAAAGAAAATTTAAAATCATCGTTTTGGGTTCTATTATATTGATAAATTCCCCTAACAATATTCCTTTTCATATATCTTCCAAGTACAGATACCAATCAGTTACATTTTTATTATATGTATAGATGAGAGATTTTTTGAACGTCAAACAATTTACCACCGGTTCACTTAAGTTAATACCTAGGATCTGAGAAGAACCGGCACAAGATTCTTTTCAAATCAATTTACAGATTAACAATTTTTTATTAGTGACAATGGTACCCTTTAAGTTGAATAGATTGAATGAATGATATTTTCTTTTAGTGCTCTTCCATATTTTCCAAGGAACCTATAAAACCTATAAAACCAAACTTCCTTTCTACGCGCTGTAGTTCGTAGTTGTAGGCTGTGCGTTGTTTGTCAACCATTGACAGTAACGGAAGGGTTTTGATTACCTGGATATATTATAATTCCACCAACAATCAAAATGGCACTGAACATTGATAAGAGGCCATCACATAAGTCCATTATTATCCGTAAATAAAATATTCTATTATATTTACTAACAGAATATTTATAAAAATATTTTATAAAAGGGTTACCGGTTTTAGCGTAAGAGATCCTTCATCTGGAGCCAATCCTTAACGTTGAATCATGTCATCGCATCTGAACCAACATGGAAAATTTAAAACAATTGAACTCCGTACGGTAAGAGCAAATTAAATTAAAGGGCAAATTTGGCTTGCTAGGTTTGACCCCGAACAAACATACAAACATATATGTTTGATATTTACTTGAATGAAAGCTTTTGAAAACAAAGAAAACTACATTAAAGGGTACTTAGTGTCTACAGTAACTTAGCACATTACATTATTACGAAAATATTTGTATGGGATCCCAAACTTAAGAAAACTTACTTAGTTCAATAATTTATTAGTTTTAGAGAAAACGTAAATAAGGCAAACATTCACTGAGCTAAAAAAAAATATTAATAGCGTTATGCTTTTTTCCGTATATTACAGGGTAGTGACCCAAGACCAAGACCCCGTTCTTCTCAAAATATTGCTTACTGTATTTAAAACACCTTTAACTAACATCTCACCCCTAAGTACGCAATGCCATGGATATAGTAGATAATAATAACATTTGTTAGCACTTGCTATTGAATATATAAGACAATAAGTTTTTATTGTCATTATTTCTCTCTACATGAAGAAGGTACTCCAAGAGCCATTTTATCCGTACATTTCATAAATATATGTATATTAACGTTATTTTCTAAAGAAGACTAAATTAAAGCATCTCGAGTTTCAGGTTTTAATATAAATTTATAATATTTCAACCAATACGGCGTGAAAAAAGGTTAAATATTGTTTTTTGATCAAACAGCAACTACTCTCGTTTTTCTTCGTCCTGTAAGGTAAAGCTTTGTTTTATCGATCTATAGAAAATGTTGAGTAACGAAAAAAGTTTTAATACGATGTTTCAAATATAATACAGTAGTACAGGTACTACCCGTGACCACGGACTTCTGTACTCTAATTCATTATACACAATTAATCTGCTTAAAATAGTTTCATCATTTTTATAAATTTAAAAATTTTGATATACGAAATACAAAAACAGCAAAGAAAACAGTTTCACCGGCAAGAGCCGGCGACAAATTCAACAAACGCTATTTTCAAATACAAAAGTTACAATTTTATTATTCAATACAATGGTAGCTAGCTTACCTGCACTAAACACAAATGATATTACGTCCACAGATTTTTTTAAACATTGAATAAATTTTCTTATTTTTTTTTATTCTAAAATATCGTAACACAAATGTAATATTTTTCACGAATACCTGAAAAGAGTAAAAATGTTAACATATATACAGCAATATCTTGCACTTACTGAAAAATATAGGCTTTGGAGCGTAGCGAGTATGTAGCTACATACGCTCTAAAACTTCGTATCGTAGCACATCAGTACATTAAATCACATGAACCTATATACTATATGTAAGTATGTACCTATGTATGTATATACGTAAATAACTCTCTTGCGTCACTGAGTGACTGACAGACAATGCATGGCCGAAACTAATAAAGCTCAAATTGGGCATGTAGTGTAGGGAGGCACTAAGAGAGAGGATTTGTAGAAATTTCTACGAGAAGCGAAAAAAAAACAGATTTGTTGACACTAAACAGAAAACATTTTTTTTTTAGAGTTGCAGGATTTTTTACGCTTATGGTCGAAAAAAATCTTTGATAAGGCAGCATTTAGTACTGTGTACTTATTAAAATATAATTATATTATACTATTTCTTAATGCTATTTATCAAAAAGTACTGTTAAAATAACAACTTTTTTCAAAGAAATAAAATAATCTCAATATAAAAGAACAAAGAAATTGTTATAGAAGCTTACAGCGTATATATTTACTCGGGCTACTGAATAGAGTTTCCTTTTTGAGACGTACGATAATATTCATACTGCGACGCGCGACGTCCCGCACTCGTCACAAGAACAACAATATACATAGAGACGACACGAGACACAATGCGCGCGAGACAATGCCGTCCACAACTGGAACAGATAACTTGCGTGGGCGCCCTGTTCTATACAAATGGTTTAAATAATGTATCCCTAACCCTCAACTGCAATGCTTAATATGTGAAAAAGCTTTACAATAGGATCCCAGAACACGTCTGAGAATGTACTACATCACAATTTTAAAAAGTTGTGAAAAGTCGAATGTTAAACCATAAGTTATTATCTATTTAATGATTTTATAAATGATAACACGCCTTGGGAATAAAATGCTCGCCCCAGTCTATTTCAAAGGTTATTAATAAATATGTAAATTATTGATTTAAAAAAAAGAAGTCCCGCTGAGTTTCTTGCGCCGGTTCTTGTCAAGTCTGACGCATTAACTTTAGTAATTTTTGATTTGGACGCCTTAATACGAAAATAATATAAATGAAGGAGTATCCAATTTGGCACAGTAAAATTTTATATAAAGTAGAAGAACAGATAGCCAGTATATTCTATAATAATTCAATGTAAATTCTCATTCAGTGGTTTGAGCTCGTCGAGAGGATGAGTGATGAAAGAATGTTAATAAAGATATATAAAGGAAAGTTTAGTGATAAGAGAGGTAGAAGAAGACCTCGGTTGACATTCAGAAACACAGTATCGATGATACTGGAGGAAGGTCTCGTAAAAATCATGACTCCTCGGAGAAGCTATATGGAGAGGTTGATGACAGCGCTAGGTATAAAGCGTGAATCTAAAATCATCTTAAATACATAAAATTAAAATCAATATTATACATTATTATATCTGTATGTAACAAACTTTTGTATAGAGTTACATAAACGATGTTAAAAGTATAGAGGTGGCTGATTGTAACTAGAAGATATTTGATAGATCTTTTCATATTTATAAATATTAAAAAAAAAAACATGGATCTTCGGACGTTATACGATTATGTCAACTTACACTCAATAATCATAATTCTGTTGCCTGACTTTTTCTAAAGAGATCAGAGTAGTTGTTGAAATATCCCACCAACTGTGGATCATGTCCACAACTATCGTCAGTACAAATTGTTTCCAAGCTCGGTAAAATTAGTATAAATGTGTGACATTAGTGGGACAGCGTCTGTAAACGCGATTGGTTGTGAATGATTTTATTTCAATTATTTAGATTTCTCCGATACCTAAGATAATGCGCTCCACCATATTTTCTTAGGTTCCAGAGCTCCACGACTTGAATTAGGGGAAATTGGAGACTGGAGTGTCTTGACGCTAGGTTCTCTCTGACAATCCTGCTATACGGGAAAAAGCGTAAAGCTGTATGTTAATATTATTTTATTTAAATATAACACTATAGACAATTGGTCCGTGCACTTTTTTCTTTCTTATTATTTTGTTTCTTTCTAATTACAACATTAACATGAATGATTACTAAAAACATAAACTTCGTTGTCTGTAAGTAATTTTAATATGTATGTATAGTAATTTTTCTATTTTACTCTTTAGTATTATGAATAATCTGTACTGTAGAATAAATGAATCTAAATATGTTTGTACTACACAAACCATTTTCATAATATAATAATATAACATAATATTATATAACAATTTACATATAAGCTATATTTAATGTAAATTCATTTATTAATTGTGAACTATTTGGATTTTTTCTCTCATTTTGTAGCACAGTCCGTGAAAACGATAGAATATATTTTGTAAATGTATAAATTTTTTAACGTAGTGGTACTCCAACTTGTTGTAAAAAGTGTAGCTGGGTATAGAACGTATGGCTCAGCGGTCAGAACGCTTAGACAGATTATAACAGGCGCGATTTTGAGACCCGCTGTGTTAAGTTTTATATACATTCTAAAAGCGACTTAATACATATTTATTTTAATAAATAACATTAAATATGCCAAATGTAGAACAACATTTATATTCGTGTAAGTTAATAAGCTTAACTCCTAAGGGTTTAAATTTAAACAAGTTTTCATTAAATAGAAACAGCTTAACATATTATAAAAACTTATACTCGTTACTCGCTTTATGCCATAATTTGTCAAAGTGTATACATAAATAGGTAACTCATATGTAATTATTTGTATGAGTTCGTGCTATTTATGGACGTAAAACATGCCTCTAGGGAAATTACATTAGTTTTCAATTTTACTATGTTTTATTTCAATCGAGGCTTTATGCTATAATATTTTGCATGAAAGATTAAAACCTTTGCGGCCCTTGCCACTCAATATCTCTCTCTCTCTCAAGTCAATAACTCAGATACCTTTATCTGCTACCAATACAGTGGTTGTAGGTTCATATTTCACTGAGGAAAATATTTGCATTGAATATGAGATAAGACATGCATTATCATTGGTTTACATAGTAACTAGCGGAGTAACAATTCATTACATGTTCTCATCCAACTCCAAAAGGGGAAGTGTGTAGGAAAAATATATGTGTAATATATTACGATCTACATACCGAATGAATAACTTTAAATTTAATTATTTTGTATTATGAAATACAAAATGACTTTTAAATTACTCATAATATTTCATCCTAAAATTAGATTAATTTAAATATATTTACAATATCTCTTATCTCACTGACAAAACAATACTATTACTTAATATATATCAATCAAAGTTCATTTAATCTATGTACCTAACTCAATGATACCCTAGAACTCATGTCCGTGACGTATTGCCAAAACGTCTCCACCATTATTGAACCCCAAAAATAATATAATCTGTTATAACAGCTAAGTATTCTATTTTTAGTAGAGCTTGCATACAACTTGGTGCCGGGATCCGCCCGGCGTATGTAGGCCATGCCTGACGTCACTGTGCTGACCCAGTTCCTGCGCCATTGAGATACGCGCGTCAATGGTGCCCCTCGAGCCCCACGTGCCCCCCGACACCACTCTGATCTCGGGGTACACGTGGAGGTGTGTCAAAATTTATTTATCCATCATAAAAATTTATTTTCGCATCTTATCGTACATAAAAATATTTTATACTAAAATTGTAAAAACGACAGCCTTTAAAAGTTGTTGAAAATGTCATTTTTAGAAACACTTTATGAAAATCTGTCATCATCGGCTTTTAGTATAAACAGATACAGATTGGTCTAAACAGATAGTCTATACAGTATGCCTTGAATATTGAAAGTAAATAAGTGCTTAACACAAAAATATCTTAGTGCAACCGCCTAACGTAAGTACTAATTAGAAAGCTCCATATTTTAATTGAATTTGTATAAAAAGTAGTTCCAAAATTTCTTTCGTTCTGTTATTAATAAACACAGTATAAAGTGTGTCGATTGATACAAAAATGTTTTGTTTGAAACATTGTTACAATGCACCTGTATTAACAATCTCCAGTAAAAGCTGTCGGGCAGTTAAAGTTTAGTTCAAAAGGCTTTGTGTCAAAGTTGGAGACGTTCAAAGCACAATAGTCGGTTGTTCTTAGCAAGTGGCCAGTAACAAAGGCACAATGCGACATCGTGATGCAATCCTACAGAGGTAGAGCTTAAAAGTTTGAATTATGAATGTGATTCCACAGTGGAGCCCCGGTAATGATAGTGCGACTCAATATCTCAGTGTTAATTACATGCGACCTGGATTTTTAACGAGCTCCCTTTACCAAACGTATATATGATTTTTAGTTTAGTTTTAATATTAGAAATTGAGTTTAATTAATTGTAATGTTACACATATATTATAGAAACGTTGAAAATTTGAACGCAGCGGGATTTAAACCCGCGCCTCTTGAAACCCGTTCTTGATGTTGTCCTTGTCCTCAATTTCCTAAGTGTGTGAATAACGCTTTAAAAACAATGTTAGAAAAATATTTTTTATGTTATTTGAGAAGCTGAGTTAACGTTTTTACAATTAAGAACCTCACCGTCATATTTAGAGTTGCAGTTGCTTAATTTGAAAATGAATTTCTTAGACTTTTATTTTATCAATTCAATAGTATAAATAGTATATAGTAATATCTTAATCTCGATTGGTTAATAAGATCAGAAAGTCCTGTTCAATATTTTAACGTAATACTGGATTACATATAGGTCAAAACATACAATGCATCTATTAATAACAAAAAGCTAAAATAACATCTAGTATTCCTGTACGCACTGACGGAAATAGCTTACGTGTATTCTAGTTCAGCGTAAGATTGACTCGCCCTCTTTTTACTCAATTATTAGTTTTGTCTTCTCAAAATTATCTTTTTTAATTTCCTTTTATATTATATTTATATTATATTATCCTTATATATAATATGTATTTTTCAATGTCCTTAGTGTGGGAATAATACGTTAAAAAATGTTAACAAAATATAAATTTATCTTTTATATGAATGACGGTGGTGTAAATAATATTATTTTTAAATGCGGAGAAAGAAGTGTCTTGGCACTAGGTTATCTTTGCCTACCCTGCTATACACGATAAAGCGTGAAGCTAATATATGAAAAATAGCCTCCTCCTTTTTAAAGTAGAAATATTTTTTTGTAATATAACCAAAATTATTAATAAAATATATTTTATGTAGTATTATTACATTGTAGCAAATTGTAGACCTTACTGTAGCAAGGTCCACGTAGACCTTACTGTAGCAAGGTCCACGTAGACCTAAAAAAAAAATAGCAAGGTCCACGTAGACCTTACTGTAGCAAGGTCCACGTAGACCTAACGTTGTTACCGTAGCATGGTCGTAGCCGTAGTTTTGCCCCTTTATGAAAGATTTATGTTGATGAAACAAAAACTATGTTTTTTTTTATAAGTGTCATTGAAGATGTTTTGAATTTAAAATTATTCAATTAATTAATCTATTCTTTAAAAAAAAATCTTTTTGTGATTTTATTTTTAGCTTCTTATTCTTCCGGCATATAGCCAAAGGGAGATAGTACCTAATAGTCGTTATTCGTCCTATTTAGAAACATTGTCGTGCTTTGTCTTACTAAGCCGGTTATTTGAAATTATTTAAGTAAAATTATAACGTCTAGTGGAGATTGAACCTACGAAAAACACCGTTCATCTTCAAAGCTCGTCAAAATGTACTACAATAGCGTCTCATTTTAATATATAAAATTTTAATACAAATTTAGCATAAAATTAAGTAACTAGCTTTTAAAAAGTGGTTAAATTTTCCTCACTAAATGTGTCGTAATTGAACGAGTACAATCAAACAAAAAGCTACGACCAGTTGCATCTCGATAGTAGCGGCGCTACTTACGCAACGGCCTAGAGCCCGCTTTATTCTGCTTCCGAACTGTGTCATCCGTGACGTCAAATCCTGGCCTATGCGCGAGCTTGCGAACAATTTACACTTGTATTAAATTCATTATTACAATAATTATGTGAAATGTATTTATTTTCTAACGCCGTCGTGGTTTGTTGGAAGAATTTTCAAGTTTTTCATATATACGAGTATAGTTGGTATGATTGTGGGTTCGATCTTCATTGGCAGGAATATAAATTTTATTTTTTTGGACATGGTTAATATAACTGCGGGGATAAATGTCGCCAAATAACATGCAACGTGCCTAAACTGTCTTAGCAATATATTGAAACTAGACTTATTTTAGGTTTTCATTTCGTACTTGTATATGACATGGTAGTACGTTTTTTTTTAGCTTGAAGCTTTTTTTCCACATATCACGGTACACAAAGAGAACCTAGTGTCAAGACACTTCCATACTTTTCGCATTCCTTGAACATTTCTTGAACAACTATGTAGTATGTACGTACCAGAGCGGAGAAATGAAACACTTTTATTTTTAATACAACATACTAAAGCAAAATCTTCCATGACGTCAATAGTGTGATAGAATATATAATATTAACTTAATTATCTTTATTAGGAAGAATCAGGACATTTGATACTTGTTTACTGATTATCTATTATTATAGAAATTCTTGCTGTCCAATTGTTATCAAAAAATGTTTATAGGCTTGACAAATTCAATGATAGAAATATAACTTTTAAATAGATTATTTCCCAGTCTACTTAATTAGCTCCAAAATACGAAAACTATGACTATACCTGTCAAAGAAGTTGAAAGTCTTAATTATACCATAGGTATATAAAACCAGTGGGACGTCTGGCTGCTGTCTGTAATTGGTTGCGGGTTCGATTCGCGCTCGGAGGAATGATCATAATTTAATTATTTTCATTTCTCCGCTTTGATGAATTAGACAAAGCGCGGAGATGATTTTCGCCACTTAACACGCAATGTCTGAAATTTGAGAACGGAGTGTATTGACACTAGATTCTTTCTGACTACCCTGCTATGTGGAAACGTGAAATTTAAAAAAGATTATACTTCAAAATATTTAAATATGACTTATAATTAAAACTAATAGATAAAAGATCATCATACACCTTTGGTTTTCGATATTTATTAATAATTGTTTCACTTCTAAAAGAAATTGTACTCATTTATAAAATGATAATATAGAGATGATACAATATCACATATATTATATTTGTATAGAACAATATTTTAAATGCAATTCAATTATGCCCGGTTGACCCAGTTTCCGTAGTACCTACACATCCAGTATCCTTAATTGGACTAATAACTACAAAGCTCCCCCGCACGTATTTCATGTAACTGTGTATTTCAGATTTACCCTACAGTTAGTTAGCTTACGTGTTACGTATTTTAAAGAAAATATAATATTTTTTTTGAGGCCATCGTAGCATTGTGGGATGGCGCCTGACTGCAAACGGGATTGGTTGTGGGTTCGTACCCCTCCCGAAGCTAATGATATTTCAATTATATTCACTTCTTTGCACTGGCGATAAGACAAACCGCGATGGTGATTGCCGTCGCTCAACATACAATTTCTCGTCTAATTTCTCAACATCAGTTTCTCGTCTAACTTCTCAACATCATCTCGAAAAATAGTGGAGAATAGTGGAGAATGGAGTGTCTTTAAGCTAGGTTATGGAAAAAGCGTGAAGTATAGCCAATAGGAATCTCCCTTGTTATTACAATTACTTTAAAGGAAAATAATACTAAGGTAATAAAATCTAAAACGCCTGATTTTTTTTATATTATGTCAAAGTAAAGTCTAGTCTAAATTTGTCTTGTTAGAATTAAGAAAGCTTGTGGATGCATTAATTTTAGAGGATGTGGGTGCTTTTAAAATCCACTACATTACGTAAAATTGTTACGTGACATTTGGAAAAACAAAGAAATCTATTTTTAACATTTTTTTAATTGTTATTCGCACTCGTAGAAAATTGAAAAATGTTTTTAGAATGTGTATTATAATCGCGCTGCGTTCAAATTTTTATACTGCGTTCATATTTTGTAAAGAACGTATAAAAATGTATTTTTAATATAAAGAAATAAAAAGGTCATAGTTACTTACATAGTTACCCTGTATATTACTTTTTTAATTCGACAATCAAGCAATAATCTCTTGAAATGGCGGTCTGAGTTTTTTACATTATTGTAAAGTCAATTAATACTAATTCTCTCTTGATATCTGAAAATTGACACAAGTATTTGGTTTCTGTAAAGCTAGTAATTTATTTTCCAAGACTATTTTCTGCGACTATACCCGTGTAGTGTGTAATAACACCTCCATACAAAATGCACAATACACATGATTTCAATAAGTTAAAAATAAATTACAATGACAAACCATTAAGCACGAAAACAGTTTTTCAATCTTTTTAAAAATATTGCTTAAGATTGTAGATCAATTGATTAATTTAAATATCCTTTTTTGTTTAAAATACCGCTCTGTCTTTAGTACTTCAAAATTTAATTCGACTTTAAATTAAAATTTAGAGGCCATTGTGGCGCAGTGGGACAGGCTCTGACTATAAACGTGACAAGGTTCGGTCCTCACTCAGGGGAATAATTATTTACATTTCACCACTCTGGCAAGACTAAGCGTTGAGTTTCGCCACTCAGCACACAATGTCTCGATTTCGGGCGGAAAGTGAAGAACGCCATGTCTTGACACTAGTATTTGTATATTAAATTCGAAAAGTGAGCAGTGTGTCATAATGATTGTAGTCTATATTGGTACTGTTTACGCTGCAGGTGTCCCCTAGTTCCGGGTCAGCGCTTTGATGTTCCATACGTAAACATTTATCGATAAGATACGAAAGAAGCGGATGATATTTTTAGAATAGTCTTGTTTTTATGTGCATATAGCCCTATACCGATACCTTCTAGTGTATTTTATTTTTCTAATTTATCACTAACGTCTTAAGTTTTAAATTGACAATTTAAACTACACTCAATGAAATTAAATATCGATTATATTTTATTTGATAATTTATAATTATTATTCAATCGTAATTACTATTCACTTGACATTATGCAAATCAGTATAATAATGCTAAAATCAACCTGAACCGTTACCTTAAATGTCTCAGTAATATAATAAATAATATCTAGTAATAATAATAAGATACAGTTTAACAGTTCATAAAACAAAATCTTTCTACAAACAAAAAAACACTTTTTTATGGAATTAAAGTAATGCACTTAATTTTATTATTTTAATAGATTTTTTTAATGTCCAATTCAAATGCAAATATCGCCATAGTAGTTTTAGGATCGAATCCCATGGGGAGTACATTTAAAATATATATTTATTGTAAGTCTGACAGAATAAAGAAAGGAATTAGGTTCTGCCACTCGATAAGCAAGTTTTTAGACTAACTTATCTTAGAAGCGAAGAATATCGTTAACTATACCTTATTTTTTAATTATATGTGACGTTTATAGTAAAGTAAAATTTTCCATAATTAAAATTATTAATTTATCTTTTATCAAGTGCTCCTTAATAATATAGGCTTATACTAACTAGAATATATTTTACAAAAAAAAATTTTTTCAACCTGTGTCTTTTGGATTCGTTGTATGATTTTTTGTCTATTGCTTCCTTGGCTTGGCTAACTTACTGTGAGTCGATTTTGTAACAGCATAAAATAAAAAAGTCTATGAATATTTTCGGAATAATAATATAAAATTGAGATCAAGTTAAGGTTTTTTAATAAGTAATGCTACACAAGCTCCAACGATATTTTGTAGTAGACTTCCATTAAAGGCCTGCTACTTAATTATATTTGATTAATTGTAATATTTACGTGTAATATAAACAACTCATATCACATACTAATTTGCCAAAGTTGAGCAAATCCCCCAAATGGAAAGAGCATCTCGCGGTTAAGTCAAACGCTCGCGTGGCCGGCGCGCTATTGGCTGCTCCGCGTGACGTCAATGCCGACCTCCCGCCGCCCCCGCGCTCCCCGCCCGCGCCCCCACCCGTGCCCTCACCCGCGCCCGCGCCCGCCCTGAAGGCCGCCTCGGAAAAATATACACGTTTCCAACTAAACGACTTATATATTTTTTTTCGAAAACTCCATGCCACTCAAAAGGAATCCGTATGTGAATATACAACGTCAAAAATATATTTTATCTGTGTTATTATTATTATTTATTAACTGTTTATAGAAAGCTTTTAATTAGTTTATTATTCTGAATTCTAAAAATGGACCGGGTCATGGCTGTGTTATTTTTAAAATAAACTCGGATTAAATATACACTGATGTATGTAAGCTTTTACTATTGTTTTGCGCTTTTCCCCCTTTACAATAAATGGCTTAAGTTGTGCAATGTCACAAAACTAAAGTAGCTTTCCTTTGTAATAAATACATATAAATATTATATGTGTACTTAAATTATATATTTGAAATATATACCAAAACTATTTAAGAAATGAAGTTTTTACCTTGTATTAGGAATAAATAATGATGTTGGAGCCTTCACGCATTTCTCACATAGCAGGGTAGCCAGAAAGTCAACATTATGTTTTCCGCTTTCTGCCCGAATTCGACACATTCATCCGAACTCAACGCCGGTTTGTTTTACCAGAGCAGGTAAAATGAAAATAATTGAAATATATATAAACAAGGGAAGATCGAACCCACAACCCTCCTGTCTCTAGTAGTAGATGTTGTCCCACTGCGCCACGATAGCCTCATTTATGATATGAATTGAATTTTTTGAAGCTATTGCCGACGCTGGAAATATATACATGTTACAATATTGAACTAGCACGTACGGAACCTGAATAGTGGCTCTACGATACGTAATACGTAAACATTTTAGTTTTAATTAAAAATTCGCTAATTATAATGTTGTTACCGCTTCCAATAGAAATTGGATCAACAGTTGATCAATTTTAATTTTTATTTCAAATGTGTTATATATTTTATAAATAGTGCTTGTGAAGTCCAAATTGACCAAAGGAATTTTCATAAGAGACCTATGGTATGTAAAGAAAGCGCACTATGTGTAACTTTTCTTTATTAACGATAATTATTTATGTTTTGTTTGTTTTTTGTCAATTATACCAACAGCTAAAGTCAGAAATGTGCATAGTGTACAGTTACCAACGCCGCGCTAATTAGGTAATTTAAATATAATTTATCTTTTCCCCAAATGGGGATCAAACCCACCAAATCCTGCTTATAGTCAGACGCTGTCCCACTGCGCTACGATGACTCAATGTTTGTACTTATACCAAACCAAATCATACTAAATCGTATTAATTTGGTTTTTAATAGGCAAATCTACAAACATTATAATATATATAATACTTTAATTTAAATTAATTAATAAATTGATAATGAAACAATAGAACTTTAGAAGATATTTCTTAAAAAGTTAGTCATAATGTAAAAATAAATCACCTATTAAAGGCAATGGTTAAAACGTACATGTGTTTTGAGCTATATATAGATCTTATTTGAGTCGTGTCTGAATCATATCCGTAAATATATTCATTCTACTTCCACGACGACTGGTGAGGAAGTTATTACAAATAAATGAATGTGACTTGCTTCCGTGAAGGAAGGTGCTATACTAGTCTTATACCAAGCTGTAATATACTTGCCTACTTGAATGTTTGTTACCTACATTTATTTTATTATTTGGGTATTTGGTACTCAATACCTTAGGCTATTGTATGTATTTATGTATTAACGGGTATTTATCAGTATTACAGTGTATATTTAATTGTTTCATTTTTAATTTTATTATTGTTGTAATATGAATAATATAATAGATATTCTTATAAATTTTAGAAAGTCACTCGATTATAATAATAAATTTGGTGTTACAAGAAGCATAAAAATAAAAATGTTACGAGATTTTTCGCTATTCCACCTGTTTAGCAATTCTCGTTTGACAATCGACGTCGGTACGTACGCAAGTCGTAGTGGATGAAGTGGAGACATGCAGCAGACGCGCGAGGCGGGCCGGCGCGTGCGCGTGCGCAGCGCCCCGCCCCGCGCCAGTCCTCCCGCGTGTTTTGTTTGTACCGCACGTGTTTGTGAACACAATTTAGAAACTAGCATCTTTGAAAAAGCTTTTTTAAAAAGCATACGTTAAGAAGCCCAAATTATGTTCAGTAGTAAATCAAAGTTGGCCCACAAACATTGAACTGCTCCATTGGGCTATTGCCCTCAAACTATTTCAATTTTAACTGTTTATTTTGGCAGATCCCGCGCCATCATAAACCTTTGGTTTTGGCATTGCTCTCTATTCCACAAACAAGGAAGTCGGTTTCTAGGGCCGAGTGACCGATGGCACTTTTTATTATTTTTAAAATGGCAACACCACAGGCAGTAGGTGGTGCCGCACGGGCTGCGAGCGCGTCTATTCCGGCTCGGCCCCGCCCCGAGGCTATTTAAATATACCGTGACGTATTATCATCAGCACACTATGTTTCCTTGATCCGTCCATCGATGCCCTTCCGCATCGAGAGCCCATCACGACACGCGGAACTAAAATAGCCTCCCTTTATGTTTACTGTTGTGACGCGAAACATATGCGAATGTGAAGTGGCGGTATGTCTAGTTTTCAATAAAATTCTTCTTAGAACCAGCAAAGATGCCTTGTGATGCAATAGTTACGCATATGTCGAGTGTTATATGCACTGCCCTACGGAAGGGAGGCAGGATACTAACTTATCCACAAAGAAGTGAGTTTCATGGAGCTTTACCTATTAGTTATATTTTACATTCTCAATGCGATCTAACTCAAAATATGCGACATTATGACTGAATCTTAGAATAGGCTTTTAATAGTTAGTATAAGTTAAATCAGAATTCACTGAAATTTTGAGTTTAGTCACTCTCGTTTTGTGCGTGAGTTATGCTGACTGAGTGATTTATATGCCTTTTATACACGTATTAGAACCGGAATCTGCTAAACACTTACATTTAATAATTTAGTTAATTAAGTTCTTGTGTCTCCTAATTTTTGTAACATAAGTAAGCGAAAAAACATAGTACGGTTTTATATTCGAACTTGTCGTGCAATTTTTATATACCAAAAAAAAAACTGTTAAGTTTCAAGCCGGCTCTTCTCAGCAAAACTGACTTCCAAGCCGGTGGTGGCTTTCATTAGACGGTTTAAAAGTACCTGCAAAAGTCTATTGAATAAAGGATATTTTGGATTTGAATTACTTTTTGTCGCAGATTTGACCTGTGGGGATTAATTGCTGGTAAATATTGTCTATTATGATTATTCAATAGTATGATTATTCAATAATAGTTATTATTCATTCTCAACTCAGATTTAAACCTACAACCAATGCATACAGTGAATCTCCTTTAATTAGAAAGTGGACGATAATGGCGCTTAATATTTTTTGAATTGTCTTATTTCGCACACATTTGTTACACCAGAACGACAATTAAGCAATACTGCTCCAGTTTCCTCTTTCTTTCGGCTTAGCAACATACAGCATCGCTCTATATTATAACAATTATATTAAAACACTCGATATTCGCGTAATATTGTATTTAACTAAAAGAGTTTCTAACATATTAAAATAATTTCAAATTATCCCTATAGGCTTTTACTATAATGAGTCATTAGTTAATATACAAAATAATTATGTTAGAAATAAGTTAAAACTACGAGTGATCTTTGGTGAATGACGATTGTTAATAGAAAATAGAGATTGAGAAACATTGGTTATAAGGAAGGAATACAAACCAACAAAAAAAATTTACGTGTAATATACCTAATATATATGATATATTATACATAAATGCCTAAATTTTCGTTTATACGTGGCATCGTGTCAACGGGAGCGCTTATCAAGAAATTGTAACCAACATTTATATCCTCAAATCTATCTTAATGTGCATACGTATTTGTAATCAATATAATGATTTCAAAACATTAAATCATAGATATATTATTGTAAGCTTTTCATTATATTGATATGAATTAGTCATATCGACAAAGATTAATTTGACTTAGACTACCCTGCTAAGCGGGAAAATGCGTTAAGCCGTAAAAAAATGTTTTAAATTAAATATATATGATTATAAGTTTACGTCGTCATCTACGGCAGCTACTATAAATCGTCATAAATTAATCAGTATTACAAACAAACGCATTTTTTTTATACATAATTTATAAAAACCAATATAGCTAATAAAAGTGAATTCCAAAAAGCTTCGTTATTTTGTAACATCAAAGCATAGTAGCATGTAGCGTTATTAGGTACATCTAGTCAGCGGGATGCGGGCATGCGCGCCGCTATCGATCCCGCGAGATGAGTCTATGCCGACCAGAGACACCATATTTCATGCTATATTTCATTTAGAATAGGTATACATTATTTTGTTAATATCAAATTTATTGATTTATTTTAGATTCAAGTATTATGAGTGAAAAGAAAATTATATATATTTTATTTAGTTTATAGTATTATAAGGAGTATAGTATATATAGTATTTATAAGTAGTTAAAAATGTGTTTTCATTAAAAGTATCAATTGCATCGCCATCTGTATATATATCCTACTTTTTTATAATGTTTTAAATTATTAGTTTCACGCTTCACACTCTTTACGCCTTTTCCGACATAGCAGGGTAACAGCTTATTTTTACCGCTTCATGAATTCTCTATGATAATTTAATTTATACTGAAACAGATGTTTTATTTGTCTTTTTCAGAAATTAATTAATATTAAAATGTTCACTAGTCTAACAATCTGTTCTCAATGTTCTTTCGTCTTCATTTTGGTGAAAATAATAGAGGTACTTTAGGTATTTCGTCTATGTCCATCTAAATTACAATTTAATCATAAATACTTGTGTAGTTAAAGTGCTTAAAAGCTTCTATTTTATTTAAATACAATTTTCATTGTTGCGCTGGCTTGACAATGATCCTTAATGAATAGGATTGTTTCCCTTACTGCTAGTTCGGTTTGGTGGAGAGAGGTGAAAAACAAGCGGTGATAAGTTCCGCCATCATACACGCAACAAACTTAAAATAGCATACCATTGCCAAATGTGGAAAATGGGTAAAAATACAGTATCCATTCTTGTATGACTTAATATAATTTGCAATAATTTTATCTTCGTCACAAAAAAAGCCAACAAAAAAAGGAACTTGTTTTTGAACAAAAACAAGGCTATACCTTAACTGAAACTATATACATATATGATTAGTTGATATATGTAATTGTGCTTTGTCTGTATATATTATATATACACATATCTCAGCTAATTATATTATATTTATTATATAAAATATAACATTTATTGCTCTGCAGAATATTTACAAAAATGTACAGTAATATATTAAATGAAACATCTATATATATAATAGAAATTTAACTGTTAGCAGTCTGTAATTGGAATATAAATGAAAAAATATATATTTATCATTATAATAGAACTGAAAACAATATTTTTAATTTTGTTATGTGTTTGTCTGGTTCTCTGTGCATGCTAATATCAGAAACGGCTGT